>SJYA01002932.1:1712165-1992565 GCA_006410615.1 Neotragus moschatus | reverse complement strand
CCCCCCCCCCCCCCCCCCCGCCATTGGTTGCCATGGTAACAGGCAGGCCTGGGGATGACAGTCAGGATGGTCAGGACCCCCACTGTTCCCTGCCCCTTTCCCATATCGCTGATTTTACCTGCTGGTGAAAAATTTCCCTGGCTCTTCAGCACCTAGCTCCAGGATAAAGACCAAATCTCTCAGGTTCTCCTAACACACTCCCTGCCCCCATCTGCTTGCCAACCACAGAGAATTTCTCCCCTTCCCTTCAGCACTCCAGGTGTGCTGTCCTAGTCTCAGCTAACTTGCACCGGCCCCTCCCCATCCTTAAGTATCCTTTCCCCTCCTCCCACTTCCCCTCCATCCATCACCATTTCTTCTTTGAAGTCTTCTCAGTCTCAACACCTTTTCTTCGAAAATATACTTGCTCTCTTGAGCTGCTCCAACTGGTGAAAGCAGAGTTGGCAGGGACAATCTGAATTAGACACTCTCAGTGTCCTCAGGTCCCCACCAGCATCCAGACCTTACCCACCATCCTCCAGCTCTCTGCCCTCCTAGGCACCGGTGTACACCCCAGCCTTAGGTACAATTTCCAAAGGCCTGGATGAAGCAAGAAGTAAGAGGGTGCTCCAAGCATCATTCACTGCTCTCATCTTTCCCTGCCCCATGGCAGGTGCTGTCCTAGATCCAGGGAAAGCAGCCTTCATGAACTTTAGAACGACCTTTGCCTTTGGGTTTCAAAGTCTAATTTCAGAAGTGGAAGTGGAAGTGTTTTTTGCTCAGCTGTGTCCACCTCTTTGTGGCCCCATGGACTGTAGCCTCTGTCCCTGGGATTCTCTAGGCGAGAATACTGGAGTGTGTAGCCATGCCTTTCTCCAGGAGATCTTCCCAACCCAGGGATTGAACCCAGGTCTCCTACATTACAGGTGGATTCTTTACACCCCCAAAAAACATGACTAAAAATTGTGAGAACACATCTAAAGGAAAACAAAAAAGTAACTTGGTGCATGTAAGGTGGGAAGCACAGGACCAACTCCCCCCTCCCCAAACATACATGTTTTCTCCTCTCATTCTTATTATCTCCGTTTTACAGATGGGAAAACTGAGGCTCTGAGAGGTAAAGAGCATTGTTCAGGGACACACACCACATGATTAGTGAATGGCAGAATCTGTCTGCTCTTCCAGAGACTGGTGAATTTCTTGCTCCAGTGAATTTCTGTTCCTTCTTAGCACTTCTATCCCTTGGTTCCCCTATCCCTCAGCTCCCCTTGGGGAACACACATAAAAGGAAGCAGAAGGAACTAGATGAAACATGGGAGAGCACTTTATTTATCCAGCCGAATTTGCTCCACTCCCGTGTGTGTCCTGTTACAGAATAGTTTCCTCCTGTGGGTGAGCCCACACATCTGGGGTGTCTGGCACCAGGGTGCATGCAGGGCAGGGCTGGGAATTCCATTCCTAAGCAGCTCTTTTCTCGCTGTCTTCCTAGAGGATTCCTTGATCCCACTCAATGATCTCTAGGAGACTAGCAGCTCTCCCTCCCTCCTTCCATCCCTCCCTCCTTCCCATGATTCCCTGAGCTCTAGCCATGACGTTGACCATGTCCTCTTTTAGTAACAACTCAGCATCACCCTTTCCAGAGAATTCCTTCACAATCTGAGATGGAGGACAAGCACATATGTGTTGGCCTTGGGATGACTGAGCAGGGGCAGGAGGCTGTCCCTGTGTGTCCCCTGGGTGGGTTGGGAGGATGGACAGGTGGGTGGGCATGAGTGACCAAGTTAGAGCCCATGGGGGTGGGGCCCTTTGAGGCCAACCAGATCTGAACTCCAACCCAGCTTTTCTGCTTTCTGGGTATGTGATTTTAGCTCAGTCACTTAATTCCTCTGAGCCTCAGTCTTCTCATCTGTAAAATGGGGCTAAAACAGTACAAATTTAATAGAGTTGTGAAGAGGATTACATGATCAACATATGTAAAATGCCTAGCATAGGACCCAGCAAGCCATGATTCTTCCTAAATGACAGTAGCTTCCCCTGTCATGCTCACATGGGGCAGACAGGTGGTGACATAGATATTTCCTCCGGCAGTAAATCTCTGAATGGCTCTACACGCCTCCCCCCCAACCCTGCCACTCACACACACACACACGTGCACACACACCTTCTCCTCCTACTTGGCTTCTGTGTTTCTCCATCCTGGCTTTTATCCCAAGCACAAAGCTATGAGAACACTGATGGGGAGGTGGGGTTGAGAGATTAAATTTGGATGTGCAATCTGGGAAGACTTCAAGGAGGAGGGAGAGTTTGTTCTAGGCCCTGAAAGAGCAAAAGATTGCGAGGAGAGGGGCATTCCAGGCAAAGGAGATGGGGTGAGTGGACTCCAGAGACGGGATGACAAAGGCTGATGGGGGGAGATGACAAAGAGCTTGGGAAAACCTCAAGGTGGGGGGCCAGAGGAGGATGGAGAGGGGTGGATGGTGATCTGGGCAAGATGGGGGCGGGGCTGCCATGTGAAGGGGCTTTGAGTAGGTGAGGCTATTCAGGGCAGGGGACAGGCGGGTGCTGGGATGACAGCCGTGAACTTGAAGACAAATGAGCTCCCTGCGGTCATGGAGCTCAGCATCTACACAATCCAACCTTTCTGCTTACCCTCCACCTCCTGTCTGCCTGCTTCTCCTTATGTCCATCTGCACAGCCCTAGCCCTTCCACCCACTTTCCACCCATCCACCTGCTTGTACACCAAAACTTCCTGAAGGGAGGAACTCAAAATATGCAAGATCTTTAGATTTCTACTCACTTGGTTCGCAAACTTGATTATTAGGACTTTGCTGTTCCTGTGCTGAACATTGGCGGCTCACCATTTGAAGGATAAAAGCACATAAAAGATCAGGGTGTGTTTCTATACAAATAGATCTTATTTTTCTCACATGTGTCCACAGGGAAGGGGGTCATCCATTGGTTCGCACCTGGGCCTCTTCTATCTTTGTGCTCTGCCCCACACAGAGGATTGGCTTGTCATCTCATGGTCTTAAAGTGGCCACTCCACTTTCTGGCATAGCAGCACAGCTGTGTTTAAGGCTCTATAACAGAAATCCCTACAAAGGGGAGGGAGAGAAAGCCATCGGAAAGAACCAAATATGTTTCTCTTTCTTTTATCAAACTTTTTATTTTGTATTGGGATATAGCCAGTAACAATGTTGTGATACTTTCAGGTGAACAGTGAAGGGACTAGGCTATAGGCACATATGTATCCATTCTCCTCCAAACTAACCCCGATCCAGGTGGCCACATAACATTGAGCAGATTTCCATATGCTATACAGTAGGTCCTTGTTGGTTATCCATTTAAATATAGCAGTGTGTACATGTCCATCCTAAACTCCCTAACTGTCTCTCCCATTCTTCCCCCTGGCAACCACAGCTTATTCTGTTAAAGTCTGTGTGTTTCTTGTTCTTAAAAATATTTCCAAAGGAAGGATTAATTTCCCTTGACGTAGATGTTTCTGGAGACTTTACTGTGCCCATTATCATTGATGTGCTGTTTTCAATCAGGTCAAGGTGAAGGGAGATGGCCAACTGTGTAAGTGGATGAATATGGGCCCCATGCGAGTGGGGGATGGAAGGGGCAGGGCTGGAGTGGGAGTTTCAGGGCAGCAGCTCTCCTTCCCCAGTGACATGTCCTGTGGCCCGGACACTCAGATTGAAGAGAAACGTAGATAATGAGCAGACCCTGAATATCAGGTACGGGAATCAGCCAGTATTACATTTGGAACTTGATGTTGTCTTTCCTCCAGCCACTAGCCATCTGCCAGCTCCTATCCTGTTGAAATTTCTTCCATTGTGGCCTCTCCTCATCTTCTTTCCCTAGGATGCTGACCCGGTCTCTTGTAATGGACCATAATAGACTCACACATAGAGATGGTATCAATAGTCACATGAGGGACTTCCCTGGTGGTCCAGTGGTTAAGACTTCACCTTCCAGTGCAGGGCATGTGAGTTTAATCCCTGGTTGGGAAATTAAGATCTCACATGCATTGTGGCCAAAAATCCAAAACATAAAACGGAATATTGTAGCAAGTTCAATGTAGATTAAAAAAAAAAATAGCCACCTAATGCCACCAGGTTCAAAAACCCTTCTAGTGTGAGATGTCTTGTTTGAATGGAGCCCTCTGGACATTTCACAGGGTACCTGGCCAGTATTTCTCAGGACTGTCAAGGTCGTGAAAGTCAAGGAAAGAATGAGAAACTGTCACAGAACAGAAGAGACTGGGGAGAGGGATAACTAAACACAATGTGGCACCCTGGACCCTGAATAGACTCTGAAACAGAAAGAGGACACACATGAGGAAAGAGGAAACTGGTGAAACACAAGTCAAGCCTGGAGTCTAGTCAATAGCAAGCAGCATGTCAAGCTGAAATTCTCAGCTTTGAGCAAGGTACCCTGGTCACATAAGATATTGTGTTAAGTCACTTTAGTTGTGTCTGACTCTGCAATCCCATGAACTATAGCCTGCCAGGCTCCTCTGTCCGTGGGGTTTTCCAGGCAAATGGGGGTGCCATTTCCTATTCCAGGGGATCTTCTCAAGCCAGGGGTTGAACCCGCGTCTCCCGTGTCTCCTGCATTGCAGGTGGATTCTTTACCAGCTGAGCCTCAGGGAAAGCCCTATATGACATTAACAATAGGGAAAACTAAGCAAAGGGCACACAAGAATGCTCTGCTATCTTTGCAACTTTTCTGGAAATCTGAAATTATTCCCAAATAAGAAGTTCATTAACATGAACCCATCTCCTCTTGAATCACTGCCATCTGCTTGAGGTGCTCCAGCAGCTTCTCTTAAGTGACAGCTTCCAAGTTCAAGGCCTTTGATGAATGACTTACAGAGAAGTTCATACAAATGGAGCAAAGACAAGGTGCTTCCTCTGCTGAGCATGCACGTGCACACCAGGCGGGAGGAGCAGAGTTGGGGTCCACTCTGCCACCCTCCACAGAGCCGACTTCCTGCCCCAGCTCCCTTACAACCCTCTGGCTGATAACTGAGCCTGTGAGCCCTGCATCTAACCTGACAGAGCTCCGCCCTTGGCTGGTGATCCTTCAGTGCTTTCTGTTCCCCAGCCCCAGCCCGTTGCAGACAGGAAGGGTCGCGGGGTCAGGCAGTTCTAAACTGAATTCAACACACTCTTGACCAGGACCTGCAACGTCAGACCCCACACCACACCATGGCCAGGTAGAACTGTCATCATACCACCAGTTGGAAGAATCATTCATGTCGTCACTTACTGAATATATTACCCTGTGCCAGGAACTATGCACTAGAAAGCGGGCTCTTTCCCCATTTTGCAGATTAAAAAACTACATCTGGGCAAAATGATTTCGTTTGCCCAACCAGAGAAGCAGAACTTGACTTCAAAGCACTCTCATTTCATTCCCATGCCTCGCTCAAAACCAAGGCCCTTCACTTATGAATTAGACAACCGCCCATTTTACAGGAAGGCAAACCAGGACAAAAGAAGGTAAGTTCAGCATGAGGTCACACAGCTTATTCTAGTCTAGTCAGACAAGGAACTTGGGGGACTACCCTGGTAGTCCAGCGGCTAAGACTCGTGCAGGAGGCCTGGGTTCGATCCCTAGTCGGGAAGCTAGATCCCACATGCTGCAGCTAAAAGATACTGCATGCCCCAACTAAGACCTGGCACATTTCTTTATTTATAAAAAGAAAAGAAATAAATAATGAATTTTTTTAAAAAAAGAAAAAAATGGGACTCAGGCTTCCTCCTCATTCTGATCCCAGCTGCCTCTGGATTCCTGAAACTTTCAGGGCACCTCTAGCCCCTACCTAGGAAGTCCAGCTGCTCCCAGACCAGACCTGTCCTCCCTTGCCAGGCGGCGGGTACAGATCCCCACCCTTCCCCACCTCACACTCTGATATCTGCAGACACAGCTCAGCAGGGGGTACAATTACCATCTGTGTCGCTGGCGTCTTCACAGAGGCATATTTAAGCCTCTGCAGCGTGCTCATGGGAGAGAGCAGGTAAATAGGCAGCGTAGCAAAGTGGTGAAACCAGTTTCAGGTCTGAGTGCACAGAGGGGGCACTAGTCACAGCACCACAGGGGAATAAAAGCAAAGGAGGAAAGAAGAAACTGCATCCTCGTCTTTTCAGATGTTGCCAAAGGTTTTCTCTGGGTCTCTGAATGATGCTTTTTCCAATGATGCAGGGCTCTGCCAGGAGCAAAAGGCAACCTTCACAGACTACCCTAGGATGGTCAAGCCCATGTCACCTGCCAGGGTCCTGATGGAGCAGCAGCCAAGAGCTACATAGTCAAAGGAGGAGGGTGTTCAGATGCAGATGCTGGCAGGTACTGGAGGGGCACCTGCTTCCATAACCCACCATAGGCCCCTGGCAAGGGTATGAGAGGCCACGTGCCATCCATGTGCTCCATCCTGGTCTCCCTGCTGGCCAGGAGCACCCAATGGACCATTATAAAGTGGTTGGTCACAAATGTGGATCTGTCTGTGACCTGAACAGGAATAAGCAGTCTCTGAGTTCTTGGGAAGACACATGGAGACTATTAGGAAACTCTTTGGGTTCCTTAAAAATACGTCATGCTAGGCATATTGCCTTTTAAAAAACCAGTTAATTATTTATCTAGTCAGTATGTGGTGGGCGTGCCTATGTGCCAAGAATTAAGCTAGACACTAAGGATATAGTTCTGAATGAGATGAGAATTTTCCTGGCTTTGTGGGGGCTGAAATTCTAGCTGTGGGGGCTGGGAAGGTCTGGGAGAAGACAGACAATAAGCAAGTAAATCCACAAGGTGAGGACGGAGTATGCTTTATGCAGCCTGGAATGTCTGGGCAGGCCTCTGGGGAGGTGACATTTGGAGGATGAGAAGGTACTGTAAGCCCGTGGATCAAGACCGTTGCACAGGTGGCATTTCTGGATCGTAGCAAAGCCTTGAGCGAAAGCTCTTCATATAATGTTTACTAAAAGGCATTACGTGTGTATCCTGTGGCAGACAGTGCTACAAGCTCACTGAGCGTTTCCTTGATCCTCACAAAAGCCCAAGAATGGGTGCATTTTCTGTAATTTGCAGATGAAGATGGTGAAGACATGCACTACTTATTTTGAGTTCTACTGGGGTGCCAAGGGCATGAAAGAGTTAGGGCCAGCTCCACCGGCATGAGACCCATGCAGGGTATGGGGCCTGAGCTCAGAAGGGCTCTGTGCTGGGTTTCACGCATCTGTTCTCCTTTCCTGAAGTTCTTACCCATTCTTGAACAAAGGCCCATATTTTCATTTTGCACTGGGTCCCACAAATGATGTAGCTGTCCTGGAGAGGACTTCGAAAATCAAAACACAATGCAAAAAATGTACAGTGGATTATTGTTGTTGGTAATAATAGCAACAATGGACATGAACTTGAGCCAGCTCTGGGAAATAGTGAAGGATAGGGAAGCTTGGCGTGCTGCAGTCCATGGGGTCGCAAATAGTCCGACAAGACTGAGTGACTTAACAACAGCAACAATAATAGCAACACACACATTCACACTTCAGAGAGACGTGTATGGGGGCCTTCCTGCAAGCATCACCCCTCACTTCCTGTTCCCTCCTCCAGGTCCTCCCGGGCCCCAGCGCTCCCCACCTTCGTCCCAGGGAGGGGGGTTGACTCTCCTAATTCCTGCACTTGGCCTGACTAGCCGGGCTAACCTAAGTGCCTCCCTTTCCCCTCTGGGTGCCACTTGACTGACCTACATAAAGCGGGGCTCCAACTGGTCCCCGAGCTAATCCTCTCCCCGCCTGCCCTCCACCTGTTGAAAACGGCTCCTCCCAGCCTTGCCAAGCAGTGCTGCCCCTAGTGGGAGTCAGAGGCATGCGACTCCCTTTCAGGAAGACCCGCTTAGAGCCATGCCAGCGCCACCTGTTCCCGCAGCCTCTGCTGGTCCCCAGTCTTCGGAGCATCTTAGCAGCCAGTCCCAGGTGAGACAAGGGCCAAGGATGTGCCTGGCAGGGCAAGGACAGCACGGTGGCTTGGGGACTTCTGAGGAGCAGGAGTGGGGCGTGGAGGGAGAATCCTGAAGGTTGGATCCAGTCCTTATTTTAAAAAGAGGATGGATGTGTAGCTGTGTGGTTGTACACCTGTGTGTCTGTATCAGTGCCTATACACCTCAGGGGGTCTGTGGGCCAATGGCCAGTATGACTCTCTACACAGCAGTGTGTGTGTCCGTGGACTCCGGTGTGTGGATCACTACACTTCGGTGTGGGTCTGTCACTGTAGGTCTGTGTGGGGCAGTGCAGTGGTTGGTGGTAGAGCCCTGAGTGTGTGGGCATGGGAGATGGTGTCAGTGTATTTGTCTGTGGGATAGCGATCTGTGGGTGACTGTCTCAGTGTGTGTGTGTGTGTGTGTGTGTGTGTGCATATGGATGTGAGTGTTAGTGTCTAGCTCTGCATGGGACAGTGATCCAACGTGTGTCTGTCTGCCTCTGTGGGTTGGTATCAGAGTGCTACAAACTGGGTGGCTGTCAGTGTCCCAGGACAGAGCCCTGTGTGTGTGTGTTGTGTGTGTGAGTGTGGGTGTCAGAGTGTCTGTGAAGCAGTGGTTCAGTGTGTTTGCATCACTGTGTGTTCCCATGTGTTTGGGCGAGTGTGGGAGCCTGTTCCTCTATGTGGCAGTGCCCAGTGTGTTTGCGTAGACATATGTTGGTGTGAGCGCTAATGCATTAGCCTGGTGTGTATTACAGCAAGGGAGGCTCTTTGTGTGTGTACGGGAGTGTGTGTATGGGAGTGGGCGCCGGCGACTCTGCTTCCCAGCAGCGAGTGTGGCTGCGCCAGGTGGGCTGGTCCCCAGGACCTGGGCGACCCCTCCCACGGGCGGCGGAAGGACGGTCGCCTCTAGGACCCGGCGGCGGCCGGCCGCTGTCCCCGGGCCGCGCGAGTGAGCATGTGCAGAGCCGGGCGCCCGCTCGCCCGCTCGCCCCGCTGCCCGCTCGGCGCCCGCTCGCTCTGCTGCCGCGGCTCAGCCCGGACGTCCGCAGCCCAGGGAGGCAGGCGGCGGCGCCCTGTGCCCGGGGCGCACTGGGCCTCTCCTTGCCGCGTGCCACCCGGGGGCGTGCGGGCGCCAGGGGCGCCTAGGCTCCGGGCACTGCGGGGCTGCGGGCTCAGCGCCCCGGGGAGGCGGGGAGCGGGCGCCCCAGCCGGCAGCGATCGCGTGGGTGAGTGCAGTCTCCGGGTGCTCAGCCGGGACCCCTGCGCGGGCTTCGGGCAGGGTTTCCCCAGCCGCGGGCCAACAAGTTTGTGTAGACACGGCCGGGAGCGCGGCGGGGCTGCACCTGCTCCGGCTGGGGGCGCGCTGGCGGGGGGTGCCTCTCGAGGGGCCGGGGCAGCTTCGCCCGGGAGTGTGTGCGCTTGGGTGGAGGGAGGTTTCAGACGAGCGGGATGGGGCGGGGGTGCTCAAGACAATTTCCCAAGACACGTACCCGCCTTGGAACCCTCAGAGACTGTCCGTTTTCCGGGATGGAGCCTTGGATCCGGGCCCGGGGAAGGGGTGAGGACAGGATTTGGGGTGCGCACTCCTAAGAGGAGACATTTACCTAGCGGCAGCTCCGTTCGTTCTGCCAGTACGCCAGGTTTCCGGTCAGCGGAGGTTTTTCTCCGTCTCTTGGTGAACTTGAAAGGAGGCATGGGCAAAGGCGAAACGTACGTGTTTTGTCCGGGAAATTACCCTAAGTAAAGCTTTTGCACCTTCCTAAGTGTAGAAGGAGATTCATGACTGGAGGCTGCTAATTGCGGTTTTTCGTTTCTCAGGAGAAACCTCCGGGGGGTCCTCTGCTCCGGATAACCTCCCGGGTGTCTGGTTTCCCAGAGCATCTGTGCCCACGAATGATGCCTGCTCGGTGCCGGCTCGCCCAGTGGGGAAGCAGGGGCGGGGAGGGAGACCTCTGACCCTTCTCTGAGCACTGGGAAGGCTAGACGTGAGGGTTCCAGCCTCACAGACCTGCCCTGGGATCCCGCTGCTGCCCACACTCGCGTGGTCCCCAGCAGCACCAAAGATGATCAGACTTGGAACTCCACTGCACTTTTCTAACAACATTAGACCCTGTCATCTCTCTTTTCGCTGGAAGGGAGGGCTTCAGTTTATGGAGCGCTTGGCTTATTCCATGTCCGAATGCCATGGTTGGGATCAGGAGATGGGGGGAGAGGGAGTGACTATTTCTTTTTCTCCTCTGGATCCCCTTTCAGGCACAGGAAGTGAGGGCTGGTGGAAAGGAGAATACAGGCAGCAGGGGGCTGGCTTGCTGCGCTATGCCTGCAGCAACCTCGACCTGGCGGTTGCAAGTGCTGAAGAGAGGGCAAGGTCGGGGGAGGTTCTCTCCAGTATTCCCCTCACCGCCCCCACCCTCCCCATACATTTAGTTCTGGCCTCACAAGTCCCTTGGAGATGATGCGCCCGTGGGCCCATTGGTTGCCCCCAGAGCCCAGTGGTTCCATGGGGGAAGAGCAGCTGTGTTCATCTCCTGTGCACACTCGCTAAAGGAAGCTTGGCCGACAGCTGGGCTGGTGGGGTTAGCCTGGCAGCCCTCATCTTCCTCGCGGAGAAGCCCCCTGGCCCTCCCCTGCCTCCACATCCTCCGGTCTTCAGCAGGACTATTTCCACAGCTCCTCTGGAAGCATGCTTTATTTTGGGGTGAGGGGTTCCCTTATTCCACTTGGAGCCCTGTGGGGTGCTGTCCTGTGTCCTGTGTGTCTGGCTAGATGTGAAGAGATGCCTGGATGAAGCAGATGGCCAGCCCCCTGCCCCTTCCCTCCTGTCTGCCTAGTCAGGCAGAAGTGGATATTGTGGGCCACCAATTGGCTGCTAAAGCCTGAGCCCTCGGAGCACTGGGGAGTGAGTTGCAGAGCTGCTTTCCTGTAGAGTCTGCCTCAACAGGCAGCCCAGAGCCACCAGGCTAGGCCTGAACTGTGTCTGAGCAGTGTTTCTTGGGAAGGTATGTTTCTCTATAGACATATCTGGCTTGTGCTTCCATTCGGCTCAGACCCCAGTCAGCCTTGGCAAGGCCAGTCCCCTAGATTCTCCATCTGGAGCTTCACTGAGTCCAGGGCAAAGGACTCTGGGGCAGTTCTATGTTTATTTTTTAATTTTTCAATCAGTTTCTATTGGAGTATGGTTGCTTTACAATATCGTATTAGTTCTGCTGTGCAGCAAAGTGATTCAGCTGTAAATGTATCTTCCCTCTTTTTTGGAGTTCCTTTCCATTTTGGTCACCACAGAGCACTGAGTAGATTTCCCTGAGCTCTATGGTAGGTTCTCATTAGTTATCTGTTGTATAGGTAGTATCAGTCATGTCTATATGTCCATCCCAATCTCCCAATGCATCTCACCTCGCTTCCCCACTTGGTGTCCATAAGTTTGTTCTCTGTGTCTATGCTGCTGCTGCTGCTAAGTTGCTTCAGTCGTGTCCAACTGTGCAACCCCATTGACGGCAGCCCACTAGGCTCTGCCGTCCCTGGGATTCTCCAGGCAAGAGCACTGGAGTGGGTTGCCATTTCCTTCTCCAATGCATGAAAGTGAAAAGTGAAAGTGAAGTCGCTCAGTTGTGTCCGACTCTTCGCGACCCCATGGACTGCAGCCCACCAGGCTCCTCCGTCCATGGGATTTTCCAGGCAAGAGTACTGGCGTGGGGGTGCCATTGCCTTCTGTGTGTATAGATGATCTTATTTGCAAAGCAGAAATACAGTTCAGTATTTAGATCTTTATCCATAGGTTGTGAGTGATGATCAGACCTACGAGCAGGGGCAGAACTGGGCTGGAGGCAGGCCCCGCTCATCTGGGGAGTGAAAGCTGGAATGTGGCCTTGGACTGTCTTCTCCCTGGGCTTCTTTTCACTCTGCTGATTTAAATCTCTCCTCCTCTCGGCTTTAGTAATCAGCATGTGGACACATCAGGTGGTGGAGTGGTAAAGAACCTGCCCGCCAGTGCAGGAGACACTAGAGACACTGGATTGGATTCCTGGGTCAGGAAGATCCCTTGGAGTTGGAAATGGCAAACCACTCCAGTATTCTTGCCTGGAAAATTTCATTGACAGAAAAACCTGGTGGGCTGCAGTCTTTGGGGTCACAAAGAGTCGGACGCAGCTGAGCACAACACACACGTTGACATGTCACCTGGAAAGCTGTTCGAAGGGTGGCTCTTTTGGGGAACATAGTTAAGGAGGAACTGTATTTCCTAGGGTGGATGTGAGAGTGGTTGGAAGAATGGGCTGGGTTAACCATATGCAGCTTCAAATACTGTGAGCCTCTTGGTAGCCATTAAAGCTTTCCTCCTCCACTTCGATTCTCTGTCTCTTACTACTGAAAACTCATGAAGGGGCCAGGAGGGTTCTGAGGATGGGAGGGTCCAAGGTGTTCCCTCCCAGCATAAGTCCCCCATCCCATTGACTTCAGGCACAGAGCCAAAGGGGGGCAAGGCTAACTTTGGCTGGATGGTCTACCCGCTTGCTCAGATTTATCCAAATCACTCAGTGAGGTCTGGACAGCCCTCAAGAGTTTGCCATTCAGTGGAAGAAACATCCAAGCACATGAACAAAATAGGGTTCTACCAAAGAGGTGGCCCAGAGACAGCCTAAAAGAGTCTGTAATTGGCTCTTGCAAGAGTGGGTTGGGCTCCAGACCAACCAACTAAAAAGGGGAGATGCTACCCCCCATGGAAGTGTTCTTTCTTTGCAGCCCTGCCCCCTAGCTGAATGTCTGGAGGAATGGGTGGAGTTGAATGGATAAAGGAAGGCCAGGTGATATGGTAGATGATATCACAAACCTGGAATCTGAAAAGTTGAGTTCAGTCTAGTAAGAGCTGTTTGTCTTTGGTCAAGCTAACTGGGCCTCTCTCTCTGTCTCAGATTCTGCCTGTCCATGATGGAGATGGTAATAATTTTGACCTCACAAGTTTATGGGAAGGTCACTCGCTCATTTGATGATCTGTTGATTCTTTCAGCACACCTGAGAGTGTGTGAAAGCAGTCTTGCAGTCTCTAATGTGGTACATACAGATTTAGTCTTTTTTTATCTGAGCCCTTCCCTTCTCCAGGGGGGTCTTCCCAATCCAGAGCACTGAGTTTACTGGAAGAATCCCCCCTCCCACTACCGCCTTTGCTTTGACTGGAGTTTTGACCTTAGTATCATGTTTTATACCTTTTAAGCACCACTTCTTAATTTGGAACTTTTCCCTTAAGTTCTGAAGTTCAGAAGATCAAAAGATTTGCCTCTTCAAAGGCAGGGACCCCACCGCATTCCCATTTCCCAAACCTTGTCCCATCCCAGGGCCCAGCAAATCTCTGTTTAGTGGGTCCTTTGTTCTTTTTCTGAGCCTCAAGACCCAGAGCCTTGGGACCTGGGGGTGAGGGCAGTGTGGCCCTGAGCACTGGAGGGCACAGATTTCTGGGATCTGCCCTATACCCTACAGGCATTGCCTGTGCCTATGAGGGGCCCATAGTCTGGGAGGAGAAGTTGACAGTGTACCTGGGACTCAAGGCAGGACACGTCACCTAAGCATCCAGCCTCCCTGTTGAGCTCTGAGAGCAGCTCTGCTCTGGGGATCAGGAAGTCTTCATGTAGGAGGAGGCATTGGAGCTGAGGTTGATGGCCACAAAGCATTTCTGAGCCACAAGACAGGGCACCCATTAGCATTCCTGGCTGACAGAAGAGTATGTGTAAGGGGGCTTGAAGCATCACATGCTGGCCAGTGGGGCATCAAGTTCTGGAAGGAATATTGAAAGGAGTTTGCTGGGAGACCAACCCAGGAAGAGCCAGTGAATACCAGGCTGAGGGGCTTGAACTTGGTCATCTGAGTCCTGGAGAGCCATTGCAGCCTGGAGCTTTGCTCTTTCTCAGTGTTAGAAAGATCTCTTTGTGAGGCTGCTGGGAGAGGGCGGCCTCTGGGAGAGGGGGACAGTGTCCAGATGACAGGCATTGAGCCTGGGCAGGGAAGTGGCCTGGGTTGAGGGTGGGGAGAAATGGGGAGGGGTGCTAATTCACAGCGCCAAGCCCAGCTGGAGGCTCTCAGTGGGGCTTTACTGAAGTTTAGAGGCCGAGACACCCTCCTACCAATCATGGAGCCTGGGGCTCTGAGCTGCTGGACCACGAATGCCCATCTCTTTGTCTGCGGGAGCAACACGTGGGTCCCTGTTTCTTGTGTTTGGGGCTCGCCCAGCTAAGAGCGCACGGCTCTGGATCCCCAGATGGTCACAGCCCACATGGCAGTGGCCGTGGCGTTCCTAAGGCTACTGGTATTCTCTCCTTCCCTGTCTGTCCTTTCTGGTGGGGGCGGGGGTGGTGTGGTAGAGTCATGTGACTGAACCCCAGTGGCTACTGGTCAGGCCTGGGCACTCTCTGAGCTCTTTGCCAGCCCTCAGGCCCCAGTGGCTGCCTTCTCTCCTGGCTGTCACCACTGCTCCTTTGTTCAGTCCCGTGGAAATCTCAGCCTGGTGCCATCTGCCCATCGCTCCCTCCCCACCCCCCGCCCTGCTTCAAACTGAGCCATGGCTGCCACCTGGGGTCCAGATGACAACAAAGTAACAGCTCAAGTTGTCTGTGTCCCCACCTGTGCTAGGCTCCTGCTGCCTCCCAGAACCACCCCCCCAGAAGCCTCCCTGTCCCAATGTTCTCTTCTCATTCCTTGGAAGAAGCTGAGGGTCTCCCTCTCCTGGGCCCTGGTCTCCTCCAGGGTGGCTTTTGGGCCTCTGGCAGACCCCCAGGCAGGGCATCTGGTGTCCACCTTGTCCAACCTGAGGCTCTGTGCCTCCTTGGTGCCCCTTCCCTCCTGAGAAGCCTGGAGTCTCAGGCAGGGGTGGGGGTCCCCTGCCCCCACTCCCACCCCCATCATTCTTTTGAAGCATTTTGCATGGTTCCCAGATGGGAGGTGTCACATGGGAAGCATGCCTTGGGGGAAAATGGCCCAGACCTGCAGAGGAGGGGAGGGGTCAGGAGGCTGGGGCTGTCACCACATGGCAGTGCTGGGGAGGTCTGGCTGTTGGGGGCGGTGCTCTGTGTGTGGCACCATGCCTGGGAGCTTCATCCTGGCATGTTTTCAAAGAGATCTGATGGAGGCATACCAACCCCGTTTCAGGATTTCATCTTGCCTCCTTTGAAGCTGGGGTGGGGAGAGAGGCGGGCAGCTGAGTGGACACAGGGTGGGCTCTGGGAGCAGCTCTGAGAGCTGGGGTCTGAATCTTGGCCCTGGTTTGTCTGGCCTTGACCAGCGGATCTTGGGGGTGATCAGGTCATCCCCCTCGATGGGAGATATGGAGTAAATGAGATGGTAGAGGTGAAACACACAACCCCGTGTAGCCTAATTTCTAAACGCTGCAAAAGAAGAGGGATGGAAGTGTTAATCGCTCAGTTGTGTCTGGTTCTTTGCGATCCCATGGACTGTGCTGCCAGGCTCCCCTGTTCATGGGATTCTCCAGGCATATTGGAGTGGGTTGCCATTTCCTTCTCCAGGGGATCTTCCCCACCCAGAGATCAAACCCAGGTCTCCTGCACTGCAGGCAGATTCTTCAGCATTGAAAAAGNTGCGATCCCATGGACTGTGCTGCCAGGCTCCCCTGTTCATGGGATTCTCCAGGCATATTGGAGTGGGTTGCCATTTCCTTCTCCAGGGGATCTTCCCCACCCAGAGATCAAACCCAGGTCTCCTGCACTGCAGGCAGATTCTTCAGCATTGAAAAAGCAAGCATGGGCTTCTCTGGCAGTCCAGTGGTTAACACTCCACACTTCCAGTACAAGGAGCACAGGTTCAGTCTCTTAGTGGTGAGCTAAGACCCCACGTGCCTCTTGGTGCGGCAATAAATAAATATTCAAAGAGAAAGAAATAGCAGGCAGTTTGCTAACACCTATCTTAGCATGGAGGCAGCTGCAGGTAAGAATGGGTCCCACCCCAGGGAGGTGAAGGCTAACTGGAGGTGAAGGTGGCTGACGTCCCCCACAGCTCACTGCTGCAGGCCTCTCCTCCAAGGAGTTTCCAAGTTTGCTTCCTTGCCACTGGCTGTAGGTAAGAGGTTTCCTCTCTCATTCGGTTCGACGACAATGCTGATTAACCCCCTTTTCACAGATGGGAAGCCTGAGGTGCCACCCGTTCGGTGACTTCCTCAAGGTGGATTTGCTCTCATGGAGGGCCTCCTGGCTTTGGGGTGCAGTGGGCACAGCTGACAGGCAGTGGCTAGATATACCCCAGGGGGTGGCTGCTTCTGTTCTTCAGCTGCCTTGTGGCTTGGCTCTGAGTCCTTGTGCAGATGCTGCGCTTGACTCAGCACCCCCTCTCCCCACCCTCCAGGCTTTTTCCCATACAGTCACTCAACAGACGTTTACAGGCACTGCAGGCTGCGTGCTAGGATCTGGGGATGTGATGATAAATCAGATGTTTTCTGTGCCCTGGGGGAGAGGTGAGTGTGGCAGAGAGCGGGGGAGGATTGCAGAGCAGAAGCCTGGGCCAGGGGACAGGTTGCTAATACTGTGGGTTTACAGGGCCCCACTCCCCACCCCCATCCAGGCTGTGGCAGGTATTCTGGGCTAGGAATCAGCTTTGCAATGTGAAAAGTTCAGAGTGGCAGCCTGTCTTATCAGAAGCAGGGGTCGTGGAGCTCTGGCCTGAAAGCAGCTGTCCCCTGCCCCCCTGCCCAGGGTCCACCTCCCCAGACTAGTGGGGAGGGCCCCAGTGGGAAGGGGTGGCTCCAGAAAGAACTTGGTGGAGGTGGGGAGTGGTGGTGGTGGTGGGGGGGGGGGGTGCCTTGGCGAACCCAGGTGTGATCACTCAATTCCGGAATGATTAGCGTTGACCACACCTCACCCCGCTGCACCCTTTGTAGCATGTTCGCAACTCTCTATACAAACGTATATGGAATTCAGGCTGCATCTTGCCTTCAAAATTCTGAACTGTTGATCCATTGCCCACCTTTTGGCTCCATCTCATCAGAACATTTCTTCCCACAGCAGGGGTCCACACTCCCCTTTTATTTTAGTTTTATAGGATTTTTCACTGATAGAATCTCAATCTTGTAACCAGAAGCCTTTTGCAAGCAGGTAGGGAAGCCCCTTTTCCTAAAATGACAACACAGGAAAGATCACAGGAAAGATATAAAGCTCAGCACCTGTGTTAACTTCCACGTATCTCTAAGGCCTGAACTGGTGAAGCTGTGTCCTTTGTGCTTTGTCTCCCACCTATCTAGGGAGGCCCCCACAGCTCTGGATAAGCAGAATCTGAAATTTCATTGCCCTAAGATCCCCCACTGTGGTGCTGGAGAAGACTCTTGAGAATCCCTTGAACAGCAAGGAGATTAAACCAGTCAGTCCTAAGGAAATCAACCCTGAATATTCATTGGAAGGACTGATGCTGGAGCTAAAGCTCCAATACTTTGGCCACCTGAGGAGAAGAGCCAACATTGGAAAAGACCCTGATGCTGGGAAAGATTGAGGGCAGGAGAAGAAGGGGGCAACAGGATGAGATGGTTGGATGGCATCACCAACTCAATGGACATGAATTTGAGCAAACTCTGGGAGACGGTGAAGGACAGGGAAGCCTGGAGTGCTGTAGTCCATGGGGTCACAAAGAGTCAGACACAACTTAGTGACTGAACAACAAGACCCCCACAGAAGCAGGTTTCTGATATCAGGATCCACCTATCAGTGTATCTTCTCATCCATTAAAAAAAAATATATTCAGACACAGAGAGGGCTGAGCATCTATTTTGCTGGGACTCATGTTGTGAGCTGGGGTTACCAAAATGTGTACATAGCGTATGACCTCTAGCCTGGAGTCAGTTGCAGTCCTGCAAGGATGGTTGACAAGTACGAGGACAATTAAAATCATCCTAGGGTGGCAAATGCTGGGATGAGGGTCAGCATGGGGAGACAGAGAAATCTATACCAGTGGGTGGGTGGTGGTCACGGAGAGCTTCCTGGAGGAAGTATCACCTGGGCTGAGTCTCGGAGATACAGAGGGATTCACCAGGCAAAGAGGGAGGAAAAGACATCAAGTGAAACATGTGCAAAGGCACCAGGGCAGATACGCTGTGGTTGTTTTGCTGGACCATGGGGTGTGTGTGTGTGTTTGCACACACATGTGCACACCATAAGGAAGCAGAAGGGAAGGGCCCAGCAAGAGACGAGCTGGTTGGGCTGGATCAGGAAGGGGGCCTTGTATGTCACGCTAAGGAGCTTGGAGTTTATCCCAAAGCCACAGGGAGCTATTGAAAGGGGTTTTAAGCAGGGGAGCGCCGTGATCAGATTTGCGTGTTAGGAGGATCACCTTGGCAGCCTTGCAGAGGATGGATTGGAGGGGCCAAAGCTGGAGGCAGGGGGATCAGTCCGGATTTCTTGGGATTTTCTCTGTGGTTTTACAAATCTGACGAGGCTGGCTGGGGTGGGCCTGGCACACACCAGTTTAGAGAGAAAATAAAAGCTCTGGAGACCCATTTGAAATGGCTCCCAGACTCAGCATGTAATTCCACCTTCATTTGCTGACTCCCTACCCTGCCACCCCTGCCGCAGCCTAAAGGACCCACTGGACACCCCTAATTCTCAGATCCTGCCCTCCCCAGAAGCATCAGAACCTGGTAGCTCTCAGCATTGAACGAGAAAGGGTCATGCTGGCCTGACACCACCCCCTCCCAGACCCTGGAATGCCAGGCCACAAGAGCCCAAACGTTGTCTTTCCTCTCACACCCAGCCACTGTCCCCAGGGCACAGAGCAGCCATTGAGGGGCCGTGGGGTCCTGGCGGGGGTCCCGGGCCTTGTTAGTTACAGGCAGCGGCTTAGTCACGCTCCTTGGAGCCTTTCACCCTGGGACAAGCCTGTCCTTGTGTTCCGGGCTGTCCTTATCCAGCAGCCCAGCTCGCAGCAGCTGCGGGCCCCTTTGCCAACCCCCGACAGTGCACTTCAGAGGCGCCGTCAAAGGAAACCAAAGCCCCATGTGAGAGCTGAGTCCTGGGGAGCAGAGGGGCACCCTGGGAAGGCTTCTCTGAGAGCCTTCCCCACTTCCCTACCCCAGGAGCCCAGCCTCTGCTGACAGGTGCATGGCCCTGGGGGCTCTCCTGCTCTGGTGTCCTCCCTTCAGGAAGCAGGGAATAGTACTCAAGCCCACTCCCTCCTCTGTGCCCTATCCTGGGTTAAAACCAACCCACCTCTGCAGAAGTATTTCCAAAAGACAGTTTGCAAGCCCAGTACACACATGCATTGAGCACCTGCTGTATACTCGTGCTGGCCTGAGTGCACATCTAGATAGTGGGGTTCATTAAAGGCTGGACCACATGGGGGTTCACAGTCCAGGCTCTGAATTCAGGCTGTTCCAACCCTTGGCTCCTCTTCTCCCCAGTTGTGTGACTGGGAATTTACTTTGTCTCCCTTTGCCACAGTCTCCTCATCTGTAAAATGTGGGTAATGCTGTATGTATCTCTCTGGGTTGGGGTGAGGATTAAATGAGATGATACATAAAGTGTCTAGCTCAGAGCCTGGACATAGTTTAAGGATTTGTACAAGGTCACTGCTGCTGTTTTTCCTCCTTCCTGTTATCATTAGTGAATTGTCCTACTGCTCCAGGGTAGAGCATTAGTTCCATTTTACAGATGAGGAGACTGAGGCCCCATGAGGTGAAATAGCCCACCTGCTGTCACACAGTCATCCAGTGGCAGAGCTGGGGTTGGAACCAGGCTCTCTGTCCCTCACTTCTGCGGCATAGCCAGCCCCTTTGGCAGACAGAACACAGAGGCGTGGGGCTCCTGACCCTGGGGCAGTGGGAGAGGTGGACCCTCCTATTCCCTCTAAGTGCTCTTTCTCTTTTGCAGGTTTCGGAGCCGGGACATGAAGGTCGTTAGAACCCAGGGATGGCCAAGTTCCTGACACATGGGCAGAAGCTACAGCTGCAGGGCCCGGGCCTGGGGCTCAGTGATGGTGCTATCTGAGCACCTGCTGGAAACGGGGCAGGAGGAACAGTAACCCCAGGAGAGAACAGGCCGGTGCCGGCATGCGGGGATGACACCTCGGGAGGCTGCGGCCTCCTTCCCGCCTGGGTGCTAGGAGCCGTCCCCGGGCTCCAGCTGGGAGCCCTGCTGCCCAGGGGCATGGCCAAACCTTTCTTCCGACTCCAGAAGTTTCTCCGCCGGACACAGTTCCTACTCTTCTTCCTCACGGCCGCCTACCTGATGACCGGCAGCCTGCTGCTGCTGCAGCGGGCCCGTGTGGGCCTCCCGCCTGGCCCCCGGGCCCCTGGCCCGCTGCAGGCCCTGCCTGTGGCCGCCGTGGCGCTGGGCGTGGGCCTACTGGACAGCCGAGCCCTGCATGATGGCCGGGTCAGTCCGGAGCTGCTGCTCGGCATGGACGTGCTGCGGGGCCCCCTGGCCCGGCCCCGGCCCGGCCCCCGCTGGCTCCGCAGCCGCAACTCAGAGCTACGCCAGCTGCGGCGTCGCTGGTTCCACCACTTCATGGGGGACCCCCCGGGGCCTCCTGCCCTGAGCCCCGAGGCCCCCCAGCCAGCCACCAGTAGCCGAGGTAGGTGCTTAGCCTGGGTCCCCTTACACATATGGGAGCTCTTCCCGGAGCCCCATTTGGGGCACAGGACTGGTGTCTCCTCTCCCTGGCTCTGGCTGCAGCCTGAGAAGTGGGAAGCGAGGGCCTGTGGCCTTCCCACAGCCTACTTCCCCCAGCCCCACCATAGACAGGAGGGGCCTGGGAGGGGAAGCCCTTGGGAGTTTTGCTCACTCCCTAGCTGGACTGCATGTGGCTGGGCGTTGAGATGTGTAAGCATCTTAGAGCTGAGACAGACCTGAGCTTAAATCTGGCTCATTCCCCAAACTCATTGGGTGACCACGTCTCTTAATTTCTCTGTGTCCCTTGCCAATGGAGGTCGAGATACCTGCCCCAGGGTTGTGGTGTGGATTAAATGTGATGATGTGGAGCAGCAGTTCAAGAAGTGGGACCCCATGCTGGCAACCCCAGCACCACCCAGGAGCTTGGTGCAAATGCAGGTTCTCAGGTTTTCTCAGGCTCCCCATATCTCGAACTCATGGGCGGGGGCTGCAGTCTGGAGCAGTGTGGTCTTCAGGTGGTTTGCATGTGCCCTGAGGCTGAGGACCACTGGACTAGGGGGCCTATTGTATGCACTGGCAGTCAGGAATTATTATTATTTAATAACAATAGCTCACTCGTGTAGCAGTGACCACACACCTGTAAGGGTTGTGTTTACAGGTGCTATTATTATTGTTATGGAGTTTCCCCGGTGGTTGCTAGTAGTAGTAAAGAAGCTACCTGCCAATGCAGGAGATGTAACAGACACAGGTTTAATCCCTAGGTTGGGAAGATCCCCTGGAGGAGGGCATGGCAATCCACTCCAGTATTCTTGCTTGAAGAATCCCATGGACACAGGAGCCTGGCAGGCTATGGGCCATAGGCATCTTAGGGTGCAGCCTGGAGACAGCAAGGCCTGGGGGACAGGCAGGGCGCTGACCAGAACTCCTGGAGTCATGCCACTGGGACTCCATCATGGGGTCAGCCTGGCTCCAGCTCGGAGCTCTTAACACTGAGTTATCCAGGCTGTGCAGGGCCTAGAAACTGAGCTGTGTGAAGTGAGCACCCACGGAGTGTCAGAGCCATTGATGGGTGGTGACTGATTCCGTCAGTGTCTCAGCATCTCTGTCACCACCTTATTTGATCCTGTACCACGAATCGCAGGAAAACTGCTCTCTGAGTGTAAGAAGTATGGTTGGAGCTTAGAATCCTCAGTGGCAGGATATAGAAGAAGATGGTGGCCCGATACAATGAAGACTGCAGAACTAAGCCTTCTATAGAAGAAACGTCCATAGAAGGAAGTTTCATCTGAAATCCTCTAGGTCATAGCCCTTGGGTGGGATTCCAAAGGAAGGCTTCCATGTAAGAATGAGGGGAAATCAAGGAACCACTTCTGTAGGTCATTTCGTGTAGTTATAATTTCTGTAAACTCCTCCCAACACATCAAGAAGCCGAGTCTCTATCAGGGTGATGCCAGTGTAGCTCATTTACACTAAAGTTTAAAGGACTGACCAAAGTCACCATGGATTTCTTAAAAAAGAAGGCATGGAAAGAGCATAGATTTTGAAAACAGACCTGGATTTATCTCCTGGTATTGCCGGTTATTGACTCTGTGCCCTTGGCGAATTAGCCATGATTCCTCTTTTTGTTTTTCTCAGTGCACGCTTAACACATGTGAGTCTCCACGTGTGCTATGCACTTTACACTTGAGGAGCTCCGTCTGTGGTGGTGGAATCAGATGCATCTAAATGATTACCACCTAGCATGACTGAGGCATAAGAGAGGCACGTGCAAAAGGCGTGGGGCTCGTTACACAGAAGTGACAGATTCTTAGTAACCTGGCTTCAGCGTGACTGGCCAGAAGACACGAGGACTCGGGGTGACCTGGTCAGAGCCCTGTGTGTAGAGTATCTACATCCAGGAGAACCAGCAAGCACTCTTTAAGTCATCTTTTATAAGAGGCGATGGAAGAGGCTGTAGTAAAAGCTGATGAGGTGGTGGTGAGATCCAAACAGGACAGACCGTCACCTATTATACACCAGGGTTTCTGCCCTGAGCCTCTGAGTACCTTCTGCACTCTGATTGACCCTCCCTGGTGACCCCCAAACCTGGCAACGGAAGGGTTAATGCTAGTTCAGCAGGAACAGTCAGGCTCTGGTGTTGAATGGTGACAGTTCAGACCAGTCCATGCCTCCCGTCAGTTATTCAATATTTTGAATATCCCCCAGGATTGGAGAAAGAATTTGCCCTGGGAGAGGCGGTGGTGTCACGCAGTTAAAGATCTTCAGAGAAAGTGGGGAGAGGCGGGGACTAACCCTAGAACCCTCTGGGAGCCTACTTCCTCTCTTGGGGCTCTGTGGGGCCCTGCATAGCCAGGCTGGCCTCGATGGTGGAGGCCCACCCTCGGGACAGCTGCTGGAGCTGCAGACAAAGAGGGCTGTCTCTTCGTGGCCCCGGGCAGCCCGCCATCCTCCTGTAAGGGGATCCGGCAAGCCTTGGAAGCCGCAGGAGGCCCCATCAATCACTGAGCATTTCATTATACCTTGGACAACATCCATAATGGAATAAAATGTCAGTAAGTTTACTAGGGGAAAAATAGTAACTTCTCCATAGCCAGTTTGTTTTTTATTGATAGTAATTTCCAAAGACATTCCAATATCTCCGAAGCCATCGTTAATAGCCTCACGGCATGTCCATTTTGATGTGCAAATGAACAGATGCAGAGTCACAGACAATAATGCATCGCCTCCGTTTCAGCCGAAAGTAATAAATCCTCCTCAGAATGTGTCCCAGTGCATCCCTGGGAAGTCCTTTCTTTCTACACATTCTCGCCTCTGTCAGGGAGTTAGAAAAGCCATTCATTATTTTTCCAGGAAAAAAGGCTCACCTCCTCCTCACGAATGGGGGAAGGTATCTGGGTCTTGCTACAAACAGAGACAGGGCCAGCCGGGCGTGGGTGTTCCTCCAGACTGGTCAGTTCCACCCACCAGCCAGCTGGGAGCTGGCTAGCCTCTCCTTGTTTTTGAAGAACCCAACCCTGACTGCTTGAAACCCTTTCTTTCTCTTTTATTAATGTGCTCTGCTAATATTTACGGAGCCATCGGCACACCAGGCCCCGGGTTACAGTGTAGGATGAGAATAATAATAGCTGTCGCTTATCCGAGCATCTGGTGTGTGCCAACCATTGTTCTGCCTAGATGGACATCTGTTATCTCATTTAATTTAATCTTCAAACAGCCTTATGATGTCAGCAGCGCTATCACCATTTTAATGATGAAGGGTTTGCATTTCAGGGAAGTAGAGTAATCTAAAAGTGTTTATTATTAATAATGACACATTACAACAGTAACAATCACCCCTGAGCTCATACTACATGCCACGCCTGCATTAGATAACTTTCCATGTTATCTCGTGGAATTCTCACAACCACCCCATGAATTCCGTGGGACCATGTGTGGCATTTTACAGACGGGGAAGTAGAGGCTGCACATGCTAGGTCACATAGCCAGATAGAGCAGAGCCTGGATTTGAATCTAAGGCAGCCCATTCCCAAGAGATATTTCTTCCCACCCCACCCCCATGCCCCGCCCCGCAAATGTGTATGTGCCAATCTCAGCCTCCAGGGGTCTTGAGCCCAGTCACCTCTTGGTGACCAGAACCTTCTGGTTAATTTCCCATCAGTGGTGATAAATGTTTAACAACCCCCGAGCTTGTGTTTTGGATGTTTACTTGAAAGCTGTAATAGAATTTCTCCTTTGCTGAGCAACACATGTCAGAAATATCTCAAATATTAGTTTTCTTTTACTAAGTAGGCAAGCTAAGGAGAACGATTGATTCTCGCTGACCTGGGTGAAAGCTTTCTGGTCTTGGTAGTCCTGAGATTTATATGAAGAGAGAGAAGCTTGCAGGGCCTGGGTGTCTGGAGCCCCGAGTAGAGGAGTGGAGCTTGAATCCATGGATGGACACTGGATGTGGCCATGTGTATGCTGGCGGGCATCCTGGTGAAGGTGGCCTCAAGAGAGTCATAGCCTGGAAAGGAGCAAGACCCTGTGCAGACACCGAAGGTCTTTGCTTTCGCTGCAGCACAGTGTTCTCTAATCTGAGGTTTCTGGATCTTCAACCATTTCTGGCGTGACAGAGAGTCCTGTTTTCTACCATCTTGGCCATCTTCCCCTGCCTAGCCTTTTTTAACCAGGGGCCCTGGGAATTGCACATTGGTATAGCCAGTGCGACCAGCCCCTCCTTGCATTTGGGCTCCCTGCTTTCCCTCTTGCACCCTCACAGGATGTCAGTGTGGGTTTTAGGAGCTCTGACCCACTATTGGCATCATGTCTGACCTTGGCAGCAAGTCACCAGCTAAGGGGAAGTTGTGGTCCCTGCCCTCAACAAGCCTTAGGTCATGGTACAGAGATGAGACACACAGGTGTCCACAATTTTTAACACAGTTAACGATCAGGATTTGCGGGACAGCAAGCTTTTCAGACACTCAGTGTGACAGTGCAGGGAAAGGAGAGGCTGCAGAAGACGAGAGTCGTCAGGGCTGTAAGCCATACCATCAAGGAGGAGTAGAAAGCAAAGAGTGGATGTGCAGGAAGGAGCAGGGACGTGACCAGACGTGGGCGGGAGAAATGAGCAAGGGGAGGGGGAGGGGGGCATTTACCCATTTGACAGTTGGGGAAACTGAGGCACAGAATGTTGAAATGATTTAGTCAACGTCAGAGACAGATTTAAGCCTGCTGTTCACACCCAGGAAGTCACTCCCTGATCCAGGTCCCCAGGAATGTGGGCTGGCAGACTCACTCCTTCAAACCACTCAGCTGGTGGCCCTGAGCTTCTATTTTGGGCCAGCATCTTGGCAGGAGTAATCAGCACCAGACTCGCCTGATCTGGGAGCTCCAGGACTGGTGGACGAGATGGTCACTCCTCCCCGCAAAGCTGTTTGGCAGCTGGCCGGCTGTGGGGAGGCCTTGGGCACAATGCTTCCCAGAAACGCCCAACTTCCAGAGGCTACAGTGTGCTGCTCAGACTCCACTTGAGACATCCCGGAGCTGAGTGCCAGTGTTTCCCCGGAGACGGGCAGCATCTTCATCATGGGTGCCCCATCCAGATCTGGGCGCAACTATTGTGGGTGTGCGTTCACAGCTCGGACGGTATGATGGCGTTTGCAAACCCCTAATGCATAGTTCCTTCAGTGCACTGTGGTGTGTGTGACATTTGCACATCGAATGCACTTGGTAGCGTTCAGGTTCTCCAGGCTTCACTGTGCATTTCTGGGAGGCAGCTCCCTGGCAGGGCAGGACTATTTCCCACTGACATGTGCACCACTGGGTCATCGCTTTGTGGAGTCTTGCCCCTCAACATTGTCCTTTCCCAGAGATGTGCTGGAGATGTCTGACCTGCTGAGGGTTCAGGGTCCCGTGGTCCTAAGGATTCCCACACAGAACAGCCCTCTTACATGTTAATAGATGTCGCTTATACACCTCCAGTGATGGGGGCTTCTGCCCTCCTGCGATGGCTGATATTTTCTTTTCTTTCTTTTTCTTTTTTTGATGTGAACCATTTTTACAGCCTTGATTGAAGTTGTTAACAATATTGCTTCGTTTATTTATTGGCCACGTGACATGTGTGATCTTAGCTCCCCTGCGTTGGAAGGCAAAGTCTTAACCCCTGGACCACAAGGGATGTCCCAGCAGATTTTTTTTTTTTTTCTCTTGGACTAGCTCTCCATGTTTGCAAAATCTCTATATTAGCTAAGATCAGACTTTGCGTAACTCATGTCTTCCTTCTGGATCACAAGGAGGCAACAGAGTCTGCCTATCAGTTGGTTCATGGAGGCAGACAGGCCTCTCCCGGCCTAGGAAGGGTAGGGATGAAAAGGAGAGGGGTCCAGGGGAAGCAATTAAACCAGCCAGACTTAATTAAACCAGGTGAGGGCTGGCGGAAGAAAGTTGTGTTCTGGCTGATGCCAGACTCCTGGCAGGATGTCTACGTGACTGTTGGCCATTAACTCAGAAAGCGGGCAGGAGGGAACAAGTTGGAGGTGTCCAGAAGCACTGTGGGGCAGGCTGGACCCCAGGCTTGTCCCCTGGGCTTCTCTGAGAAGTGTCATAGCCAGGAAGGGCAACGCCAAGGGTGGGTTCAGGAGTTAGAGCCCTCCCGCTCTGGGATGTCTGAGTCTCTGCTGTGGTTCTCCCTCATCCCCTGCAGGCACCTATGTGGGATGCTTCAGTGACGATGGCCAGGAGCGGACTCTGAAGGGGGCTGTGTTTTTTGACTTGAGGAAGATGACCGTCTCCCACTGCCAGGATGCATGTGCTGAGCGGTAAGTGGGGGGCCCTAATGGTCAGCTCCACTGGAAATAAGGCTAAGAGGCCATCCCGGAGAGTGGGCGTGGTGTCCCTGAGGTGGTGCCTCTGCTGCCAGTTGGCTTTCGGAGTGCGATTAGAGCTCGACTGATCAGATACAGTTGTCCAAAACAAAGAAGGTTTACTGACGAGATGGCAGGAGATCGTGGAAAGAGCTCTGGGCTCAGTGTCAGGAGACCCGGGGTTCCTGTCCTGAGATTCCAGTACTCACCCTTATCCTGGCCCCAGACCCAGTGGCCATTCCTAGATCCAGACCTCAGTGCCCCGGGCCAGGCTTGGGACTCACCCCAGGCCCCGCTCTGCCTGCAGGTCCTACATCTACGCTGGCTTGGAGGCTGGGGCCGAGTGCTACTGTGGGAACCGACTCCCAGCGATGAGCGTCGGGCCGGAGGAATGTAACCACGAGTGCAAAGGGGAGAAGAGCTCCATGTGTGGAGGTGTGGGCCGGCTCTCCGTGTACCGTGTAGAGGAGCTACAGCCCGGCTCCAGGAAGCGTGAGTGCGCCAGCCTCTCCCTGAGCTCTGTCTGCCCCTGCTCTCTGCCACCTCTGCGTCCACAGCCCTTCATCTACAATCTGTGGGACGGAAACTGTGCTCTGCCTTCCCTACCATCTTCTCTGGACAAGCTCGTGGCAGGGGGCGAGGTGTTAGGGTTTGCCAAAGATCGCTTGAGTTCATGTCCAAATCACATCTTTCCTTGTCCTCTGCAGGAGAGAAAAACTGATCAGGAGGCCCAGAGCCTTGGCCTAGGTGTTTCTCAGACGTGCTGTGTGGCCTCCCATCTTTGGGCTCCAGTCTATTTTGTCAAGTGCAGAGGCAGACTTTGATTACCGGGGGCAGACCAGGTAGTAGGAGTGTTTCCTAGCTGTATAACACCCTGAAGTGCTGGTGAAAGTGAAAGTCGCTCTGTCATGTCTGACTCTTTGCAACCCCATGGACTATACAGTCCCTGGATTCTCCAGACTAGAATACTGGACCACTCCAGTACTATAGCCTTTTCCCTTCTCCAGGGGATCTTTCCAATCCGGGGATCTAAGCCAGGTCTCCCACATTGCAGGTGGCTTCTTTACCAATTGAGCTATCAGGGAAGCCCATGAAGTGCTGGGTAAAACCGAACAAGTGTTGCAAATGCAAAGCTGAACTATCAGGAAAGTCGGGAAATCCCTGGCTCCAGTGGGGACTAGGAGTCATGGCGGTGAGATGAAGACAGTCGACGATGCTGTGCAGCCCTGGGTCTTCATGGGGGAAGCTGCTGGCCTTGATGGCCACGTGGCTTAGGTTTTAGTGTCCACGGAGGACAGAAAAGGAGGTTTTGAGTCCGCCAGGGTAGGGACCTGGATTGAAACTTCTTTGTGAAGTTGGATTCAATTTCACTGAAGTATGTACATCGGTGAAATTTTAGATTAAAACAAAAACTCCTGCCAGAGACAGAAAAACGTGTCTGTTTGAACTGAGCTTCAGGTTGGGATCAGAGGAAGTCACAGAGTAGGTCATCTGTGGCTCCATCTTGAGGTGCCCTCCTGCCCTGAGTGGCCTGGGCTCTCTCCTGGGGAGCGGGGGAGAAGGGTGAGGAATGGGAGTGACGGCCTGTGCCACACCTGCAGTCTAGAGGCAGCTGAGGCTCTGCCAGCAGCATCTTAGATCACTAACTTCTCACAGTTCCTGCCGCATCCTTACCTCTCAGCATGTATGGGGCACCTGCTGTATGTCAGGGTCAGGACTGGGTATGGGGTGCAAAAGGGTGACCCAGATGCTGCCTCCCCCCAGGCTGCAGGGAGGTACTCACAGTGGAGCAGGGGTTCAATCCCTAATAGGGAACTAGGATCCCACATGCTATACGGCATGTGTGAAAAGAAAAAAATATCAGATTTGTGGAAGGAAGGGAGAAAGAGAAAGGGGGAAGAAAGGAGGGAGGGAGAAAGGATGGACACTGCCCTCTGAGGGCAGGCAGAAGTTGCAAGTCATGAGTTCAGCAGCTTCAGCCAAGTGGTCCCTTGTCAGTGACCCTGGTGAGCAAGGTTCTTGGGTCTGGTTTCTCTCAGGAGCCTGGCTTAACCACAGCCTGTCTGGGCAGTTTACCCTCTCTGATTTGGAATCTGCTCCTCCTAAGTGTAATTCCACCTATTTCAGGATCTGAAGCTGCCATTTCCCCCGGGTCAGGCCCCAATAAGGGCAGGTACTGCTTCTTACCAGATCCCCATTTCCTTCCCCGCAGGGAGGACTGTCACGTACCGGGGCTGCTTCCGACTGCCAGAGAACATCACGCATGCCTTTCCCGACTCTCTGGTACAGGCCAACGTGACCGTGGAGACGTGCTCCGGATTCTGTTCCCAGAAAGTAAGAGGAATTGTGACTTCCCAGCTCTGTCCTTTAACCAGAGTGGTGGTCTCAGGGAGGGGCAAGTGCCCGTGGGGGACTGCAGCTCTCTGTCCTCCTCGGAGCCCAGGTTGGGAGGCAGGCTTTGCAGAAGAATCGTGAGGACACCAGCAGGGAGCCTGCTGATGCTGAGATCTGAGCCTGGGGGCGGGGGGACTGTCAGTGAAGGTTGTAAAACTGAAAGGATCGTGCCTTTCCCGATGTGAGCTCTTGGCACAAGTGTCAGATGTTAAATTGACTTGGTTTGGAAGCCGGAAGATGCTGGCTAGGGACTTGGGGAGTGCTGATGGATTTTCTGTTATTGGCACTGACAGCGTTGGGCCAAGAGTCTGACTTCAGGGGCTGTAGTCGCTCAAGTCCTTTGGTCCCTCAGCCAGGGCTGAGCCATGGAGTGTGACTCTGTGCAAGTGCTGGACTGGGTACCAAAGGCCATGTGCCTGCACTGCATGTCGGCTCTGGGGTGGGAGACATCCATCAAGGCCAGATAGGATTTGCACATGGCATGATTGGGGTGGGGTGGGGTGTGAAGCAGGGCTGGTGAGACCTGCAGGTTGCCCAAAGAGCTTTGAGATCTGAGGCTGGAGACCCTAGAGCTCCAGACTGGGCCAGATGCTATGGCCCTGGAAATGGCCCTGAATGGCAGTAGGGTAGGACTTGGGGCTGCTCCAAATCCTGAGGTCCACTGGCTTTGATGGGACTGTAACACGTGGCAGTGTAACCGAGAGGGGCTAGGAGATAGGCGGGTCCTGGCTATGATGGGGATGATGATGGTTATCAACAGTCCTAACCGGTATTCATCGTTTATTCCATGCCAGTTTCTGTTCCAACTTCACATGGGTTAACCCATTTAATCCTCTTGACAACCAAATGGGATAGATGTTCTGAGTAACTGCATCTTGCAGGTGAGGAAACAGAAAGCTTAAGCATTCTGCCTGAAGTCACACAGCCAGGAAGGGGGAGGGAGAGCCAGGAATTGAACTCTGCCTAGTTCTGTAGCCTCCTGGTGCTTTGAAGGGTGCAGAGTGTGGACTTCAGTGAAAGCATGTGGAGTTGGACGCAAAGACATGCCCTCCATGGGCCCCTACTCACCAGGAACTGCCCTCCCTCTGCTCTGTGCTCTCAGCCCCCTTGAGATGCTTCCCTTGGAGACGGGGGGAGACAAAGCCTTTTTCCTACATGCTTTCCTCTTGCACAAGCGCAGCCTTTGAAGTGGCTCTCTTCCATCTCCAGCATTTCCAAAGCCACTGCCAAGGGTGACTTGGTGTCAGGGCTCATGAGACACAATACTGGGATCCGAGAAGACCATTTTGTTGATTCACAGACACCTGGACTGCAGCTCCCTTCTCCCCCTCTCCCGCTGGTGGAACCCAGAGCCAGCAGAGGTGGCAAGGACACCTGCTCACATAGCAGGGAAGCAAACCTCCCACTCTGGGCTTCCTTCGCACTTGCAGTTCAGAGCGGCTCCCTGGAAAGACCCCCACTGTCATCAGAGGAACTCAACTGGCCCAGACCTGCTGGCCTCCTGGGTGGGCAGATGTACAGGCATCTTCCTGTGTGCTGGGCGCTGGGTTGCAGCCTTTGCCGTGCTGGTCAGCTCTGATCCTCCCAGCACTCTGTGAAGGGGGATCATCTGAGCCCCGCTTGCTGCAGAGCCAGCACAGGTTTGCAGGAGTGAGAGTTCTCACACACAAGTATGATGGGACCAGCTTTACGTCCCACTCTTATCTGTCTGTCTGTTAGTTGCTCAGTCATGCCCAACTCTTTGCAACCCCATGGACTGCAGCACCACCCCGTGCCCCCATAGGCTCCTCGGTCCAAGGGATTTTCCAGGCAAGGATACAGGAGTGGTTTGCCATTTCCTTCTCTTATATACATATATAAAATTTAATTAATTTATTTATTTCTCTTTGGCTGCACTGGGTCTTCACTGCTGAGTGCAGGCTTTTCCTAGTTGCCATGAGCTGGGGCTACTCTTCATGGTGGTTCGAGGCCTTCTCATTGCGGTGGCTTCTCTTCTTGCAGAGCACAGGCTCTAGGCGTGCAGGCTCAGTGGTTGTGGCACACGGGCTCAGTTGCTCCACCGCATGTGGGATCTTCCTGGACCCATGTCTCCTGCATTGGTAGGCGAATTCTTAGCCACTGGACCACAGGGAAGCTCCCCCCTACATCCCCTCTTGACCCTATGCCCCATCCTGTTCATGCTGCTGCCTCTCGGTGTGACATCGGTGGAGGAAGGGGACAGGTGGGTGGGCTGTCGAGGAGGAGACAGGAAAAGAAACAAGAGGAAGGGAGCCGGCAGCCTCACAGCTGTGCGTCTTTGGTGCTTTGAATTATTTTTCATAGAGAAGATGCTCATGTGTAACACGGTGAAAGGACACCCAAGGGTGTCCAGGAGAAAGTCTTCCTCGCACCCCTCTGTGTTATCCTCTCTGTCCTTCCTTGGATGCAGGCGATGGGCCTAACCTCTCTCTTCCACTCTCAGAGAAATTCTGTGAATATTCAGGCAGTTGTTCCTTTACAGAGTCAGGAAGGCGTTACAAACCCCACAGATGGTGACGAGCCATACGCACTACCCTGCCCCACTCTCCTTCCCTGTGTCTTACAGATTGCTCCAAATTGGCACAGGAAGCGCTTCCTCACTCTTCTGTGCCCTTACATGGATGTCCTATAATTTATTTAACAAACACCCCACTGTTAAGCATTTAGGTTGTTTCCAGTCTTTTGCTTTTACAAACAAGGTTGCAATGACTATCCTTATAGGGAGTAGTTCTGTGTTGGTGGTGGATCTGCTGGATACAATTCCTAGGAGGGGCTAGGTCCTTGTTCTGTGAGTAAACTTTGCTGTGCTGCCCTGGTCAAAAGCTGTGTTCATTTTATGCACCCCTCCCCACCCCAGCTCCGTGTGAGAGAGAAGCAAGGCACCCCCGAGACTCTGCTGTTGGGGAGGATGGTTTCAAAGCCACATCCCAGGTGGATGCCCCAGTGTATGGGGGCACCTTCCCTGGGGCAGCCCGTGAGGGGCCCAGACACAGAATCCAAAGCTTTTAAACTCTTCAACGCCTATTTCCAGCCTTTCTTCAGATGTACTGACACAAATCCAGGTCTCTGCAGTCTCTCAGTGGAGCATGTGCCAAATGAGACCTGCAGGCTCTTGGTACCTTATGCCATTTTGCACCTTAACGCTTCATACTTCTCCCCTTGAGATGCATTTCCTGGATGGGTTACCTGCTCAGCTCTGGGCAGTGATGCTGCGAATTGTTCAGATAGAACAAGGATGAAGGGGCACCCAGGGTTCTCATAAATGGCCTTTGCCCTCCAGGCGTCAGAATCTGTGCTAACGGCTTGGCTCCTATCCTCGCCTCCCCTGTATCATCGGATGGGGGGTGGGGGCTGTTTTCTTGGGTCCCATTGTTTAGATCCACAGGATGTTGCAGCTGTGAGGAGTCGTCACTATTTCCAGCTTTCACGTTGAAAGCAGGTCTTGGCTGGACACACTTAGTGGGATGGGGCATATGCTGACACCGGGTTTGGGGGGATGCCAGTCCCCCCCGAAGAGAGGCTAAGACAGGAAGCAGGGACTCTGGCATACATCAGAGTAAGGTCAGTGCCTGATGGAGATGAAGGAGACTGGGAGGAAGGCTCAGGGAAGAGGACTGCAACTTTTTGGAAGGGTTGTTAGTTGCTCAGTCTTGTCCGACTCTTTGTGACCCTATGGACTGTAGTTTGTCAGGCTCCTCTGTCCATGGGATTTCTCAGGCAAGGATACTGGAATGGGTATCTCTAGGGGACATTTCCAACCCAGGGACTGAACCCAGGTCTCCTGCATTGCAGGCAGATTCTTTACTGTCTGAGCCACTGGGGAAGCCTTAGAGCTAGTAGATGCTGGGCCGTGTCAAAGGGCAAACGAGGGGTGTGAGGAATGCACATAACTGGGCAGGGGTGGGGGGTTAGGAAAGCAGCCAGCCTGCCCACTCAGTGTGCAGAGCTCCATGGCACCATGTGAAAGGTAGGGCGGGGACAGATTGCAATGGGCCTCAGAGGCCTGTCTCTCAGTCCAGGTGTTTTTCAGTTGGTAAGAGGGAGCTATGGATGGTGTTGTGGTGGGGAGAGGGTGATGTAACTGGTGTGGGCTTCATAGCTGTGGGTGGAGGCTGGGATTCCTCTGGGAGGCAGTGGTCCTCGGGGCCACCCCCAGAGATGCCTTGGCAATACTGTGACCCAAGTTTGCCTGTGACCTGGCTCTGGAATTAGGGATTCTAGGTAGGGCAAGGATGATGCTACAGATGGGCTTGTAGGTAAAGCCACCATCTATCTGAGAGAGTGAGCCTTTGGTCCCCAGAATGTCTGTTCCTCCCTTCTCCCTTGTCCTGCCCTGTGGTTGTGAGTGTGACTTGGACTCACGCCTTCTGGAAGGTCCCCATCAGCTCTCAGTGGATGATGGACTAGGACCCCAATCTCACTCTATGGCAGGGTTGCTCATCCTTGCAACTGTTATCAGTTGGGTCAGCTAATTTGTGTGGGGATCTGTCTATACGTAGGGTATTTAGCATCCCTCTACCCTGCTGCAGACCAATAGCACCTCCCCGCTTAGATGCGACAACCCAGACTGTCTCCAGACATAGCCAGGGGTCCCCTGTGGTACCCCCATTGAGAACCACTGTCCAGTGGGCCACCCAGAACCTGTTGGCTCAGCCGTGCCAAGACCCAGCTCACATTTGCCATGCATCTGAATCCTAGTGATCGATTATCTTCTACAAGTATTTAAGGAGGATGAAGGAGCAAATTCCACCTCCAGCCCTGAGGTCTGGTGGATGCAGGATCGGTCAGAAGTTGAGGCCTGCAGGGGTCACGGTTCTATTTGCCAGAAGGGTTTTCTTTGTCCTCTCCTTGATGTGGAGGGTGAGGGAGAGAGGTGAATTTGGAGATTTCTGGCTGTGCTTTCCTGCCTGGAGTGCCAAGCACTTCCTCTCCAGAAAGGCCAGCAGCAACCAAGGCTGCAGAGATGTCCCAGTTGCAGCTTCATCTCATCCTAATTTGGCTTCCAGACAAGCTCAGATATACTGCAATGTGCGGATGGTTAGGTGATGCCCCGGCCATACAGTGGACTATAATACAGCCATTGAAAATGTTTTCAAAGTCTTTTATGATGGAAATGCTCACAGCAGAATGTTAAATGGGGCACAGCTAAATCGGGGAGTGGGGGCTACAGGCTCAATTAGGGCTGACTGGGCAGGGGCTCCAGGAGCAGCAGATGCCAGAGGTGGGGCACAAAAGCAGGAAAAGAGGGGGCGCCTTCCTTGTGCCATGCCCCAGTTTTGAGCACCATCTGAGGTTTATTTGTGGCTCCCGATAAAAATCTCTGCTTTTTTGTTTTTTTTCTTTGCTAGTTAGTTACAATGGATTTGGGGAGCTCCCAGAATGTAGTTTGACAAGGAAAGAACATTTTGGGCCACATCAGCATCTTAATGATCTGACTGTCTGCCAACAAGAGCAACTTGACCTATGTAAATGTGTTTTTAAACACCGTAGAATGATCTTGTCTAATTTTCTGCGATCGTGTCGGAGCTGGAAGAAAACCTGCTCATTCTCAGTCCTCCGGATCCCGTCACCTCCTTCATTTGGACAGAAGGTGGGAATGAGCTGAGCTGTTTGCAGTGCTGCCCATTCGGGTGAGGGGTCATTAATTTTGAAGCCCCGTATTGGTGCACAAGTAGACAGGTCCTTTATGGGAGCCTGTGTTCCACGGCAGGGCTGATGTGTGAAATCCCGCACCATCTGTAAATAGGTTACTAACAGGTGAAACTTCAGCTATTAAGCCTTGTGATCTGAGGCTTGTTCTCTCAGGAAGTGCTAGTAGTTCTACCGAGAAAGGCATTGCAGGAAGAGGTGTTATCCTTTCCGCCTGCCCCCTTTTAGCCTCTTTTGGGGTGTGTGAGTTCTGCATACAGAATAGTAACCACCTGGATGTTTTCCCATCGATGTATCTTCTGAGGTTTTTTCCCTTTGTCCATTTAATGGAAGCGCTAACCCAGCCGCCTGTGTGATGGAAAGGCACAGATTAACTCAGCCTGCTTGTTCTCTGCTGGGCGGTGGCCTGACCAAATCCCCTTGGATCTTGATAGATGCAGTCCATCCTGCGTGGCCCCATTCCCTCCACTGGGCATGAAATTTCACGTCTCTGCCAAGGACTGGGTCTGTACAGGTCTGGGTTTTGTGAATTAGTACCTCTGTCTGCTGTCTGGGGCTCCAGTCTGTGGAGAGCCATAGCCCAGGGGACATTCCCTAGGGGACACTCTGACGTTTGCCCCAAGCTATCTTGAGGTGGCGCCTTTGAGGCTGGAGACATGGAAGGGGACTGTGAGTCAGTGCTTCCAGTGGAGAAGAGTGGATACAGGGAGATGGCCCAGCGCCCCCACCGCCACCCCATTTGTTAGCCTCCCCCAGACTCAGACCAGCCAATCTGCCGAGAATCTATTCTCTGAAAGACACCTTAATAGTATGGTTCTTCCTTGAAGAACACGGTTTGAACTGTACTTATCCACTGATACACAGATTTTTTTCAATGAAAAGATACCACAGTTTACATCATCAGCCACTGGTTGAATCCATGGATGTAGAACCACAGACTTGAGGAGCTGAGGATTTTTTTTATCAGCAGTGGGTTTGGAACCCATTCCCTGCAGATACCAAGAGATGACTGTATTTCATTCCGTCCACAAATCCCCTTATAGCTGGAGAAGTCAAGACTCCATCTGTCTGAATTTAAACTCATACCAGAACCCTTAATCATTAAACTATGCCCCCCTTTTTACAGATGATAAAATCAAAGTTCACACAGCCCAATTGTTTGTTGACAGTCATGTAAATGGGATTCAAAGCCTGGGATTCCTGGGGCTTTCAAGTGGCGCTAGTGGTAAAGAACTTGCCTGCCAATGCAGGAGACATAAAAGACATGGATTCTATCCCTGGGTGTAGGAGATCCCCTGGAGGAGGGCATGGCAAAGCCTGGGATTCCTTATGACAAGCCTTGAACTGGGCCCACTTCCCATATCTGCCTCTCCAAACCATACAGCTGCGCACCTGCATTCAGGTCAGAGGGAAACATACTCTCAGTTCCAGGATCAGTAGGTTTACATTCAATCTGACATTTGCCTGAAAACAAGAGTCAACGCCCTCACCCCCCATCTCCCTCCATGGGCATCTCCTCTCCTTTTTGTGTTTTGAATGTTACCCAGTTCTGCCTCTGGAGGCAAGAGACTGGTCAAAGCCAACCTCCATGCTGGTTCACGGATTTCATCACAAATCTATCGCCTTCACATGTTTGCCTCCCAGAGATCAAGTGTGGTGTATGCAAAGCCCTGGACTAGGAGTCTGGAAGGCTGGCCTCTGCTCCCACTCACATACCCTGATGGTCTGAGGTTGTCGTGGGCTTCCTCCAAGCTGCCTCCAAGCCTCAGTTTCCCCTTCTGAAACCTGAAGCTCTCGTCTCTGAAGTTTGGGGCGATGCTGTGTAATCCTAGAGATCCTGAGAAAGATACCTAGAGAGGGGCAAGGATGGAGGAGAGGAGATTCCAGAGGGGTGCTGCTCGGGGCCTCACTCCTTGCCTGGTGGAACGTCCACTCCTTGACCCCTTGGCCACGGCCAAGCCTTTGCAAGTGGATTCCCACCCTACCCAAGGAGTCCCAGGTGGCGCAGTGGTAAAGAATCCACGTGCCAACACAAGAGACACGGGTTCGATCCCTGGGTGCAGAAGATCCCATGGAGGAAGAAATGGCAACCCACTGCAATATTCTTGCCTGAGAATCCCATGGACAGAGGAGCCTGGCGGGCTATAGTCTATAGAGTTGCAAAGAGTCAGACAGGACTGAGCACGCATCATGCCCCACCACTTGGAGAGCCTAGCCCTGGCCATGTCATGACCTGGGTCTAGGCTGAATGCCCACCCACACCACAGCCCCAGCCCATACCCGAGCTCCCATCCTGGGCACCCAGCCTCAAGCTGTAAAGGAAGTACCGGGATGGGAATGCATATCCCCCTGCCCTTGGACACAGGCTGAGCCAGCTCCCTTTGAACCCCTCATCTGTTTGAAACAGTGCCACGACTGTGCTCCCATTTTTCTGCCTTGCTTTCTTGGTTCATTTTCTCCTCTTCTTTCTCTCTGTGCACGCGTTCTCTCTGTCTCTCCGTCTCTTTGTCTCTCACTGGAGCTTGGGGTGGAGGTACAGGAAGCAAGGAGGTCGGCAGAGAGATAAGATTCATCAATATTTAATTTTTATGGAAATCCTGTCTTAGAAATCCCCAAGGGGCTGAAAATTGTTCTGTGTTTTCAGAATCCAGTGATGTTGCTGAAGAGGTTATGTTGTAAATAAAACCGCATTACTGTCTGCAGCTCTCCCGTTGCTCTGCAAACACCCGGAAACTTGACAGTTTAATCCACTCAAGGAAGCAAAGAGGTTTGGGTCACTGGTTGGGGCAGGCCAGGAATACAGGCTCCTGAGCCCTCAACATCAGCCACTACCACCAGGGAGGGAGACAGAGCCAGGCCAACAAGCAGACTTTTTGTGTGTGTGGTTTTTTTTTTTTTTTTTTTTTTACCATGTGGCTGAGATTCTTGTCTGAACAGGATTCTCAGGATGGCAGAGCCCCCTGGGGTTGTCAGAGAGGGTTTTCTTAGATGGAGCAGACTTTCTTCTCTTTACTCATGCCCGGGGCACAAGTGACCCACTGCAGGCTCATGTCAAGGTGTATTGCCAACAACTCTGGGGGGAGTTGAGATCTGGAAAGGACGTTCATTCATTCATTCCTTGGTACCTCCATCCAACATTCATTAAGCATTCACCATGTTGTCAGTACTGTTCTAGGTACTGAGAATGCAGCAAAGCATGCCAGGCACTCCGAAATCTCAGCTTACCTCCTCATGGGTAAAGGCAGACAGTGTGTGTGTGTGTTAGTCATTCAGTTGTGTCTGACTCTTTGTGGTCCCATGGACTGTAGCCTGCCAGCCTCCTCTGTCCATGGAATTCTCCAGGCAAGAATACTGGAGTGGGTAGCCATTCCCTTCTCCATGGGGATCTTCCTGACCCAGGAATTGAACCTGGGTCTCCCACATTGCAGGCAGAGTCTTCAGCATCTGAGCCACCAGGGAAACCCCCAAGACAGATAGTAAACCAGGTAAAAATAAGTGAAATAGTATACTGAATGATGACAAGCGCTGTGGAGAAGAAGCAAGTGGAAGCCTTACATCCTTATGTATGTTCCCGTGGGAAATGAAGATGTGTAGCCACTGGAATTCTTGTCCAGGAATGTTTATAGCAGCAAGATTTATAACAGGTAAAACTAGAAGCAGCCCAGGGGTCCATCAACTGAATGAATCACAAAGTGTTATGTCTACACACGGAATAATACTCAGCAGTATAAAGGAGCAATGTGCTGCCAGATAAAACAACATGCGTGGACTTAAAAACTATTCTTTTTTTCCTGAAAGGAACCAGACTCACAAACATATGTGCTGAGGGATTCTATTTATAGGCCATTCTAGAATAGACAAAACTCATCTGCGGTGATGGGAATCAGACTAAGAGAGAAGGAGAGATGAGTGGGAAGGGGCTGAGGAAACTGGTGGGAGGGAGGTGCTATGGGTCCTGATAACCATTCATCAAACAGGCTGGGTGGTACAAGAGGGTCAGAGCATTCTTTTTTTTTTTCATTGACAAACTTTTATTTTTCAATATTTACCGTCTTGATTTTTTTCAATTAGAGTATAATTGCCTTACAGTGCTGGGTTAATTCCTGCTGTACAACAACATGAGTCAGCTATATGTATACATATATCCCCTCCCTGCTGAACCTCCCTCCCACCCCACTCCCATTCCACCGCTCTAGGCCATCACAGAGCACGGAGCTGAGCCCCCCGTGCTACACAGAGGCTTCCCACTACCATCTGTGTTACACATGATAGTGTATATATGTCAGATCATGGTGGACCTACTTACAGGGCAGGAATAGAGACACAGATGCAGAGAAAGGACTTGTGGACATGGGGCGGGGTGGGAGAAGGAGAGGGCAGGATGAACTGGGAGAAGGCCAGAGCGTGCTGCTGAGGCAAGTTATATGCATGAAACAGAAGCAGACAGCACAGTCTCGGTGATGGCAGGAGGGATCTGCAGCTTGAAATGGGGTGGCCCTGAAAGGCCTCACGGAAGAGGTCTTAGAGAAAGCAAGGGAGAAAACCATGAGGGTGTCTGGGAAAGGACAGTCCAGACAGAGGGCACAGGAAGTGGCCTGCTCGGCCGCCATAACTGAGTTCCACAGACTGCCAAGTGCCTTAAACAACGGAAATTTATTTTCTCTGAGTTCTGAAGGCTAGAAGTCCAAGGTCAAGGTGTTGGCAGAGTTGACTTCTTCCGAGGCCTGTCTCTCTGGCTTGCCGATGGCCTTCATTTCCCTGTGTCATCACTCCGTCTGTGTGTGTCTGGGTCTTAATCCCTTCTTATAACGTCTTATAACGACACCAGTCAGACTGGATGGGGGCCCATCCTAATGGTCCCATTTTAACTTCATTGCCTCGTGAAGGGCCCTGTCTCCACATCCAGTCCTATTCTGAAGTCCTGGGGGTGAGGGCGTCCGTATGGGAAGTTTAGAGGGCACGATCCAGCCAGTGTCTTCAGGAGAGCAGGAGCACAGATGCAGAGCGCTGTGTGCACGCTGCTGCCGGGTGGCACCCAGGCTGCTGCCTTCCGCCGCTCGCTGTGATGAAGCTGCCAGTCTGGGACGAGGCGGGATGAGGGCTTTGCGGGAGACGATGGATGGCAGTGAGAGAGGCCGGAGGTCGCAGTTCTTGGGACGGCTTTTCACTAACTCACAGCAGCAGGAGAGCTGGCGTCCAGAAGGCCAGCGGCCTTCTGATTGAGGGTCAGGACACAGATTCGCTCTCTGTTGAGAAATGACACGGGGCCCTCAGGGCGGGTGGAGTCTAGTCACAGATACTGATGGGGCTTGTCAGGCTATTGTCCACTCTCGGCAAGCCCAGCAGCCCCAGGTGCCGGGGCTGGGTGTCACTGCAGCTCTGACAGCAACGGCAGCTGTGGCCAAGGGGCTCCTGGTTCCAGGGTTAGGGCCCTGTTGGGGCCACCGAGTCCTCAAAGCGGTTCTTTGCTTTATGTGACTGATCTAGAGAAATGGGACAGATGAACCTATTTGCAGGGCAGGATTAGAGACACAGAGAACGGACTTGCGGACACAGCAGGGGAAGATGGGGGTGGGACGAACTGGGAATTGACATATCCAATACCATGTGTGAAACAGATAGCTAGTGGGAGCCTGTGAGAAAGCACAGGAAGCTCAGCTTGGTGCTCTGTGCTGACCTAGATGGGTGGAATGGAGTGTGGGGGGAGGGAGGTCCATGGTGGGGGTTGGGGGGGTACGTGTATACTTGTACCAGGTTCGCCTTGTTGTACAGCAGAAACTAATGCAACATTGTAAAGCAATCACACTCCATGAAAAAAAAAAATGACTAAGGACCACAAATGCTACTTGGGAGAGGGGCTTCCAACCTTTGCTTGATCCTGAGCTTTTGAGGCCTTGAAGGGGAAGCCAAAGTGGGAATTTTAGGAACCAGACTCTCACATGCTCTGAGTGTCTGCAGGGTGGTCTGCGGCCTACCTCTGTGATGAAAAGTCTTAAGAGCTAGGAGTAGGCGAGCACCTACTATATGCTGGATCCTTTTTATGCATCATCTTCCCTCCATCTCCCTACACTCTGTGGCGTTAATATTATTGCCCTCTGATGACTCGTGAGACAACTGAGACTTGAATGGGCCCGGGTACTGGCCCAAGGTCGCATAGATACTCAACTGTTGCCCTGGGATTCGAGTCCAGGTCTGTTGGATTGCAAACATGGTGTTTTCTCTCCTACTTGGTGCTTCCTTGCTGGTGCCCCTGGACATGAACTCGTGGACACCCAGAGTGACTGCTTGCCCCCAGCCTCCCATCCAGGAAAAAATCCTCAACTCACGCCTCATCCAGAAAAAGCATAGGGGGATAGGTGTCCCAGTCACATTGGTCCTTGCAGTGGATCAGAGGGAGAGAAATAAGATCCTCTGACTCTTCCAGGCAGGACAACTCAAGGGATGTGTCCATTTTACAGATGGAGAAACTAAGGTTTCAAAAAGGGAGGTGACTTGCTTACGATCTCATAGAATGTTGAAGAGCTTTTCTAGTGCAAGACGAAGCACTGAACTCTGGAAGCAGGCTGTGTGAGTGTGTATGTGTGTATGCAGGGATGTGTAAGAATAGTGAAAGCATCCTGTCTCCTTGTCCTCATGTGGCAGGAACCCTAAGAAGGAGATGTGGGCCTAGCCCCAGGTGAACTTCTGGGCATGTTCTCGAAGAGGCAAAGCTTCCCCTGAGGCTCAACAGAGGAGGTAGGAGGTGGGGAGGGGCCTTCATGGGGGCTGCAAGGCACCTGAGGGAACAACCCCCCTGTGTCCAGCAGAACACCCTCCACTGGGGGCAACCTCCCCTCCCCCTTCCTCCCAAGGGAATGCCCCACCCCCAGGCTCTGCATCACCCTCCCTGGCTGGGACACCATCCATTGTCTTTTCTGAGTGTCAAGATCCTTGGCTCTGCCAAGCCACGCTCAGAAAACGCTATTGATTTTCCTTTATTTATTTATTTATGAAATGTTTGCTGTGGGCAAAAAATAAAAAGGTTTGTTCAGCATTTCCCCGAGCAGTGAGAAGTTTTCTCCGCCCACTGCCTCCTTTGCACATACTCAATAGACTCCTGTTGTCTCTCTGCCTGGGGGAGGGGCGGGGACTCCAATCGCTTACTGTTTGCAAGAGCCAACACGGAAGCAGAGTGGAAATGAGGCTGAGTGTCCTGGTACTTGGTGCCCTGTACACAGTAGGTGTTCAAGTAGTAGGTGTGGGAGAGGTGGGTGGAGGAATTGTTGAGTGAGCCTTGGCTGATGCCCACAGGGTCGAGGGGAGGAGGCAGAGGATGGCCCATTCCTCTGTGAGAATACCCATTGCGTGCAAGGGCCAGTGTTGGGCAATTTGGACCTTTCTCATCTAGTTTTCTGGAGAAGGCAATGGTAACGGATGGAGGTCCATGGGGTTGCTAAGAGTTGGGCACAACTGAGCGACTTCACTTTCACTTTTCACTTTCATGCATTGAAAAAGGAAATGGCAACCCACCCATTCTTACCTGGAGAATCCCAGGGACGGGGGAGCCCGGTGGGCTGCCGTCTATGGGGTCACACAGAGTCGGACATGACTGATGCGACTTAGCTGCAGCAGCATCTAGTTTTCGGGCTTCCTAGGTGGCTCAGTGGGTAAAGAATCTGCCTGCAATGCAAGAGACGCAGGAGACTCAGGTTCAATCCCTGGGTTGGGAAAAATCCCCTGGAAGGGGGAATGGCAACCCACTCCAGTATTCTTGCCTGGAGAAATCCCATGGACAGAGGACCCTGGCAGGCTATAGTCCATAGTTGCAGAGACAGACACAACTGAATCTACTGAGCACACTTGCACATCTAGTTTTCACAACGGATGTGCAAGGTGGGTTTTATTACCTTTGTTCAATGGTGACATTCAGAGAGGTTCAAAGGTGCCCAGCCTGTGAACCTGAATTCACATTCAGGCTTTCTGGAGACCAGCGCCCCAGCTCTCACCGCTGTGTGGTGGGTGCAGCCTCCTGCTCAGAGGTAACCAAGAAAATGTATGTAAAAGACTTCCAGGTGGGACTTCCCTGGTGGTCCCATGGCTAAGACTCCATGCTCCCAATGAAGGAGACCCAGGTTCGATCCCTGGTCAGGGAACTAGATCCCACATGCTGCAACTACAGATCCCACATATGGCAACTAAGACCCAGTGCAGCCACATATATAAACATTAAAAATAAATAAAGGCTGCGAGGGGCCACTTTTCCTTCTCCTAACTCTGGCAGATTTCAGCAAGTCCCCGTTGAGTGGATCAGCTCAGAGCAATCAAGGCCTGCCCTTGTCCACCCCTCCCGTCCTGAAGAGATACTGTGTGGGAAACTGTCATCAACCCTGCCCACCACCCCAAAGCAGGACTGCAGAAAGAGGGGTTAGGTCGTCTCTCTCCAGGGAGGGCTGGCAGGAATTCCACAGTCTGTTGGTTAAAGACGCTGAGCACCTCACTAAGCTGCCCTTGGGTGGGTTTCTCTGTCCCATTCTCACCCCCGCACACGTGCGTTCATGTGACTTCCTGACCTGGAGTGCTGGCCCCTCGCCGGCACTCCTGACATCTCCAAGATCTCAGATCCAGTCCCCGCACTGGAGTTACCCCTCCTAGAAGCACTGTTTGCACTCTGGTGTTAACTGTAGGCTTGTCACTGGCCAGCAGTGAGCTGCTGGAGGGCAGAGTCCCATCTTGTTGAGCCTTGTCTCCCCGGGTTGGGCCTCAGTGCCTGGCCCTGAAAGGATGGATAGATACCCATGGTGATCCCAAGCAGCTGACAGGACATCCACAGAGATCGCCCCAGTGCCTGAGCAGTGGGGGCGTGGCCCTTGCTTTCACCATTCACTGGAGACACATCTCTTTTTCTTCTCCCCGGCAGGAGTTCCCCTTGGCCATCCTCCGGGGATGGGAGTGCTACTGTGCTTACTCCACCCCCCAGTTCAACCTGCGGGATGCCGTGGACAGCTCACTGTGTGGCCAGGAGTCTGAGGCCCAGAGGCTGGCGGAGTACTGCGAGGTCTACCAGACCCCTNGAAAAAGGAAATGGCAACCCACCCATTCTTACCTGGAGAATCCCAGGGACGGGGGAGCCCGGTGGGCTGCCGTCTATGGGGTCACACAGAGTCGGACATGACTGATGCGACTTAGCTGCAGCAGCATCTAGTTTTCGGGCTTCCTAGGTGGCTCAGTGGGTAAAGAATCTGCCTGCAATGCAAGAGACGCAGGAGACTCAGGTTCAATCCCTGGGTTGGGAAAAATCCCCTGGAAGGGGGAATGGCAACCCACTCCAGTATTCTTGCCTGGAGAAATCCCATGGACAGAGGACCCTGGCAGGCTATAGTCCATAGTTGCAGAGACAGACACAACTGAATCTACTGAGCACACTTGCACATCTAGTTTTCACAACGGATGTGCAAGGTGGGTTTTATTACCTTTGTTCAATGGTGACATTCAGAGAGGTTCAAAGGTGCCCAGCCTGTGAACCTGAATTCACATTCAGGCTTTCTGGAGACCAGCGCCCCAGCTCTCACCGCTGTGTGGTGGGTGCAGCCTCCTGCTCAGAGGTAACCAAGAAAATGTATGTAAAAGACTTCCAGGTGGGACTTCCCTGGTGGTCCCATGGCTAAGACTCCATGCTCCCAATGAAGGAGACCCAGGTTCGATCCCTGGTCAGGGAACTAGATCCCACATGCTGCAACTACAGATCCCACATATGGCAACTAAGACCCAGTGCAGCCACATATATAAACATTAAAAATAAATAAAGGCTGCGAGGGGCCACTTTTCCTTCTCCTAACTCTGGCAGATTTCAGCAAGTCCCCGTTGAGTGGATCAGCTCAGAGCAATCAAGGCCTGCCCTTGTCCACCCCTCCCGTCCTGAAGAGATACTGTGTGGGAAACTGTCATCAACCCTGCCCACCACCCCAAAGCAGGACTGCAGAAAGAGGGGTTAGGTCGTCTCTCTCCAGGGAGGGCTGGCAGGAATTCCACAGTCTGTTGGTTAAAGACGCTGAGCACCTCACTAAGCTGCCCTTGGGTGGGTTTCTCTGTCCCATTCTCACCCCCGCACACGTGCGTTCATGTGACTTCCTGACCTGGAGTGCTGGCCCCTCGCCGGCACTCCTGACATCTCCAAGATCTCAGATCCAGTCCCCGCACTGGAGTTACCCCTCCTAGAAGCACTGTTTGCACTCTGGTGTTAACTGTAGGCTTGTCACTGGCCAGCAGTGAGCTGCTGGAGGGCAGAGTCCCATCTTGTTGAGCCTTGTCTCCCCGGGTTGGGCCTCAGTGCCTGGCCCTGAAAGGATGGATAGATACCCATGGTGATCCCAAGCAGCTGACAGGACATCCACAGAGATCGCCCCAGTGCCTGAGCAGTGGGGGCGTGGCCCTTGCTTTCACCATTCACTGGAGACACATCTCTTTTTCTTCTCCCCGGCAGGAGTTCCCCTTGGCCATCCTCCGGGGATGGGAGTGCTACTGTGCTTACTCCACCCCCCAGTTCAACCTGCGGGATGCCGTGGACAGCTCACTGTGTGGCCAGGAGTCTGAGGCCCAGAGGCTGGCGGAGTACTGCGAGGTCTACCAGACCCCTGTGCAGGGTGAGTTCCACCCCAGAGGTGAACTGGCACGCAGCGCTCTCCTTCTGTACTTGGTCTGGAGTCTGGACTGAGTATATGGTCCCGGGATGGGGAAGGCATCTTGGTAGGTGGTCCTATCTTGGGATAATGTGAATGGAGAGGCCTCCGCCATCCCTGGAGGCTGGACAGAGGATGCAGGGATCGGTGTGAGGAACACCTGACTTTTATCTGACTCTGGGGATGAAGGTGGTTTGAGGAAGAGCAGAGAGGCAGGGTCCAGAGGGATAACATAGCAAGGTGGTGGGGCTGGGTGACGTGAGAGCCCAGTGGCTGCTGGGACATCCCTGAGCCAGCCTGTACCTGGGGACCAGTGAGTCACCCAGGCTGTGCCCAGACCCCAGCATCTTCCTTGTCTGAGAAGCTGGTCTGCCCCAGCTGACCTTAGGGGCTGATAAGAAGAGCAGGTGGGGAAGGTCATTGTCACCTTTATCAAACACCTATGGTGACCCGGCACAGCCCTGGGGCCTTGGGAGACTTTCACCTGAGGGTTCCATGTGCCCCTGGCACAGCCCTGGAGGGCCTCCCAGAAAGAGGGGGCACAGAGACTAACACCGGAAGTTCTGAATCCCGATTCCTTGCTGCCCTACCTGGTGTGTGACATTGTTTTGCCTGGCCATGACCCCCAACCCACCTCCCCTGCAGAGTTTGGAATTATGTGAGCTGGGCCAGGAGGGTTCGGCTGTGACCACTTGAAAGACAAGGTGGGGCACCCTCAGGGCGCTGATTCCCACTAGACTCGTCCAGTGGGAAATCTTGTCATTACTGAGGCTTTCTCTGGCCAGCCACAGACCCGTGCAGCCAAGGTCCAGGTGGCAAATCCCTTCTCCTCTTTGAGCCTCAGTTTTCCCATTCCATTAAATGGGGGGCTTGGGTCTGGACTTCCTGCCAAGAGGAGTCAGGCTGTGAGTCTGGGAGTCACAGTGGAAATGGGGAACTTAAGATGACTTCTGGACTTTCAGACACTCGATGCACAGACCGGAGGTTCCTGCCCACCAAATCCAAGGTGTTTGTGGCTCTGTCGAGCTTCCCCGGAGCTGGCAACACATGGGCGCGGCACCTCATCGAGCATGCCACCGGCTTCTATACAGGGAGCTACTACTTCGACGGAACTCTCTACAACAAAGGTGAGCGAGGGCTGCCGGGAAGGGAGGAGGCAGCGCTCAGGCCCAGACCCCAGCCTCTGCAGCCCAGGTCCTCCTTGGAGCACCAGAGCTGTGCTTCTCACTCTTGAATGTGTGTCAACCTCACCTGGGTGTGCCTGCTCAGTTGCTAAGTCACATCCAGCTCTTTCAGACCCCAGGGACTGTTGCCCGCCAGGCTCCTCTGTCCATGGAATTCTTCAGGCAAGAACACCGGAGTGGGTAGCCATTTCCCCCTCCAGGGTATCTTCTCAACCCAGGGATCGAACTGGCGTCTCCTATACCTCCTCATTGGCAGGCAGATTCTGTACCACGGAGCCACCTGGGAAGCCCTAAGCAATACCTTGAGGGCTTATTAATTCAACATAGATTCCTGGTTTGTACCCACCCTGCCACCGAGCGAGTATGACTTGATTAATTTGAGATGGGGCCTAGGAACTGGCGTTTCTAACAAGCTCCAGTGTGATGCTGAAGGAGTCGGCTCTAGGACTGCGCTTTGAGAGGAAATTCACAAGATCTGATGTGGATTCAAAGGGAAAGCCTAGTCACTCAGATTCCCTCTCAATAAATATTTCTAAAATTTTCCTTAATTTTTACAGCCCTCAATAATTAGGGGAAACTGACTTCATCTGTTCTTTTTTTTTCCCCCCCCCTCGAGGTAAATGTAGCTTATCAAAATTCTGTTTCTTAAAACTAGGTCCAAAAATCTTCAAGAGTTTAATGCTTTCTAATATTTCTCTTGTAGAAATAAGAGGCCTCATTATGTCAAGTAAATGAACTTTAAAACGGCTCAAATCTGTGCGCTGTTTAAGACTAAGAACCTCAGATAAGGCAAGTGGGATACATATTTGGTGAAATAGATTTCTCTGTTGTCAGGTGTTACAACCGTTTCTTTGGGATTCTTAGCTCAGAGTTTGCTTTAGGGAAAGAGGATCCTATCCATAACCTGTTAGAGAAAATAGAAAGTTCCTAAGGTTCTGTGATTACCCACAGCAGTCTTGATCTGGTTGGTAAAAAAGCCAAGGGTGTGCATATAACCCAGTCTCATCATAGTTGGGAGTCTTTTTTAAAAAGTTTTTTGAACTCATGTTTATTTATTAGTATTATGTAGCACAAAGCTTGATGGGTGGTTTTCTTTTTATGTAATTATTTATTTGTTTATTTGGGGGCGTCCTGGGTCTTTGTTGCTGCACACTTTTCTCTAGTGGCGAGCAGCGCTACTCTCTAGTTGGGGTGCAAGGACTTCTCATCGCCATGGCTTTGCTTGTTGCAGGGCATGGGCTCTAGGGCACTTGGGCTCAGTGGTTGGGGCTCACTGGCTTAGCTGCTCCGCGGCACTTGGAATCTTCCCAAACTGGGGATCAAACCTGTGTCTCCTGCATTGGCAGGCGGATTCTTTACCACTGAGCCACCAGGGAAGCTCATTCTTGGGAGCCTTGAGTGTTACAGCACCTATAGGCAAAGTAGCCAGATGAAGACTGTGGTCCTACTCACTCTCGTCTAGTCCCCTGGTAACCACCTACTGTGTACAGGCTGTAGCTGCCCACCATATTCATCTAGAAGGCCTTTACCTTATTCAAACAGCTGGCTGACTTGGTCAACACATGGCTAAGTGACCCAGTGGCTCGACAGCCAGCTGTCAAGGGTTGCGGTGACATTGGCTCTGAATGGCTCTAGAGATACCAGGGTGCACCTTTGAGCCTTACAGGACAGGTTGGGTATAGCCGCAGGCCACAGAGCACTGTCAGAGCAATGAACACACACGCGCACATGTGAAATTCTCAAGGCAACTCCAGTGCCCAAACACCAAACCTGTCATGGGTGAGTCTGGTCTCAGTTATAAGAAGTGGTCACTGCTGAATTAGGCTAAGACAGTACAAAAGACACCCTGGGTCTCAGGGTGTCAAAAGACCAGCTCGCATGCTTCCTCGGCCCATGAATTGACTCATTCTATCCTGGAACTTCCCAGCTGTTTGACAGAATGAATCAAAGCAAAGACTTTTGGTGTTTGGCCCATGGCAGAGATGAGTTTGAAAATATATGTTGAGTTTCAGCTGGTGACCCCAGACTTTCAGATTCAAAAGAGACTTGCATTTTCCAGGCATCAAAGACTCCCTCGCTGCTGGCTGTAGATATGGATGCTTCCCAGCCATTCATGGGGGTGGGGGTGAGACTCCTTTATGTTTCCAAGAGCTGAAGACCAGTTTATGGAGTGTGTCCCCAGAGCTGATGGCATGGGCTAAATTGAGATGTGGCTAGGAGATTAGCTTCAGGGGACATCTTTGCAGGAAGCCTTCTATTACCTCCCACCACACTCCCAAACTGGTCCCCCTACTCTTTGTCCCCATAAGCCCCTATCCTCTGTATTACATACACTTGGGCTGTCCCCCAAATAACTGTTGTTTTTTCTCTAAGTTGTGTCCAACTCCTTATGACCCCATAGACGATAGTCTGCCAGGCTCCGCTGCCCATGGGATTCTCCAGGCAAAAATACTGGAGCAGGTTGCCATTTCCTTCTCCGGGGGAGCTTCCCATCCCAGGGGTCAAACCCAAGTCTCCTGCATTGGAGGTAGATTCTTTACCACTGAACCACCTGCCCTCCCCCGAATAGACTATAAGCTTAAAGACAGGCTCTGAGTCTTACTCCTTTATCCATGACATAAAGTTCAGCACGGCATGGGCACACGATGATCTTTGTTGATAAATGCACGACGCTATGTAGGGCTGGGGAGAGTCTCCGAGGATGCAAGACTGGAGCTCAGTTACAGGACATAAGGTCAGAGGGTGGGGCTACAGTTGCTGACTGCCCTTGAGCCTGTTGATGGGGATCCCGCCCACTCCGTGGGAAGGTGGATAGATGGCAAAGGCCTCCCAGAGACACACGAAGCCACATGGAGAGAGCCCTGGCTCTGATGCTGTGGTGCTGTGTGATCTTGAGCAAGTCACATACCCACTCTGAGCCTGCGGCCATGGTTCATTCGTCAGACTCTCTGCAATGCTCCTGTGAAATAGCCATGAAGGTGCCCAAATGGATGCCTCATCAGGCCGCTGCCTCCTGACTTCCGGGACCCACAGGAGATGCCAGATCTGCTTTCTCTTGCAGATCCCATCTTTTCCCACATAGATGCCTCCCTCGCTCACTGTCTCTTGGGCAGGCTCAGGCCCTGTGGTTAGAGGCCGCCTCAGTGGCCCCTCAGTGCCCACCAGTGTCGGCTCTTCCTGGGGGCACAGGTGAGTGTTCACACCTGTCTGCCCCTGTGGCAGTGGGGTCTCCATGATGCCTTTCTCACGGGCAGGCTTCAAGGGCGAGAAGGACCACTGGCGCAGCCGGCGTACCATCTGCGTGAAGACCCACGAGAGCGGCAGGAGGGAGATTGAGATGTTCGACTCGGCTATCCTGCTCATCCGGAACCCGTACAGGTCCCTGGTGGCTGAGTTCAACAGGAAATGTGCTGGGCACCTGGGGTACGCAGCTGACCGCAACTGGAAGAGCAAAGGTGAGCCAAAGGGGCCAGCAGGGCAGGGGATGGGCTGCCTCTTTATTCCTGGAGTCATCTGCTGACACATAGTAACCGTAGTCCTACTGTGTACCAGGCGCTGAGCGAGGTGCCAGGGGTTGGCTAAAGGGGTCACGATTGCCACCCTCAAGGTGGGCACACAGTCTAAACTTTGGGTAATGGATTAGAGAGACACAAGTCAGGGTGGTGAGTGATACAAAATGAAGCTGTCAGGAATACAGCTGTGTCCAGCAGAGTGGGTGGCGTGGTGAGAAACGAGGCTAGGCAGGATCCTGCTTCTGTCCCTGTGTGATCAGCTGAGGCTGGTGGATGTTCTCCCCATTCCCTGATACCCTCCCCCTAGGCCACTCCCCTCTCCAGCTATTCCTGCCTCCCCCTGATTCCCCTTGAGCCAGCAGGCAGGCTGAGCTCTGATCCCTCCTGGCGCTTTTACCAGCCCAGTGACCCCAGGCAAGCTGCAGACCCTGTCTTCTGAGCCTTGCTTTTCTCACCTTAAAACCCTATGGCCCCTACCTCTTAGGGTCGTTAAGAAGATCAGAGAAAGCAAATGCTTCCCACAGCATCACGGAGTAGCGCTAGTGGTAAAGAATCCACCTGCCAGTGCAGGAGACGCAAGAGACGAGGGTTCAACTCCTGGGTAGGGAAGATCCCCTGGAGAAGGAAATGGCAACCCACTCCAGTATTCTTGCCTGGAAAATTCCATGGACAGAGGAGCCTGGTGGGCTACAGTGCATGGAGTCACAAGGGTCAAATACAGCTGAGTGACTGAGCACAGTGCAATAACCCAGTTATGGAAGGTTATTTTGTTGGGGGTAATTCTTGATATTGGCATCCTTCTCTCCACTGAGGCGGGAGGTGGTGGGGGCACCAACTTTCTAAATTTGCTGGGAAAAAAATCTCATGGACCAGATCNTCACAAGGGTCAAATACAGCTGAGTGACTGAGCACAGTGCAATAACCCAGTTATGGAAGGTTATTTTGTTGGGGGTAATTCTTGATATTGGCATCCTTCTCTCCACTGAGGCGGGAGGTGGTGGGGGCACCAACTTTCTAAATTTGCTGGGAAAAAAATCTCATGGACCAGATCATCTGTCCAAGATTGCAGCTCCAACCCTTGCCTTGTTGTACATCACTGGTTAAACTGGCAATCACACCCATGTGTCAGTAAGCATCAATTATCCACCCCCATGTAGCTGCATAGGAGCACCTGGGACAGGAAACCCAGCCTGCCCAGCATCTGCCCTCACACACTGCTCAGCCCCGATCACCCAGACTGGGTGATGTGCACAGTTGCCAAGGCAACATCAAGGTGAACTGAGGGTCGTTTCAACAGAGATGCCCAGCCTTGCTTGTCTAACTCCGCTGTGTCCCATAGGCCTGAGACCCTGGGCTCTTCCTGTCCAGGGATGGTCCCAGAGGTCAAGGTCCATCAGAGGGAGAACCAGTTCTTAGAACACTCAGACCCCATGCGTCTTGGTGTGTTTCCAAGGAAACTGCTAGGGGAAGGTGGACCCAAGGTCACATCTCCCAGGCAGGCTTGGGGCTCTTCCAAGCCCAGCCTCATAGTAGCTGTCCCCTTCACGAGGACACCCCTCACGAGATCCTTCTTTGGTGGGGGGATCTGGGCAGGTTGGTCCCAGGCAGAGGGGGATGGAGCATCCTGGCCCCCAGGAGGGGAGGCCCCAGGCCCACCAGGGCAGGCTCTGACACAGTGCCACTTCTTTTCTCTACAGAGTGGCCGGACTTTGTCAACAGCTACGCATCGTGGTGGTCCTCACACGTGCTGGACTGGCTTAAATATGGCAAGCGACTGCTGGTGGTTCACTACGAGGAGCTGAGGCGCAGCCTGGTGCCCACGCTGCGGGAGATGGTGGCCTTCCTCAACGTGTCCGTGAGTGAGGAGCGCCTGCTGTGCGTGGAGAACAACAAGGAGGGCAGCTTCCGGCGGCGCGGCCGGCGCCCGCACGACCCCGAGCCCTTTACCCCCGAGATGAAGGACTTGATCAATGGCTACATCCGGACGGTGGATCAGGCCCTGCGCGACCACAACTGGGCCGGGCTGCCCCGGGAGTACGTGCCCAGATGATAGGCTCCAGGCCTGCTCTGCCCGGCCACCTCCAGGGGGCTGTGCAAGTGCTCGCTGGGATGCTCGCCTGGCCTGCCGCTGCCTCCCTGGGATGCTCAGGGGAGGGGCCTGTGCCGCCTACGCAGAGGCCTGCCCTGGGGCTGCGTCCCTGCCGCACAGGGACGCCTGGGCCTGACTCCTGGCCAGCAGACCCGATGTCACAGGACAGATGCAAAGAGACACACACTCCTTGCCAGACCCGCTTAGACCTGCCACGCTCCGCTCACGGTGTCCCGTTAATGCGCCCAAGCCACCACCCTGGGCGTGCCTGACATTCTCAGACTTGCAAACACAAACGTCAGTGCAGGCACGCAGATGCCAGGTTATGTGTTCCTAGGGGCTGCCTGTCTGTCTCTCCGACACACTGACACACACGTGCACCCCGAGTTCTCAGGGACCCGGGGTTTCCTGTCGCCAGCCCAGTGCAGGCTTGCTGGTCAGGGGCTTTGACTGTGGGATGCTGGGCTGGGTGGGCTTAGTGCCCCGAGGAGCCAGGACCCTGGCCTGGAGACGGGCTCACAGTCTATGGCCGCTGGGCCAGGCAGCCCTGAGCGCACGTCTGCATCCCCCATTGTGTGTGTGGTGTTATGACCGGCTCTGTAGCCCAGCCTCTCCCTTCTCCTTGGATGGGCTGGTGGCGATACGGGCAGAGCAGAGCTGCCCACAGACACCCCCACCTCAGGACCGGCTGCAAGCTCTGTGCACCCCCCACCGCCCCATCCAATATCAGCTCTCCTTGAATTGGCGCCTCCTTGCCTGGCTTTTTTCTCCAACTCTCCCCATAAAGCTGGGGACTCATGCCTTATCCCAGAAGCAGGGTGTAGGGGTGAGGAGACCAGGGGTGGGGTTGGCGGGTTGGGTGGGAGGGGGCTGGGCTTCCAGGAGAGGGCCTCTATGCCAGCAGTGCCAGTGGAGGGGGGCGCTTGGGATGGGCAGATCCAGGAGAGATGAGTCTTGGGGGCCACTGGGCTGGTTGCCCCACCCATCTTGACAGCTCTCCACAGGATTCCCCCACTCCTGGTCATGAGGAAGTGGGGTGCGGCATGGCCCATCAAGACCCTGGGGGGAGAGGCCATGGCTGCAGCTTCTGCCTGACCCCTACCTGCCAGCCCTCTCTGGTCTCTGTTATTCACCCTCCACTTCCTGCCACTGGGTCTCTTTGTCACACCTTCCGTCTGTTTTGGTGACCCTGACATCTTTCCCACTCGGGGATATGGGAAGCTGGCGCTCCCAGCACTGCTGTGTATGAGCCTACAGGCCTCCTGAGCAGATGGCCTCCTCCTCACAGCTCAGGGCCTAGAGGGGCTGGGGGAGGGGAGTAAGAAACCCAGCAAGACAGGCATGTGTATGCTGGGTGCGGGGGTCAGAGAATGCATTGCAACGGCTTTGAACTGGTCCTGAGGAATCTGTAGAAATTATTCCAGTGGAGCAAAGGGGAAGGGGAATTGAAGCAGAGGGAATAGCACATACGAAGGCTCAGAGGCTTGGAGAAACCCTTGTGTGTTTTGAGAACAGGTGAGTGGGTGTGGGTGCGTGCCTCTGAATCTGTGCAGGAAGAAGGTGGGAGTGGATGGGTGAGGACAGAGGAGGGGACAGAGAAAAGGACTCTCCTCACTGCCAGCTAGTGCTCAGCCTGGGATGGGGAGGGGTGCTGATGCTAATTACCTTCTTGGGTCACCCTTCACTGCACATCTTGGGCTCAGAAATGGGACTGCCGAGACCAGGGGGCTGAAGTCTAGAGGGTGAGGTGAAGCTGGGAGCACAGCCCAGGACGAGTGGGACCCAGGGAGGGCTGTTGAGAGCTCAGCCACAGACTGACTCTTGTGAGCGAGAAAGGTGGATGGGCTTGCACTTGGCCAGACTCTGAGTCCCTCTGCAGCTTCTCCAGGCCTGGGCTGAGCCTGCTGGTCTGATCACTGCATCGGCAGGAGAAAGCAGCGTGAGGGGTTTGGGAAAGCCGGGCATGGGAACTTGGGACCATCTGCTCCCTGGCTGACGGGGAACTGACAGCACCCAAGTGGGGACAGGCAGAGCTGAGGGCCCTGGAGGAGAGGCCCTTCCTCAGAGGGAAGCCTCCCTAGCCTTCGATTGTTAATGAATGACCTTGAGCATCCGTTCCTGGTGGCCTCCAAGTTCTTTTCGAGTCTCCCCCAAACCCACACCGATGCTGAGGCCATTTTAGATCCTCCTAAAGCGTTGCTGGGGCTCAGCTCAAGGCTGGAAACTCCAGGGTCTTGATAAGTAATTACTGATACAGCATGGCTCGAGGATCAAGTATGCGATGAGCCCTGATGAGGCTGCTTCTCGTGAATAGTAGGAGCAGTTGAAATCCACCAGGAGTTTCACCCTGCCTTGGAAGGGGGCCCAGGGAATACCTGCATCCCAGAGTGAACCTAGAATCTCAAAGGAGATTGCAGCCCTAAGTGATAGAGGAGAGGGAAGCCAGTCCAGAGACTGGCTCCCTGGCAATGACCCTTACTCTCCTGGCCACCCAGACAGTCTTTGGGGAGAAGACTCAAATGTCAAGGAGTCTGCAAAGGGCAGTGGAGGGGCTGGAGGACCAACTAGGACCGCAGCCAGGGCATGGCCCCCTGGGCTTCCCCCACCACCCCAGGGCTCAGGAGAACAGCAGTCCCAGCCTTTTCTTCTGGATAGATGATGAGACTGTTCCCTGCTGTACCCAGAGACCCTCACTCCTTCAGGTGAAGGGCCACTTGCTCAGATGGCCTTGGAATTTACAGTGCACCTTAGCCAGGCATGCAGATAAGTGGGATGTTGGGATCGGGGTGCATTGTGTTGAGTCAGTCCACCTGGCAAGACAACTGAACCTCGGCACCTGATCCTGGACGTTGGGTGAGTAAGATGTTAAGGCCCCCTGTGCTAATGGTTCTCAGTGTTCACCCCCCTCCAGCTCCTGAGAAGCACGGGAAGGGGATGTGTCTGTTCTTTTGGGAAAGTCTGTTTGTCCTTCTTCAAGTTAGGTCTCATCTCTAGCTCTCAGCTTCTCCATAAAAAGGATGCTGTCCCAGCCAGCCAAGGACTAAAACAGGCTTGAATTTAGGAGAGAAGCATGGCAGATGTAGCTAATCAGACCAGAACAGAGTACTCCTGTTTACAGATTCCAATTTTAATAGCAAGGCTGTGGAGTTGCACAAACCTGTGTTAAAACATGTAATTTTCATGGATTTCATCTCCCGTTGTGGATCAATTTGGAAAAACCAAAATATATAATTTGAAAAAACTGAAACTCATTCTTGATAATCCCAGTGATGTGTTAATGAGAGAGAAGAATAGACAGGCTTCCAAACCCTGGGAAGAAAACTGCTTAATTATGTGAGCGTCTTGTAATGAAGTCTCGAGCAGCTAAAATTAGATTTGGAGTGCATGAATATGCGAGAATATTTGCACACCAGAGTGCATTTTTTCCCCTTAAAAGTAACAGGAGCCACTTGGTTCTTAGGGGGCCCCAAGAGGGGAAATGGAAGTGCTGGGGTTGATCTTTGTGGCTGCAAGACTTCCTGGGACTGAGGTTCATTTTCTTTTGGCTGGAAATTTGTTGGAGGTGTTTAAAACATGATGCTTCCAAAGTAGTTCATTAAGGTTTGGGGAGGAATTGATTGGTCTGAACCCACATTGATGACCACTCAATATTTCGCGAGTTGGCCTGAACAAGGTCGAATTAGAGTAGAGTGGAAATAGGATCAAGTCTGCAGATTAAAGGGGCGGGTCATGGTCCCAGCTCTTCTCTGCTGTGATCTTAGAACAAGCCTTTTCTCTCTCTGGTCTCCGTTCCCCAGCTGTAAAATGAGAGATGAGTTGGAGGCTGTTGGTTGCATCCCTGATGTCCATTTCCCCATTTCCTTTCCCAGCAGCCCCTGATGTCTCTTGGCAGGGGGCGAGTTATGCTCTGCTGGAGCTGTCTCTGTCATTTCTGGGGTGGGATGCATGATCTGGACTAAGCCCACACCTCATCCCCTCTCTCTGGCTACAGTGATGGTCATGGTTCCTAAGGCAACAGAGCCAGAGGGAATTTCAAAACTTTTTCTGGAAATGTTGAGTAAAGGCTCTTTTTATTCACCTTGCTAGATGTCAATGGAGAAGTAGGTAATCTTGGATCTTGACAGTGGCTGTCTTGGGAATCCTGGAGGGGACCCCTCCCAGCATGAAGCTGACAACTGAAGGGAGAGTCAGGAGGCGGAAGGAAACCAGATCCTTGGTGATGCTGTTAAGTATAGGATCTATCTTTGCCTGTGACTGGTCCCGCCTGTGGATGGTTTTGTTACATGAGCCAATAAATTCCCTTTATTGTTTATGTTGAGTTGAGTTTGGTTTCTGTTACTTAGAGCCCAGAGGGTTCTTACAAAGGGCTTGGATTGAGAGACCCTGGGATTCTGATATTCTCTATCTCTGTGGCAGAACTAGATGAAGACAGAGACACGAACAGCAACGAGCTGTCGGATTAAGAAGTTACTTTTCACAGGAATCGGGGTGGATGTGAGATGCTCAGTAGGAAGCTGTGCTCTGTTAGGCAGGACAAGTAGCATTTTTAAGTTGGTACCTAATGAGGTCACCTGGGTTTCCTTAGAAAAATCAATCCTCTTGATTGACCAACCCAAACCATAAATTGTCTCATTCATCCCTTACCAAATTTAGTTTCTGAGACTGAGTTGCCCAAAGTTCATATCCTTTATTTTACAGATAAGAAAAATGAGATTGGGAGCGGAGGTGGGTTTCCTATGAAGATTTGAGAATGAGTTGTGGGGATGGCTAGGGCCAGAATATGGGCTCCTTCCCTGAAATCACCTGATTGCCCCTGTATTGCATCCCTATAACTCTTCCAGAAGTTTCTAGAATTGAGGCAGTTGTGCACATTCAGCTTGTTTGGAAGTGACCCCATTCATTTCACTGCTAATTCCTTTGCCAAGATATTTTTGGTGGGCACCTGAGTTCAATGTTAAGGGCCATTTATCAAGCATCCCCAGGACTTAACTTCCTCAGAGGGAGGAGGGCTTTTCAGAGGACTGAGGTTAGAGACAGGGACCATAATTGCCCCTTGGAAGGAAAGCTATGACAAACCTAGACAGCATATTAAAGAGCAGAGTCATTACTTTGCTGACAAAGGTCCATATAGTCAAAGCTGTGGGGCTTCCTTGGTGGCTTAGCTGGTAGAAAATCTGTCTGCAATGCGGAAGACCTAGCTTCAGTCCCTGGGGTGGGAAGATCCCCTGGAGAAAGGAAAGGCTATCCACTCCAGTATTCTGGCCTGGAGAATCTCATGGACTGTATAGCTCATGGGGTCTCAAAGAGTCAGACATAACTGAGCGACTTTCACTTCATTTCACTTCATGATTTTTTCCAGTAGTTACATACAGAGTGAGAGTTGGACTGTAAAGAAGGCTGAGTGTCAAGGAATTAATGCTTTTGAACTGTGGTGCTGGAGAAGACTCTTGAGAGTCCCTTGGATTGCAAGGAGATCAAACCAGTTAATCCTAAAGGATATCAACCCTGAATATTCATTGGAAGGGGCGATGCTGAAGNGACTGTAAAGAAGGCTGAGTGTCAAGGAATTAATGCTTTTGAACTGTGGTGCTGGAGAAGACTCTTGAGAGTCCCTTGGATTGCAAGGAGATCAAACCAGTTAATCCTAAAGGATATCAACCCTGAATATTCATTGGAAGGGGCGATGCTGAAGCTGAAGCTCCAGTACTTTGGCCCCCTGATGGGAAGAGCCAACTCACTGGGAAAGACCCTGATGCTGGGAAAGATTGAAGGCAGGAGGAGAAGAGAGTGGCAGAGGATGAAGTGGTTAGATAGCATCACTGACTCAGTGGACGTGAATTTAAGCAAACTACAGGAAATAGTGAAGGGCAGGGAAGCCTGGCGTGTTGCTGTCCATGGGGTTGCAGAGTTGGATATGATTTAGTGACTGAACAGTCAATTAAATCAGGAGCTCAGAGTTCTCATTCTTAGTCATAAGCATTCCAGGCACCAGAAAAGCCCTGCTCCTCCAAAGTATTATTAGATAAGCATCTTTGGTGGATCTGAGCCCAGCAGTCTGTATGTGTTTATGTGCACATGCAGACGTGGGCTCCGGCTGCTGAAGACAGCTGTCCCTTTAAATCACACGCCAGCCATCCTGACCACTACAAGGGACAAGAGTCTGGATATTGAAAAAGCCAATCTTTGTCAGGTCTCCTTCACAATGGAGAGTGCCCTAGGAGAAGTAGAATCCTCTTAACATAAAAATGATTTTTGTTTATTTCTTCTCATTTTCCTCTTCATTTTTTTTTTAATTCAAAAATCAATTCAATGGGCTTCCCTGGTGGCTCAGACTGTAAAGAATCTGCCTGCAATGCAGGACACCCGGATTTGATCCCTGGATGGGGACGATCCCCTGGAGAAGGAAATGACTGCCCACTCCAGTATTCTTGCCTGGAGAATCCCACGGACAGAGGAGTCTGGTAGGCTACAGTCCATGGGGTTTCAAAGAGTTGGGCATGACTGAGGGACTAACACAGCAACAATCAATTCAGCAACACTTTCCATTCACTTGAAAAGCTATATTTACTTATTTGTTTCACTGGCTTTGAAACCAGTGAAGACAGGAACAGTGTTGTATTTTTTAATATATATTTTACTTATTTATTTGGCTGTGCTCGGTCTTGGTTGCAGCACGTGGGATCTTTGATCTTCCTTGCGGCAGGCAGGATCTTTAGTTTCAGCTTTCGAACTCTTAGCTGTGGCACACCGGATCTAGTTCTCTGACCAGAGATCGAACCCAGGCCCTTGAATTGGGAACACTGAGTCGTAGACACTGGATCATCAGGGAAGTTCCATCAGGCATCGCTTCTTGATACCAAGGAGGACTATCCTGGTTCCCCCTCTTCAGCCTGGCAGGGAACCAGCAAGGCAGGAAAACTCTGTCCCTGGTCCGACATTCTAAGAGGACGGTCCACTCCCCAGGGTTACCATTGAAACCAGCTAGTAGCATAATCCATTATTTCCTGTTATACTCAGGCTTCCCCTGTTCCATAGCCACATTAACCTCCATCAGATAATTAAGGGTTTGGCTTTCCAAGAGAGACCTTAAATGTCACCTCTCTGCCACCCGATACGTCTTTGAATGACACAGGCTCTAATGAGATGTTCAAATATAGAAAACGGAGTGACTCCTTGCTTTGGTCATGACATTTATTCAGCCAGAGTGATCTGACTACACCACTACATTACTTATAATTTCCACCTGACCTTGGATGGTGGAGTGTAATCTTTAAGGAAACTATCCATTTAATCTCCTTCGCCTTATTAGCCTTTAATTACTATGACAAATTTTCAGATGTACAAAAGATGTTAGGATTATAATTCAATTTTCCCTTCAAACGGCCCAGTAGCCAAGGACAGTGGGACCATCTCTGACATCAGTGTGTTCTGACTGAGGAAGCATCCTGGGCCTGACTTGGTCTCCAGCCCCTTGGAGCAGCAAACAGGGCTTATCCCAACCATAGCTGCCCCGGCCGGGGACCTTGTGCCCAAATCTTCTCTTTCTCTCTCTTTCTCATCACTGGGCTGAGCTTTGTTTTGCTGCTCAGGGTAAGGCCAAGTCATGGGACCAGGAAGAGGACATAAGATGCGAAGGACGTCAGCTCAGATCTGACAGCTGCGCTGGACAGTGGAGCCCGTAAGTGAATTGTTTTTTAAACTTTTACTTATGTACTTATTTTATATTGGCTGCACTGGGTCTTCGTTGCTTCTCGAGGGCTCTCTCTAGTGTCGGTGAACAGGGATTACTCCCTAGTTGCAGTGCGTGGGCTTCTCATTGCTGGGGCCTCTCCTGTGGAGGAGCACAGGCTCTAGGCACACGGGCTTCAGTAGTTGCAGCCCTCGGGCTCAGCAGTTGTGGCCCACGGGCTTAGCTGCTCCATGGCAGACAGAATCTGCAATGCGGGAGACCCAGTTTCTATCCTTGGGTTGGGAAGCTCCCCTAGAGGAGGAAATGGCAACCCACTCCAGTATTCTTGCCTGGAAAATTCCATGGACAGAGGAGCCTGGTGGGCTACAGTCCATGGGGTTGTAAAGAGTCCGAGTGAGCAACTTTCAGTTTCATGTTAGGAATATTTTCCCATTCTGCTATAGTCTTTTTGAAGATCTTCCCCTTTTCCCCAATTTCCTTTTTTTTCTAACTTTCTTGTCCTGTCCTCAGTAGAGTCCCAATAGTGACAGCCTGGTATAATCCATTCATACTGCTTTCTATAATCTTATGAATATGTAAAACCATGTGTGTGTGAGTGTGACTATATCTATATCCATGAATGATAGTGCATCAGTTCGTGGAAGATAAAAAGGCATAACAATCTGCATTGAACAGTCACACTTTTGCAAAATCAGATAATGGTCCCCAATATTTGATTTCCCTCTTTTAGGAAGGTAGCATGATATTCTCTAGTAACCTCCAAAACAGGGAGCCTGCACCCCACTGGCACAAAGAAAAAATATTCAAAGTTCTATCTCTTTATCTCTAATTTCATCTCTTTAAACTTTCTATTTTGTATTTGTTTACCCTACACTTAAGATATTCACACATGCAAATAAATATCCATGTCCTGGAAGTACATGCTATCATTAAATGAGCAATGAGTAATACTTAGAGACCGCTAGTCTACAGATTCAGGGACTGCTTTATTCACTCAGTTTCCTTTTGATGAATATCTAGGAGTTTCTAGCTAGGGCCACTACAAACTAGGCTGTAAAAAGCATCACCCTACATAGGCATTTCTGCACGAGTGCTTTTAGATCTATAGGACAGATTTCCAAAAGTGAAATTGCTGATTCAAAGGGTATGTGTACTTACAGTTTTTTAAAATTTTCTTTCTTCCTTTTCGGCTGTGTTGGGTCTTCGTTGTTGAGCATGGGCTTTCTCTAGTTGTAGTGAACAGGGTCTACTCTCCAGTTGTGGCATGTTGGCTTCTCATTGCAGTGGCTTCTCTTGTTCTGGAGCACAGGCTCTAGGGCACAGGGGCTTTAGTAGTTGGGGTGCAGGGGCTTTGCTGCCCCAAGGCCTGTGGAATCTTCCCATACCAGAGATGGAACCCATGTCCCCTGCACTGGCTGGTGGATTCTTAACTACCGGACCACCAGGGAAGTCCTGTACTTACAATTTTAATCAATACTGATGGCCCGCTCTCAAAAAAGTTTGTAACGATTCATATTCTCATTATCAGTGTATACAATGTTTATCTCCCTGCATCTTTACAGGTTTTAGGAATTATCACTCTTTTCCAGGTTTACCAATCCAGCGGATGAGTTGAGAAACGGCACCTTAAAGGGCACCGTCATGTCCTGGGCTTCCCTGGTGGCTCAGATGGTAAAGGGTCTGCCTACAACGCAGGAGACCCGAGTTCACTCCCCAGGACGGGAAGATCTCCTGGAGAAAGAAATGGCAACCCACTCGTACTCTTGCCTGGAAAATCCCATGGACGGAGAAGCCTGGTAGGCTACAGTCCATGGGGTTGCAGAGAAGCCTGGTGGGCTACAGTCCATGGGGTTGCAGAGAAGCCTGGTGGGCTACAGTCCATGGGGTTGCAGAGAAGCCTGGTGGGCTACAGTCCATGGGGTCGCAAAGAGTCGAACACGACTGAGCGCCTTTCACTTTTCTTTCATGTCATGTACAGGTGAGGGCACTGGACAAGATGACCTCAAAGAGCCTTCCACTTCAGGCCCATGCTTTTCTAGTTAGCTGTTTTCAGAGCTCACCTGCTCCAGGTGTGCCCCCTGTCTCCATTCACTAGTCATGCTGAATCCCAGAGATGGCTATGGAACAGTTTCCAGAAACCAACAAACCGAGGACTGGAAAGAAAGTGAGCTGAATGCCATCCAGAGGATCATCTTGCCAGTACTGCTCAGCTTGCAAAAACCGTCTTGGCCAAACCCCTGCAAACTCATCCAGAACAAATAATAAAAAGCAGTGTGCAATATTTCTAGGATGAGCATATTCATAGTAAATATTTTAAGATCAATGGCTGCACAAAATGCATTTTCCTTGGAGTTTCACTTTTCAAATGCCTTTGTATTAAAAGTGCAATTTCAATAAATATTCATGGGGAAATTCATTGATGTGTTTTACCATTTACAGCTAAAATTTGTAAGGTTCTGGGGGGAAAAAAAGATGTACAATGCGTATTTTACCCTCTTAGGAGAAAAGTGGTGAAAAATGCGTGATACGCTTTTGTTTTTTCTGACAATAAACCCTCTGAGGCGGGGAGCTATCTTTGTACTACTGCTCTTCTCTAGCCAGTTCCGGGGCTGTTGGCAGTGTGGGCAGAGCGGAACTGCAAGATCTGACAGAGGAAGGTGTGGGAGGTGAGGAAGGCCTGTGTGCAGAGCCTTTGAAAGTCCCCAGAGCCTCTTTTATTTTATCCTTTTAATTAATTGATTAATCTCTGGCTGTGCTGGGACTTTGTTGCTGCATCTGGGCTTTCTCTAGTTGTGGTGAGCAGGGGCTACTCTAATTGCAGCGCCCAGGCTTCTCATTGCAACGGCTTCTCCTGCTTTGGAGCACAGGGTCCAGCTGTGACACATGGGCTTAGTTGCCCAGTGGCACGTGGGATCTTAGTTCCCAGACCACGGTTTGAATCCACGTCCTCTGCATTAGCAGGCAGATTCTTAACCACTGGGACACCAGGGGAGTCCCAGAGTTCCTTTTAACATCCCTTGTGGCTCAGTTGGTGAAGAATTCACCTGCAAGCGGGAGACATGGGTTCGATCCCTGGGTTGGGAAGATCCCCTGGAGAAGGGAAAGGCTACCTACTCCAGTATTCTGGCCTGGAGAATTCCAGGGACTGTATAGTCCATGGAGTTGCAAAGAGTCAGACACGACTGAGNGTGGCTCAGTTGGTGAAGAATTCACCTGCAAGCGGGAGACATGGGTTCGATCCCTGGGTTGGGAAGATCCCCTGGAGAAGGGAAAGGCTACCTACTCCAGTATTCTGGCCTGGAGAATTCCAGGGACTGTATAGTCCATGGAGTTGCAAAGAGTCAGACACGACTGAGCGACTTTTAAAAAAGTCATTCATATCACCTGCTCTTACTGTATATCTGGTGTTATGCTTAAAACTTCCTGTACCTTCTCCCACTGAGAAGGTACAGGAAGAAACAGTCACTATGATTCCCATTTTACAGATGAGGAAACTGAGCCTCAAAAAGGTTAAACAATTGGTCCTCCTGGTCACCCAGCTAATTAAGGCGCAGAATGAGGATTCAGACTCGGATGCATCTGGCTCTAATGTGCTTTATTACTGGTCCCTCCAGACCTCAGGGTCCCGTCTATAAATTCCCCAGATTGCCAGGAGTCGGCTCGAGCCGCAGGGATTGGAGGAAGTGAGCCGTTGTGCTCAGTGCCTTCCTGTTTACCTCCTCAGCCTCACAGTGCCTGCTAGGCGCAATTTGGCCACCTGCTCTGCACACGAGGCATCCCACAGCCCTGTGACATCATTCTTCTTGGCCCCTTTGCCTGTGGCAGGAAGCTAACTCACATAGGCAAAGCACTGAAAATCTGGCTGCTTATTCCTGCCAGTTTCCTCAGAGTCTCAGGTGAACGTATTTATTTTTATAATGGCAGGTTGTACCCTTGGCAACAATCAGAGCCTATTGTTCCCTTGCTTAAGGTGCTGGAAGCACTGCCCAAGACCAACAAAATAAAAGCCAAACGCCTCCCCCACCGCCGCCCCCCCCACCCCTGCCTTGGCTTGGTATTCAAAGCCCTCTGTAATCTGGCCACACGACCATCCTCTTCCTTGTTGTCATCTTCATGTGATGCTCAGCTACTATAGATGGTTAGCTGTCCTTTGCCCAAGTTCATGGTCTATCTCCCTGGAATGTCACTCTTTCCCATCTCTGACTATTAGCATCTGAAATACCATTCAAGACCCACTTCAATGGACCTGCCTCCTCTGAGGAGCCTTCTCTGTTCCCCTAGGTGGGGTTCACAGGTCTCTCATCTGTAATCCCCACAGTCCATTTCCATGGTTCTGCTGCTAACCCTCAATGATCCTTGTCTTATCTGTATCTGCCTTTGCAGTTGGACTGTGAGCTTTCTTAGGGCAGGGGCCATGCTATTTCTCTTTGCTTTCCCAGCATCCCCCCTAGTATTACTTTTACTTGGCTAAAAGTAATAGTAACAACCTCAGGTAGGCAGATGACACTACCCTTATGGTAGAAAGCAAAGAACTAAAGAGCCTCTCGATGAAAGTGAAAGAGGAGAGTGAAAAAGTTGGCTTAAAACTCAACATTCAGAAAACTGAGATCATGGCATCTAGTTCCATCACTTCATAGCAAATAGATGGGGAAGCAATGGAAACAGTGAGACTTTACTTTTGGGGGCTCCAAAATCACTGCAGATGGTGACTGCAGCCATGAAATTAAAAGATACTTGCTCCTTGGAAGAAAAGTTATGACCAACCTAGACAGCATATTCAAAAGCAGAGACATTACTTTGCCAACAAAGGTGCATCTAGTCAAAGCTATGGTCTTTCCAGTGGTCAGGTATGGATGTGAGAGTTGGACTGTGAAGAAAGCTGAGAGCCAAAGAATTGATGCTTTTGAACTGGGGTGTTGGAGAAGACTCTTGAGAGTCTCTTGGACTGCAAGGAGATCCAACCGGTCCATCCTAAAGGAAATCAGTCCTGAATATTCATTGGAAGGACTGATGCTGAAGCTGAAACTCCAATATTTTGGCCACCTGATGCAAAGAACTGACTCATTGCAAAAGACCCTGATGCTGGGAAAGATTGAGGGCAGGAGGAGAAGGGGATGACAGAGGGTGAGATGGTTGGATGGCATCACCAACTCAACGGACATGAGTTCGAGTAAACTCTGGGAGTTGGTGATGGACAGGGAGGCCTCATGTGCTGCAGTCCATGGGGTCAAAAAGAGTTGGACACAACTGAGTGACTGAACTGGACTAAACTGAACAATGATAGCATCAGCAACAGTAATAGTCGTGGACTTTTAAGCAGGATTTAAAAGGTGATTTTACTGAATCCCTCAGAACAGTAAAATGACGGAGATACTATATCTAATTGTATTTCACAGATAAGGAATTGGGGGTTTGGAAAAACTGTGTGGAAATGAGGGAGCTGAGAATTGAACCTAGGGTGCCCAGTTGCCAGCTAACTGCTCTTATCCAGTGGTCCCATTCAGTGCTTGTGAAACGTTTGTTGAGTGAATAATCAAACACATCAATGAGCAAGTGAGTAATGAGGGGGAAAATCACACAAATACAGAAAAAGTATCCACTCCATTGACTAGAGCAAGGCGTTTCCCAGAATCTAAGTAATGATCATAAACATTTTCCTCCATCATCCAATGGTGGACCCCTTGCACTCAGGAAAATTCCATGGACACACTTATTACAGAAGCCACACCAGTGGGTGTCATTCCAGATATGTTCCTAAGGGATACAGAGGAGCATGTCTCATCCATTTGGGTCCAGGACAATCCTCTGATGACCCTCAGGAAGACAGGAACTTAGTGCTGCAGGCTAGCCAGGCTAGCAGCGATGGGTGTTTCTGGCTCATTTTCTCAGCCCCTTCCATGGTCCTCCAGGGACAAATACTGATTTGAAAGCTGCTACACAGTGTCAGAGAGCAGTCCAGGCAGAAGATGTCTGGAGAGCCCAGGGAAGCTAAATGGAATGTAGGAAGTGAAGAGAAGGGCAGATAGAGCGCCGCCATGGCAGAACGGGCGCCAGGCTGCAGCTGGGCTTTGCTTGTGGGGAACCACAGGTACTGACAAAATGGAGGTCACTGGTGCAGGAATGTGGGAAGAGTAACCTGTGTCTCAGTCCCAGAGACACTTAGTGTGCTGAATAAGCACTTGCCAGACAAGCTTAGCTCAGGGAGGGGCCATATTTACCTGCAGTTCAGCCAGGAGCAAACATACAGACTGCGGCCTGGTCCACTGGCCTACTGGCAGCTGCCCAGTCCTGCCCGATGCTCAGGAGGGGAGCAAGTCCTAGAGTGTTCTCCATCTCTCCTTCTCCCACCTTCCCCTCACAGGGAGAATTCTAGAAACATGGGTTCATACAGACTTTCACTCGCACATGCACACACATACGCGTGCTGAGAAATTTGGTCAGGCTTCCAGCATTTCAAAGCACGAGTCAATTGGTGGATCTTGTTTCTGGAAAGAAACCAACATGTCCTGAAGGCTGCTGAGCTGGGTCCCAGCCTCTAAGAGGCTGCCAAGTGACTCTTCAATCTCCATTGTCAGCCTTGGCACTTTTCTGGCCTTGCACATGGTAGCAAAGTGAACCTAGATGCCAAGGGGGCCACAAAACAAAGTTGCACAGCTGAACAGAACGAGAAGGAAAAGAAAACGCAATTCATAGGGAGGACTGAATTTCTACTCAGGAAGATTGAAATAATTTCCTAAGGTGTTTTTGGAAACACATGAAAGTGTTTTCCTTTCTGAACTTGATAGGCAGATCCAGAGATTGTAACTAGCTCCCTGGGAGCTCAAGAATCTGCTTGTCCTTCCATAAGAGCTAGGAACCAATGGCAGTGAGATAAACAGCCTGTGCCAGAACCACAAGAAATAGGATATGGGAAGTGCCATCCAATTCAACAGAATCCATCCATCCGTCCCTCCACCCTTCTATCTATCCATCTATCCAGCCAGCCAGCCAGCCCTCCATCTACCCATCCAACTAACATTCATTCAGCCAGCCAGCCAGCCTAGGGTCATTCACTCATACAGTTAACATTTATTATCACTTGTCTCAGGTCCAGCGCAGGAGACATGGGTTTGATCCCTGGGTCAGAAAGCTTCCCTGGAGAAGGAAATGGCAACCCACTCCATTATACTTGCCTGGGGAATCCCATAGACAGAGGAGCCTGGTGGGTTACAGTCCATGGGGTCCGAAAGAGTCGAACATGATTCAGCAACTAAACAACAAAAGAAAGCCTTGGGTTTACCTTTGGCCTGGCTGGAGTACATGTACCCTGAATGGACCAGGAGCCCCCTCTTGATTATCTATGGGAAGGCAGGTGTGCTAGTCAAAAGGACTCATCCAGTTCTAATTCAAATGCAAAACAGAGGATAAACCCTCTCAGGTGTGAAAAGCCTCTTGGCTTGAGGACAAGGCAGCCATTTGTCTGGGGCCTGGCCTAGGCCACATTCTGGGGAAAGACCTGCTGAATCAGGATAACTTGTACCACCATTGTTTAATGCCCTCGCTGAACTCCACACTTTCCATCTGAAAATCTTTCGTTAACATTTCGTGATGGAAGGAGGCTGAACAATTATGTAAGAGTTTTTTTTTTTTTTTTTNCCACATTCTGGGGAAAGACCTGCTGAATCAGGATAACTTGTACCACCATTGTTTAATGCCCTCGCTGAACTCCACACTTTCCATCTGAAAATCTTTCGTTAACATTTCGTGATGGAAGGAGGCTGAACAATTATGTAAGATTTTTTTTTTTTTTTTTTTGGTAACAATTTTACGGAGATATTTTGAAGGAAGCAAACATATGCCTATTAAGCAGGGGGAGAATTATCAGTGAATGTTTTTAAATGACCAATAAAAAGGAAATGATCATTGCTCATTGTTTTTTATGGATCATAATGTGGCTTTTTTTTTCTGATGGAAATATCCACCAAACTCCCCTCCTTAGACGCTGGCCGCTAATTACACAGTTAACACACAGTAATGCAGGCAAGTGGGTTCTCGCATGCCGTAATTCATCTTCATAAACGTAATTGGCCCAATGAATGAGACCGCAAAATAATTCTGCAAACAGGAGACAGATTCAATAAAAGCTGATCTTACTCTTCTCTCTGCTGAACCTACAGGCTTGAGAAGGGAGTTTTTAACAGCATATCAGATTTCTCCCCAGATGGCCACTCCCACCCTCATTTGTTTATTACTGACCAGTTTATTGAGGACCTTCTCTATTCACATCATTAGCTAAGTACTAGGGAAAAGCACAACCTGAAACAAATTTCCCATGACAAGGAACTGGCCATCAGGTAAGGAAATACGCAACCAGCAGGCAGAAGAAACAGTGACACAAGGTGCAAAAGAAAAAAAAAAAAAAAAAAAAAAAAAAAAAAAAAAAAAAAAAAAAAAAAAAAAAAAAAAAAAAAAAAAAAAAAAAAAAAAGGATGCTCCAGATGAGATGCAGAGAGAGGGCTATGGGCATTCAGAGGCCAAGCAGGTGTTTCCTGAGGGAAAACCAGTGAAGGCTTTGCGGAAGAAGTGGCGTTTGCACTGAACTGTGAATGAAGAGGGCTTCTCAGGTGGCACTCGTGGTAAAGAAACTGCCAGCCAACGCAGGAGACGCTGGAGACGCAGGTTTGATCCCTGAGTGGGGAAGATCCCCTGGAGGAGGGCATGGCAACCCGCTCCAGTGTTCTTGCCTGGAGAATCCCGTGGACAGAAGAGCCTGGCAAGCCACGGTCCATAGAATTGCAAAGAGTTGGACACAACTGAAGCTATTTAGCATGCACGTATGTGAATGAAGAAAGGGTAGGAGAGAGTGGGGAGGTGAATGGTGACTCAGACAGACTACTGAAAGTGAAAGCTGCTCAGTCAAGTCCAGTTCTTTGCGACTCCATGGACTGTAGCCGGGCAGGCTCCTCTGTCCATGGAATTCTCCAAGCAAGAATACTGGAGTAGGGTGCCATGCCCTCCTCCAGGGGATCTTCCCCACCCAGGGGTCGAACCTGGGTCCCCTGCATTGCAGGCAGATTCTTTACAGTCTGAGCCACCAGGAAACATAGTGGAGCACAAATGGGTGAAGGGTGGAGAGATGGAATGGAAAGATGGGTTAAAAGTGGTCGTGAAGCTGGAGAAGCAGATTTCTAGCGTTTTTAACTCACAGCTGTGCCCCTTCTGCTCTGCGTGCATGATACATGCTAACTTGACACCATCAATAGGGCACGCTTACTGTGTGCCAGGCCCCATCCTAGGGCTGTGTGGGAGACCCAGATGATTCAGCTTCAAAATCTCCCTCCAGAAACTCAGAAAGGGGTTATAAATGTTGATGTGGCCAATACTGGCTGTATTTATTACTGGAAGCAGTAAGAGATGGGGGGGGGCGGTGGGGGTCACTGTTCAAACAGGCAGTATAACTCCCAGATGAGCTCACCATCCATCCAATTCCACATCACAGCAGGCATTGTTAGCATCAGGCTCTAGCTGCTTCCAAGGCAAAAGATTTTTGGACCATTTACTACCGACTACTTCTCTATCTCCGTCGCCAACATTTCCCTCCTCGGAAATTCAAAAGAGCCAGGGAAAAAAAAAAGACAGCGAGAAAAAATTGTTCAGGGAGATAAGAGGGTGGTGCAAATGGAAATCACAAAGAAGAATCCCAGGGAACGGGAATTTCAAGATGGGAGTGGTTGACAGTGTCCCAGGGTAGAGAGAATTAAAAGGAGAGGTGGCAGGTGTCCACTGGATTTAGCGGAGAAAATGGCTGATGAGCTGGTGACAGTCATGTCAGAAGAATGGGGCCCAGAGGGGAGCAGAGGCCAGGGGGCAGGCAGGTGAGAGGGGAGTTGATCAGCTGGGAAAGGAGTCCCACAGTTGATACTGAGTGGGTTAGCTTCATGCCCACCATCTTACCTCCAGCTTTGCTTTTTGTTCTCCAGTCTCATCAACAGACTTAAGACCTCTTAGGAAATTACAATATTACAGAATACGTTTTATGCCACGATAACCTCATTACATTGGAAGGTCTTTGAGCCGCCTTAGGAAGTGTCCTGAGTTCAGGAATGCCCAGCCTACAGTAGTGGTTCTTATCTTTTCCGGGGACTAACGTCTTGGCTTGGTAACCTAGATGTATCTTGGATTTCCCCTGCATTCCATCTGCCCCCACCTTCTATTTATTCTTTCTGTCTATCATCCCATGTATCTGTTCTCCTCTGTACGCCTGTGACTTCCTTCATGGCGGTCTGCATTTTTGGTTCTGAAGCTTCACGGCTTCATAACAAATTTTACTTGCCCACCCTTTCTATGGCCTCATGTTATTCCTCACTCCTTGACTTTTGGGTGGACCAGATGACTTGTCAATAAGATGAGAGTATTTGTGAAGCAATCAGAGGCTTGAAGTTTTCTTGTGCAATGAGTTTGGCTCTTTGATGCACCAGTGATCCACCTGAAAGGATTATGTACCAGGCAGATGCTGCCACTTATGACTGGGCCCCAGAAAAAAACACAAATGAAAAAGACCTGAGTCTATCCTATAGGTTGGAGCTGAGCCCACCTAGATCAAACCATACTATAATCAACTTGAAGATCCAAGCCTGTGAAAACAATCACTTAATATTTGAGTTTGAGGGGGTGGTTTGTTATGCAGAATGACTGTAGCAATAATTGACCAATACAGCCTTGCTGGCTCAAGTCCTCTTCTCTCATTCCCTAAGTCCAACTGCCATATGAGCTGTTAGACCACTTCAGTCACCACAAGCAAGAAAAGCTTCCCTATTAAAGTTTTTAGTTTTTCTTCCAGAAGGTTTATTCCTTTATGCATTTTGTTCATACATTCAATAAATGAAGACTTGTGCTAAGCCTTAGCAAGGGCAATGGGGGGCAAGGAAGGGCGGCTATAAATTGGAATGAGATGCTTTCTATTAATACTTCTGGAAGTGAGACAGAGAGACGTGAAAGCAAATAATTACATCCCGAGGTGTTAGCCATATTTCTTAAAGCAAACCAAGCGGAGATAAAACAATCATTCTTGCAAATACCCTTGTTTATACTTAAAAGCAATTATCTGTGGGTATTTAAAAAAGTAAAAATCTATAGTCATTATGAGTTTGCCTTTTTTTTTTCACATATCACATGAGCCAGTCTTACCATATGTCAATATCATACATTTTCCTTTAAAGTTTGTTTTGCACATCCTTCTGGAAGATGGGGAGAGAGATGTACTTGTAAGCAGACAGAAATGATTCACAGGATCATGACTGCTTTCTATCAGCTGCATCAATTATATACAGCAATGGGACTTGGTGAAATACATTTACAACTTGTTAAAAACACTCCTTGAAACAATTCAGATCTTGTTAAGTCCTGGTGTGCTCAGCTAAGCACGGGCTGGCAGTTGGCATGCCTTACTCTTCACAATCAAATCCAAGATGACCTTGGCCTGGAGGAAGGCAGGCCAGATTAGAGTTTCCTTCTGATCTCTCTTTCTGTTGTCATGAAACAGAAAACAGGGAAGCCAGATAAGAAATGAGTAGAGACTTCTATCAGGTTGTCAGTAAAGTGTCCAGTCAGTCATCAAGCCAATTAATACTCTGTCAAGTGATGGAGATACAGCAATGCAAGTCAAAGAATAAATACATGGCCACACCCTCAGGTTACTTATGGTCTCAGCAGGTTTGCATGCACACTCAGTCACTCAGTCGTGTCGGGCTCTTTGAGACTCCACGGACTGTAGACCGCCAGGCTCTTCTGTCCATAGGATTTCTCCAGCCAAGAATACTGTCAATTCCTTCTTCAAGGGATCTTCCAAATCTGGGGGCCAAGCCCAAGTCTCCTGCATATCCTTGCATTTGCAGGTGCATTCTTTACCACTGAGCCACCTGTGAAACCCCCTCAAAGGAGACTATAGATCGTTAAACATGTCATTTCCAGCTCCTCCTCCTCTTATGTGATCTTTTAAAAAATTCCCCTAATTCCCAGTCCCTCAATTTATTCATCCATAAAATCTCAAAGCTAATAGAATTCATAATCAAAAACAATAAAATTACAAAAATTGCATCATGGAATTGTAAGAATTAAGTTAGTATATGTTACAGCAGACACGACCAGTTGCCTACTCAATATCCATAACCCCCTTCCCTTTGTTTTACTAAGAGAACCCTAATTTTGTTGGAATGGCAACGTATCCTGCCAAAATATTCATTTCCCAGTCTCCCTTGCAGCTATGGTGGCAGTTGCTTCAGTTCTGGCCAGTGACAAATAGATAGAAGTCTTGGCAAGGCAAGACCTAATAAAAGGACAACGTGTCACAGGATATACTTTTCATTCTTCTTCTTGTCAGAAACACACATGTGGAACATCCAGCCACTACCTTGAGACCATGAAGATGAAACCACACACTTGGGATGGTGGAACAGAAAACTGGAAGGAATTTGACTTTCAAATGATATCTTTGGACACCCGCGTCAACTCCATTCTATATACTTACTTCCAGACTCATCATGGGAGGAGTAATTCTCGCTTAAGGCCCTTGCTTGCTTAAGCTACCCTTTGAGGGGCGTGGTGTCTATCCTACACAGGTGAATAAATTCCTAATGGAAAACAACATGCCTGGCATATAGGAAGCATTCAGTAAATGCCATTAGTCTTATTAATGTTATGACCACACCGTGTGACGGTGGTGTGGTGCTGTTAGACCACTTGTCAACTTTCCCTGAGGGTCCAGGGGTTAAGACTTCATGCTCCCAGTGCTGTGGGTGTGGGTTTAGTCCCAGGTGGGGGAACTAAAGACCGCCACGCCATACATGCACATAGCCAAAAACAAAAAAAAAAATCTGGGTCACTCAGAGAACACAGGGAGCTGTCAGACCACTTAGGAGGGCCTCTAATCCAGACTGGCTGTTAAAATTCTTGGAGAAAGAGACATCCAAGCCAGACCTGAAAACTTGGGTAAGAGTGCTGTCAACTGTAAGTCTGAAAGATCTTTTTAAGTAGACCCCTCTTCTCATCCCCACTGTCCTTGAGTTCAAGAAGCCTCTACTTAGGGCATCCCAACAGGCTCTCAACAGGATCCCTGCTTTCAGTCTTGACCAGACCACCTTCCACAGCAGTTTCCAGAGAAGTCTTTCTAAATGGGTTTGGTTATATCACACCCCAGATGAAAACCTCTTGAGAGCAACCACTCACCTACACAGAGCTTCTCAAAGTCTCAATCAAAGGGCACTGAAACAGGCTGCAACCTCCCTGGAGGCTTTGGCAAGACCTGAAAAGCTAGAAAATTTATTTGAACTTTTCTAATTCAGTCCTTAAAAAAATCATGTAGTTTTTGCATTTTCATTTTGTAATATATTCTTGTTGGCTTTAATATGAAAATGTTGCCATGCCCTCCTCCAGGGGATCTTCCCAACCCAGGGATCAAATCTGCATCTCTTGTGTCTCCTGCATTGGCAGGCAGATGAGCCACCTTGGAAGCCCCCTTCCTCCCTGACTGCCTGGCAAATCCCAGTGTGTACAGCTGTGTTAAAGCACCCACCATGCCGTAGTTGGGACAGTGATTACAGAGTCTCCAATCTGTAATAAAATTATGAATCTGTCAAGCACGAGGGCTGAATTTCATTCATCCTTGAAAGGTTTCCATTGACTATGTAATAAATATTCCCAAACCTAGAGGCTCACAACAATCATTTTATTTTGTTCACACTTTTGTGGGTCAAAAATTCCAGAAGGGCTCAGCTGGGAAGCGTTTGCTTTGAGTCTCTCAGGCAGTTTGCAGTCAGGTAGCAGCTGGGGCCACAGTTCTGTGAAAGCGTGACTAAACTGGGAAGTCCAAGATGGTCCCTCCAATGGTGGGCGGTTCATCCTGGCTGTGGGCAGGGGGCTCAGATGGTGCTGTTGACTGGAGGGCCTGTGTGTCACTCTCCAAGGTGGCTGGCTTCCCCCGGAGAGAGTATCCCAAGAGACCAGGAGGAAGCTGCATGCTATGCTTAGTCGCTCAGTCATATCCAACTCTTTGAGACCCCATGGACTGTAGCCTGCCAGGTTCCTCTGTCCATGGGGACTCTCCAGACAAGAATACTGGAGTGGGTTTCCATGCCCTCCTCCGGGGGGTCTTGCCAACCCAGGGACCGAACCTGGGTCTCCCGCATTGCAGGCAGATTCTTTACCATCTGAGCCATCGGGGAAACTCAAATATGGCCTCACAAATCATGCAACATCATGGCCAACCACATTCTAGTTGTTACAAGTGAGTCATATGCCAGGAGAGATTCAAGGCGTGGGGAATTAGGCTACAGCTCTTGATGAGGCCTGATTACAGGAGCCATTGGTACAGTCATCTTTGGAAAATACTGTCTGGCATAATAAGCATCTCAGCATTGAGCCCAATTTATGGTGAATGAATGAATGGAATAGGGATCTAAGTGTTCTGAGAACTGCCACCATTCGCAGGGTAAGATTTTGATATGGAAGAGAAGTGGAATCTCTCTCTACTTTCCTGTTCAAAACCTTCTTTTGTCTAGGACACCCTCTGCCTCTCCCTACCTGAGGATGAGCACTGAGGCCAGGAGACATAGAAAGAGCAACAGAGGGAGGGAGAGAGAGACAGAGTTGTGGGGAGCAGAAAAGAAGGGAAAGGAAGGAAGAGGATGTAAGATTTCCAACTCTTGGGAAGGTGAGAAATAAAGCCCCCTCCCTTGATATTTCCTGCTCAAACCAGCTTCTGTTTTTCCAGCTTTCCCCAAATAAGAAATGGAACAACCAGGATGCACTTTGAACCCAGATCATGGGCTTCCTTGGTGGCTCAGACAGTAAAATATCTGTCTGCAGTGTGGGAGACCTGGGTTCGATCCCTGGATTGGGAAGATCCCCTGAAGAAGGAAATGTCACCCCACTCCAGTACTCTTGCCTGGAAAATCCCATGGACAGAGGAGCCTGGTAGGCTACAGTCCATGGGGTTGCAAAGAGTCGGACATGACTGAGCGACTTCACTTCACTTGGAACCTAGATCAGTGATTGAGAAGAACTTGACTATAAGTCCAGCTTGATAGTCCATGTGTCCCCGTAGGAACTGTTTCTGCCCTCCTGGCTCACGGCCTCAGCTTCCCTGTCTTTCAGTTAGAACAAAGAGGGCTTTCCGCCAGCTTATCTCCTAGAAACCCTCCTGCTTAAGCCCTGTGATTCCACACCAGCCACCCCCAACCGTCCTAGCAGGGCATCAGCCTCCCAGGGAGAGGCAGCCTGTCATTCAGAGAACTCTCCTTCTCCAAAATCTAATATCCCCTCATCTCCCATTACGAGTTCAGTTATGGGAGCCTTCATAGCAGCATAGCAGGTGTCATTAAATAGACATTAAGACCCAACAGGGCATGTTTTACAGGACCATTACCATATGCCTGATGTTTGCTGTGACAAATGGAGATCCAGCCAACCACGCCATGTGATAATGGGCGGGAAACACCCCCTGGGGTGAGGTAATGTGACTAGGAGATGAGACACTATTGTTTAATGCCATACATCCCCTCGGAAACAGGCTGCTTCCTCATGGCTGCTCTGTCTGAAAGTCAGGCTTCATCTTCATCTCCCTGGGTCCATCAGGCACTCAGGCCAGGAGAGGTGGGGGCCACCGTCAGGCCATCATGGCCAGCCCAAGCATGTTCCAAGGAGGTTTGCCTCCTGATTTAAAAACAGTGGATTGCCCTGGTGATCCAGTGGTGAAGAATCTGCCTGCCAGTGCAGGGGACTTGGTTTGACTCCTGGTCCGGGAAGATCGCACATGTCACAGGGCAACTAAGTTCACGCGCCACACTACTGGAGCCACGCCTGAAGCCCGTGCTATGAAACTAGAGAAGGCAACACAATGAGAAGCCTGTGCACTGCAACTAGAGAGCAGTCCCTGCTTGCTGCAACTAGAGAAAGCCTGCATCCAGCAATGAAGACTCGGTGCAGCCAAAAAGAAACAAAACAGAACAAAACTCCACACTTAAAAAAAAAAAGCAAAGACAAAGGACTATGCTGTCTCTCTTTCCTCCAAGCCGATTGGTCCTTGGAAACCAGAGGCTCAAAGGTAAAAGTGAGATGAGCTCATTTATCTATGTTCATCTGAGTAGGAAGTCAAACTTGTCCAGGCGTGGAGAACTCACCTTTATTTAAACATCACCTCATTACAGGTCACTAGGCATTGCTGACACGCTCTCTTAGCTGGAGCCTCTGTGACCCAGAGGCAACGCAGTGTGGGGAGTGAGCCTGAGCTTCAGGTTCTGACTTTCTTGGGCATGAACCCAGCTCTGCTGTTTGTTCTTTCACAGACTCCCCTTTCCCATCTCCTGGGCAGAAAGGCAATGATAATAACTCGGGAAGACTCATCTGAAGTATTCAGCAAGCTTAGTTTTCCTAACCTGCCATTGCTTTTCACTCTGGGTCTCCCACCCTCAGTCTCTCAGAGAATTCAGAGGCTGGGATCCTGGAGGCTAAGACCTGCTTGTGTCTGCTGCTCCCTGGGGACTGGGGCTACCCAAAGCCTGACACTCTCAGTCGGCGACTCTGAGAACCTCATTCCCCACACTGCGCAGACTTTCGACGGTCTGTCTCCTCTGCACAACACCTCAGTGACACAGAATTGCTGAAGACAGTCCTCGAACCTCCCAGGCCACTGGCTGATCAGACCTCTCACTCCCCCACTAGCATGTCTACCTCCCAGCCACAGCCTGGCGATGTTCTCAGAGATGACCTTCCTGATCCTAAAGGCCTTGAGACTTTGATAGGTATTGTTTGATGCCTACGGTGTGTTTAGCCCCTTCCTTGGCACTTCCTTGGCCCCCTGCCCTCCTGCCTGCTCTACTGTCTTCTCCCCTCATCTATCCTCGCTCCACTCCCACCCCTACTCTAGCCCTCACCCTGGCAGCCTCCTCCCACCGGCCATCACAATTCCCTCCATCCCAAAGGGAGCCCTTATGATCCACCTGCCACACCATCCTGCAGAATCTCTGCCCTCACTGCCAACACTTCCTCTCACCGCATTTCCTCAACTCCTTGAAACCTTAGTTTCAACCCCACCACTGCACTAAGATGACTGTCTCCATCTTGTGACCCAACGTCTCCTAGCGAGTCTAAGTCTCTTTCTTCCACCCTCATACACCCTCATGCCTGGACAACATCTGAGAGCAGAAGTCACCTCTATTGTTTTTGGATTCTGGGTCACTGATGACTGGTCCCCTTCCTAGCTCTCTTTGTGGGTTGCTTGTTTTCTGCACAAGCTCCCTTTTCTCCCCAGGCACCCTATGCCTAGTCACTCACCAAACTGCTATTTCAGAGCTTTTTGCTCCTTTCTCTAAACTCTTTCTTTTCTCCATTGCCTCCATTCCACAGCCTCACCATCATTCTAGGCTGCTGACTTTTCCACTTTCATGCCATCCTTGACTTCATTTTCTAAGTCCAGTCTCACATTCCAGTGGTCTGGGGAACCAGGTGTCCCCCAGGATGTCCCTCTGGATGTCCCGCACTGAAGTCATCTCATTTCTTCTCCAAATCTGTTCCTTCTCCTGGACCTCATTTGGACAGACGATGCCTCCTGTCCCATCAAGAGGGAGATGCCAAGATGGCTTCTTTTCTCCCCCATCTCTTCTTTCTTCCCCCTTATTCTTCCACTGAGACCTCTATTATAAAGGTCTCTCTCCGCGGGGCCCCATCCTGAGCATCTCCATGTGGTGATGATGGTACAGGTGAACTAGTTCCTCCCAGGAGGATGAACTCAGGGGCTCTGAGTTGCCTTCAGGCAGGTGAGGTGATTCTGAACTCAGGGGAGTTCATGTGCCTCCTCTGGGGTCCTGGAACCACTCACAGGATTGGGAGGAGCTGGCCTGGGGCAGACATGAGTAGGTGGAAGGCCAGGCCAAGGCAAAGATGAAAAAAACCACAGTTCTAACCTCAGACACTCAGCCTGATGCAGGAGACCACAAACAGAATGAAATAACCAGGGCTCAAAGCACTGAGGACATCAGAAGGAATTCTGCCACTTCCGCAAGACAGAGTGTAGCTGTACCATTCCTGCAATTTCTTCCACAGATTCTCACCAAGTCCTGAGCACACATCAAGTCCCCTACCTCCTAGGGTCATCTAAGACTCACTATCTCCAGGGCTTGGTGCTTTAACATTTATATTCCCTTTTGATGACATAAGCATCAGATCTGTAGCAGGTTGAATAGTGACCCTAAAAAGATGTGTCTGTGTCCTAACCTCCAGAACCTGTGACTGTAACTTGGTGTGCGTGCGTGCTCAGTTGTTTCAGTCATGTCTGATTGTTTGCAACCCCATGGACTGTAGCCCACCAGACGCCTCTGTCCATGGGATTCTCTAGGCAAGAATACTGGAGTGCCCTCCTCAAGGGACTCAAACCCTAGTCTCCTGCATTGAAGATGGATTCTTTACTGTTGAGCCATCGGGGAAGCCCCGAAGGTAAACTTACTGGAGGGGAAAAGGGATCTTAGCAGATGTAATTAAATTAAGCATCTCAACATGAGATCATCCTGGATTATCCCTAAATCCAGGGGTAAGTGTTCTTGTAAGAGACAGAAGAGGAGACACAGAGGGTGAGTTCATGGAAAACAACAGCAGACACTGGAGTGATGCAGCCACCAGCCAAGGAACGCCTAGAGACACCTGAAGCTGAAAGAGGCAAATAGGTATGCTAAAAGAACCACTTCTGGGGCTTCCCTGGTGGCTCAGTGGAAAATAACTTGTCTGCTAATACAGGAGGCATGGGTTTGACCCTTGATGCCGGAAGATCCCACATTTCCTGAAGAAACCAAGCCCGTGAGCCACAAATACGGAGCTGGTGCTCTAGGGCCCGGGAGCTGAAACTGTTGAGCCCACGTGCTGAAGCCTGTGTGCCTAGGGTCTGCAGCTAGACAACTACTGCAATGAGAAGCCTGTCCTCTGTATCTAGGGAGCAGCCCCTGCTCACTGCAAGTAGAGAAAAGCCCAGGCAGCAGCAAAGACCCAGCACAGCCACAAATAAACAAAAATAAAAGTTTAAACAACTTTCAGAGTTGTTTTGAAAGTGAAAGGAGTCAAGTAAAAATTAAAAAAAAAAAAAAAAGAAAGTGAAAGGAGTGGGCGAGTGGACCTATGAAAAGTACACAGAGCCCTGCCTAGAACACAGGGAGCACCAGGAAACTCCTGTTAAAACTGTCTGCAGACCATTAATTGCCCGTTTCCCTAATCACAGACTCTGTCTCCATTCCTGCCCCCAGGCCAGGGCTCCCCAAGTGCGGGACTACTGACATTAGGGAATCCATGAAGGTTGTGAGGGCTGTCCTTTGCACTGCAGGGTTTGAGCAGCTTCCCTGGCCTCGTCCCACCAGAGTGCCATAGCATCCCCTTAAAAACAAAAATTGTCTCCTTCTTGCCAGGTCTGGGAGACAAAATCACCTTTGGTTGAGAACAGCTGCCTTTCCAACTTGTGTCTCTTGAGGAGTACCCAATGCCTGCAGCTGGGTTTTGGATACAGGTCTGGTCTTGAGGCCTGAAACTGCTGCGGGGCTGTCAGGCAGGTGACCCTCAGCGAAGGGCTCCGAGACTCCCAGTCCCCAGAGAAAGAGAGGTAGTACATTAAATGGACCTTCGGGGTTGGTGAGCCCACCCTGGGACTCTGGCTCTATCACTGAACCCTTCTGAGCTTCTATTTCCACACCTATACAATGGGGGTAATAATAATATCAGCCTCACGTGGTGATTATAGGCATGGAATGAAATACTCAATATAAAAAGATTAGTAGAGTGCTGGGCACAGAGTCAGCATTTGGTCAATTCCAGTTATTACTAGTTGCTCTATTGTTATTATTATCCCAGTCTGGGAGCTGACCCACAAAGGGATACGAGAGGAAAACATCTGTGCCTAATGTCTGCAAAGGCCCCTGATCAGATTGGAGCATCTGGGGGCCTCTGTCCAATAAAACATATGTGCTTAGGATGAAGGGGGAAGCTGGTGTGCAGCGTAATTTAAAGCAACGTCTTTCCAGGGCAGAAGGAAACTGTGAGAGATTTACATCGATGTGACAAAGGTTCCCAAAAGCAGCAGTTCTCCCACAGCCTGAAATGATGATATTTGCTGCTGGCAGACGTAGCTGAATTGGAAAAAGAGAGACTGCACCCGCCGATTGTCACTTCATTTTATTCTCCCGTGGCTGTCGTCCAAAGGGCTGAAGTGGGAGCCCCTCCGTGGGGGTGGCTCCCAGGATCTTTCCCCTTATAAAGTGTGATTTATAAGAAATATATATATTTGGTCATTTCGATGACCGAAGTGCATTTCTCATATGTATTCGGTCTTCATCCACATTTCCTGGCTCAGAGCCCCAGAACTCTGCTTGGAGTTTCCTAAGTGAGGCGAGTGATCAAGGTTTCTTTTGTTATGTTAATGGAGTGGCTTTTGGAACTCACCTAAAGATGCAGGCTGGTTGCCAAGGCAACCAACCATCTGTGTAGAGTCTCACCTGCTGACCTCCTGGGAGGGGAGAGAGGGTGGAGGTTGAATCAATCACCAATGGCCAATGATTTAATCAATTGTGCCTCTGTAAAAACTCAAAAGGAAAAATTCTGGAGCTTCTAGGTTGGTGGACATTGCGGCATCCTGGAGAGAGCAATGGCCAGAGAGGGCATGGAAGCTCCCCATCCTTTCCCACACATTGCCCAGTCCTCTCTTCTGTCTGGCGTTCCTGAGTTATAGCCTTTTATCATCAGCCGGTGCTCTAGTAAGTAAAATGTTTCTTCGAGTTCTGTGAGCCGCTCTAGCAAATCAATCAAGCCCGAGGTTAGTAGGTCATGGGAATCTTGGATTTATAGCCAGTTAGTCAGACGCACAGATAACAGTCTGGACTTGTGTGTCTGAAGCTGGTGGGGGGGTGGGGTGGGTGAGGATGGGGTCTGGCAGTCCTGCAGAAATAAGCTCTTAACCTGCTGAGCCCTTAACCTATGGGATGTGATTCGACCTCCAGGTCCATAGTGTGTGAACTGAGTTGAATTCTCAGACACCAGTAGGGTCTTGTTGGTGTGGAGGAGCCACCTGCCACATTGGAAATTGGATCTCAGAAAACCAAAAGACCTCCTCTTCTATATAAAAGCCTAACGAAGATGTAGAGAAAAGGGTCGGGCCTTGGACTCAAGAGGTCTGAGTTTGAGCTCATCTCAGGCTAATCCCTCAACTCTGCCCCCAAACTGCCTTCACCCCAGACTGAATACCAACCCTTCTCCCACGCTGAGCCTAGATGTGATCCCAGTGGTCTCCCAACTTAATCCAGCCCATAAATGTACATTTCTTGATTTAAATAGGAAACCTGGCAGAGAAAGTGAATGGTGTGGATCGGGCCCCTGCAGTTCAGGAGTTCAGCTTCCAATGTCGTGTGCTGGTGGGTCAGCTTATCAAGAGCTTCGGGATCACAATAGAAAGACCACCTCCTTGGGTCTGAGTTCAAGCTTTGTCACCAGCTAGGTAAAGTTCTAGGAGGCAATTTTCCTGTCTCCATTTCCTTTTATCATCACAAAGGGATATTGAAGGGGCTTTGCACCCTAGTGCCTGGGTGTCTTTTGGAAATTGTGGAACAGAGAGCTTTGCGCTTTCTTTGTCCCAGATTCAGGAATTTTCCAAAACTGATCTTCACACTCCTCCCCAGCCAGAAAGGGCTTCCCAGGGGGCGCTAGTGATAAAGAACCTGTCTGCCAATGCAGAGATGTAAGAGACACAGGTTCGATCCCTGGGTCTGGAAGATCCCCTAGGGAAGGAAATCACAACCCACTCCAGCGTTCTTGCCTGGAGAATCCCATGGACAGAGGAACCAGGTAGGCTACAGTCCATGGGATCGCAGAGTTGGACACGACTGAAGCAACTGAGCACCGTCCAGAAAGACTGGTCAGTCCTTCTCCTACTAGGGCAAGCAGGCACACTGGGCCTTCCACCAACCCTGGACCTGCTGATAATATGTTTAAACAAGGCTCCTACAAGCCCTGGCCTTGCTGCCAGCAGCCGACCTAGTTTCATTTTGGCTCCCTTAGAAGAAAGCCTTATCCCAGCTTGCCCTGTGTAGTCTGACAAATGTGTCTCTTTATTAGGGTGAAGCTGGCCCTTGGAGGCAGAGGAGCAGGTCACGTGCTGGCAAGGTTGCCATGGAAATTATTCACTTTTATTGAATTATTCATTTGTACAGTCCAACTCCAACGTCCGCCCGGGATCACAGATCACAGACAGACACTTGGACAAAGAGGTGGGTCCCCTTGAGCCCCTCCAGGTATTGCACAGCCCGAGATCCACCTGATGGCAGGACAAAGCAGAGAACTGGGGCCTGAGACCCTGGCTCCCCTCCCTCCACTCAGTTCCAGGGGACAGCCATTCCCCAGTGACTTCCTGTGCAGATTTTCCCTCCAGACTGCTGGGATTTGGGTTCCTTTTCTCTTGCTTTCCCAGTTTTTGCACCTTAAAAAAATGGGAATGAAAATATGCCTACCTCCCAGGGTTCTTATTACATTTTAGACTTAAATTATATATAAAACACTAAGTATAACTTTAGCTTTTATTTTCTTGCAAATGGCATGATTATGGGCCTCAGTTTTCCCATCTGTAAAATGAAGACAGATTGAATAATCTCTAAAGAGGCTTTCTTCTCTGATATTCCCTGCAATTGACAATGGAACCAAACAGTGATTTCTTGCCTGAATTGATAAGATTCTCAGGGACACAAAATCCATTTCCCTCAGTAGACTTTGTCCTCTTCTCAGCAGTAGCCACAGGTCAGAGTTGTGAAGTGAAAGTGTGCTGAAGACCCAGATGAGCCCAGTTCCAATGTCAAAGGCAGGGGGAGGGGGACTTCCCTGGTGGTCCAGTGGCTAAGACTCTGCACTCCCAATGCAGAGGGCCTGGGTTCAATCCCTGGTCAAGAAACTAGATCCCATGTGTTGCAACTAAGACCCGGTGCAGCCAAATAAATAAAGCTTTAAAAAAAAAAAAAAAAAAAAGGCAGGGAAATGACTGTTCTGCGTTCCTTTGACTCTTCTAGGGAAAAAAGTGTTGTCTCTGAGATGCTGTTGTACCATCACCAGCTTAATAAACCAGGTCATTTTTACTAACATCAACCACCCCCTTTCTGCAACCTGCAGAGATCATCTGGGTTACCCAGTAATGCCTTCAAATAACTGATTCTTAGTAACATGGGAAAAAAATCATCAATAGGATATGATTTTTTGTATTTTAATCTGAGACCATTTTTTTTAAGTAGCCACCGCAACGGATGTGTAAAGATGTAAATTGAGGGATGTTATCACAGAAGTATTGGAAATCACCTAAATGCCGATCAATAAGGGAGTGGCTACACATGCTGCTAGTTTCTCTCCAATAATTTACCCTCCGGACATTCCAAAGAATGAGTTATATACTTATTGACAAACCGTGATGCATAAGACACAGGACTGAATTTGAAAAGACACAAAACAGCAAGTGCAAAAATAATCCCATTTAAAGAAAACCTATAAACATAAATATATATCCCAGACGTCTAGGGCCAGCCTACAGCTTCATATCTAGACAAGGTTGGCTGGAACACCCAGCCACAGACTGGAGAAGCCCTGGTGCCAGTGTGTCTGTGAATTCGTGAAGGATGTGTGTTCATATGGTCACACAGGGATTCTCCATCACTCCCTCTTCACTCCTACCTCATTCTTCTGCTGAATTAGCTCAAGGCTGGGATTGTCTTACTGTCCTATGTCCCAGTTTTGGTTCCAAAGCATGAGAACTCAGATGTGGATTCAACCCTCTCCTGAATGTCCCCCCTCCCCTCCAATCAATCTCATGAGAACCACGTATGTAGCTAAGACTCACAGAAGCTCCTTGAAGGCTTTTCATAGCAACAAAGCCAGCAACTGAAATTCAGTTATAAGGTGTCCCTGCTTTTCAAAAGCACCTTGGCTACTCCCAGACTCAGGGCTCCAGCCTCCCGCTGGGTTGGGCTTTGCTCCTTTATTTTTCTATTTTCAGCTCCATCGCTCTGTCTAGCTCTTGATGGGTCCTGGGAGCGCCAAGCTCTCCTCACTTTAGGAAGCAGAGCAGTTCGGTCTTTACTGCCCCCACCCTCAAATTCATATCTAGGCCACCCTTGCACGTATCCAAACCCATTAAGAGGCAGCTCAGAATGAGCCTTTCACTAAACAAAACCCACTGCCTTTAGAAAGCAGTTGGGGCTGTAGATAGCAAAGTTTCACACACACACAAACACACACACATGAATAAAGAAAGATTAGCCTGGAACCATATCTGCCCAAATGTTAACTGTGGTCATTTGCGGGTAACTTTTATTGGCCTGTTTTTCTATACATATTTTTATATTATTTTAACTTCCTAAAATGAGCGTATATGAGTTTCATAGTCTGAGAAGGGAACAGGAAATGCAATTTTCCTTCAGGGGTAAACCATGTTCTCTGTGACACAAGTCTGTCCCCCAGCCCCCCACACATTCATTTAGCATCTCACTTCCCAAATCCCTGGGCTAATTATCCAGCCACTACTTAGACCTCATCCCTGACTCTTGATCAGGCTCTTCTCAGCCCTCTCTGACCTGTCTCGGCCTGTGGCCTATGGCCAAAGCCAATCCCAGACCTGCCACGAGGCCAGGAGTTCTGTCAATACTGACCCCCACCCCAGAAGCTTTCTAGGAATCCCCAGCACGGAAGCGTTCCAAGAACAGCCAAGGGCCCCAGTGCACCAGTGAGAGCGCTGCAGAAGCTCTTGAACTGAGCTGCACACAGAACAACTGAATTTCCCAGGGGCAAGGCTCATTGGGGGACGTCTCGGGAGCAGAGCCCTAACCCCTGGCAAGGCAGTAAGGATCTGGAGGGACGCCCCAGCAAGAAAGGGAGAGGGGGATTCCGGAGATCTGGAGACCACACTGGGTCTGTGATACGATGATACATGTGGAATTCCTGCTGTTACTAGGGTCTTATGGAACAGGGGTCCCCAATCCCCAGGTCATGGACTGGTCTGTGGACGGTTATAAACCAGGTCGCACAGCAGGAGGTAAGTGACTGGCAAGCAAAAGAAGCTTCATCTGTATTCACAGCCACTCTCCATCTCTTGCATCACCTGTCATATTAGCCGTGACATTAGATTCTCCTAAGAGCTTGAACCCTACTGTGAATTGTGCATGTGAGGGATCTAGGTTACACGCTCCTTAGGAGAATCTAATGCCTGATGATCTGATTCTGCGTTATGGTGAGTTGTTTAATTATTTCATTATACATCACAATTGTAATAATAATAATAGAAATAAAGTGCACAATAAATGTAATGTGCCTTGTTGTTCAGCCCCTCGGTCATGCCTGACTCTTTGCAACCCTACGGACTACAGCACGCCAGGCTTCCTTGTCCTTCACCATCTCCCGGAGTTTGCTCAAACTCACGTCCATTGAGTCGGTGATGCCATCTAGCCGTCTCAGCCTCTGTCACCCCCTTCTCCTCCTCCTCCTCCTCAAACCATCCCCTCCCCAGGTCCATGGAAAAGTTGTCTTCCACAAAACCAGTCCCTGATGCCAAAAAGGTCAGGAATCGCTATATAGATGAAATGTCACAACCGTCCTCTAGCTGAAGCCACAGGAAGTTGGGAAAGTTGCCAAGATACACATAAAAGAAAAAGTCAACCTGCGGTCAAGAAGGCAAGATGTAAGTTTAATGATTAGATGTGAAGTTTGAGATCTACAGGAGGTTTCACACTCCTCTTGGCCCCATCCCTAACCTGGCAGAAGATCCAGCAGAGACTAGGTGAGTCACGTAAGGAAAACAGGACTTAAAATCCATCCCCCATGGTGCCTGGCCCTGAGCCATCAGCAGTGGGCACCTGATACCCTTTTGTTGAGCCAAGCTCTTATAGAATGACCCCATCCTCTTTTTAAAATCAATGTTTATCCAGACCCTTCTATGGATCAGGCACTATGCTATGTGCTTTATCTATGTCATAGCCCAGTAAAACACCGCACAGGGCAAGTGTTATTGCCCCCCGCCTTTTTTTTTTAATAATGGAGGACACTGCATCCCACGGAGATTATTAACATAAGTAACNCCCTGGTGCCAGTGTGTCTGTGAATTCGTGAAGGATGTGTGTTCATATGGTCACACAGGGATTCTCCATCACTCCCTCTTCACTCCTACCTCATTCTTCTGCTGAATTAGCTCAAGGCTGGGATTGTCTTACTGTCCTATGTCCCAGTTTTGGTTCCAAAGCATGAGAACTCAGATGTGGATTCAACCCTCTCCTGAATGTCCCCCCTCCCCTCCAATCAATCTCATGAGAACCACGTATGTAGCTAAGACTCACAGAAGCTCCTTGAAGGCTTTTCATAGCAACAAAGCCAGCAACTGAAATTCAGTTATAAGGTGTCCCTGCTTTTCAAAAGCACCTTGGCTACTCCCAGACTCAGGGCTCCAGCCTCCCGCTGGGTTGGGCTTTGCTCCTTTATTTTTCTATTTTCAGCTCCATCGCTCTGTCTAGCTCTTGATGGGTCCTGGGAGCGCCAAGCTCTCCTCACTTTAGGAAGCAGAGCAGTTCGGTCTTTACTGCCCCCACCCTCAAATTCATATCTAGGCCACCCTTGCACGTATCCAAACCCATTAAGAGGCAGCTCAGAATGAGCCTTTCACTAAACAAAACCCACTGCCTTTAGAAAGCAGTTGGGGCTGTAGATAGCAAAGTTTCACACACACACAAACACACACACATGAATAAAGAAAGATTAGCCTGGAACCATATCTGCCCAAATGTTAACTGTGGTCATTTGCGGGTAACTTTTATTGGCCTGTTTTTCTATACATATTTTTATATTATTTTAACTTCCTAAAATGAGCGTATATGAGTTTCATAGTCTGAGAAGGGAACAGGAAATGCAATTTTCCTTCAGGGGTAAACCATGTTCTCTGTGACACAAGTCTGTCCCCCAGCCCCCCACACATTCATTTAGCATCTCACTTCCCAAATCCCTGGGCTAATTATCCAGCCACTACTTAGACCTCATCCCTGACTCTTGATCAGGCTCTTCTCAGCCCTCTCTGACCTGTCTCGGCCTGTGGCCTATGGCCAAAGCCAATCCCAGACCTGCCACGAGGCCAGGAGTTCTGTCAATACTGACCCCCACCCCAGAAGCTTTCTAGGAATCCCCAGCACGGAAGCGTTCCAAGAACAGCCAAGGGCCCCAGTGCACCAGTGAGAGCGCTGCAGAAGCTCTTGAACTGAGCTGCACACAGAACAACTGAATTTCCCAGGGGCAAGGCTCATTGGGGGACGTCTCGGGAGCAGAGCCCTAACCCCTGGCAAGGCAGTAAGGATCTGGAGGGACGCCCCAGCAAGAAAGGGAGAGGGGGATTCCGGAGATCTGGAGACCACACTGGGTCTGTGATACGATGATACATGTGGAATTCCTGCTGTTACTAGGGTCTTATGGAACAGGGGTCCCCAATCCCCAGGTCATGGACTGGTCTGTGGACGGTTATAAACCAGGTCGCACAGCAGGAGGTAAGTGACTGGCAAGCAAAAGAAGCTTCATCTGTATTCACAGCCACTCTCCATCTCTTGCATCACCTGTCATATTAGCCGTGACATTAGATTCTCCTAAGAGCTTGAACCCTACTGTGAATTGTGCATGTGAGGGATCTAGGTTACACGCTCCTTAGGAGAATCTAATGCCTGATGATCTGATTCTGCGTTATGGTGAGTTGTTTAATTATTTCATTATACATCACAATTGTAATAATAATAGAAATAAAGTGCACAATAAATGTAATGTGCCTTGTTGTTCAGCCCCTCGGTCATGCCTGACTCTTTGCAACCCTACGGACTACAGCACGCCAGGCTTCCTTGTCCTTCACCATCTCCCGGAGTTTGCTCAAACTCACGTCCATTGAGTCGGTGATGCCATCTAGCCGTCTCAGCCTCTGTCACCCCCTTCTCCTCCTCCTCCTCCTCAAACCATCCCCTCCCCAGGTCCATGGAAAAGTTGTCTTCCACAAAACCAGTCCCTGATGCCAAAAAGGTCAGGAATCGCTATATAGATGAAATGTCACAACCGTCCTCTAGCTGAAGCCACAGGAAGTTGGGAAAGTTGCCAAGATACACATAAAAGAAAAAGTCAACCTGCGGTCAAGAAGGCAAGATGTAAGTTTAATGATTAGATGTGAAGTTTGAGATCTACAGGAGGTTTCACACTCCTCTTGGCCCCATCCCTAACCTGGCAGAAGATCCAGCAGAGACTAGGTGAGTCACGTAAGGAAAACAGGACTTAAAATCCATCCCCCATGGTGCCTGGCCCTGAGCCATCAGCAGTGGGCACCTGATACCCTTTTGTTGAGCCAAGCTCTTATAGAATGACCCCATCCTCTTTTTAAAATCAATGTTTATCCAGACCCTTCTATGGATCAGGCACTATGCTATGTGCTTTATCTATGTCATAGCCCAGTAAAACACCGCACAGGGCAAGTGTTATTGCCCCCCGCCTTTTTTTTTTAATAATGGAGGACACTGCATCCCACGGAGATTATTAACATAAGTAACCAGCCAAAGGTCCCATAGCCCATTAGTCAACTATTGTGGCGATCATGCTATGAAACAAGTAACCCAAAAGCTCAATCAACAAGCACTTTCTTCTCTGACAGCTGCGGCTCTGCTGGGCTTGGCTCCAGGTTGTGGGTTAGTCTGTTTTCAGAATCTCCTCATTCTCCCAGGATCTGTGGTCACCCACAATACACACCCCTCACGGCAATGGTCGCAGAGCAACATGCCAAGACAAGGCATGCAAAGACACAACAACCTGTTGACCAAACAAAGCATCATGGCCAAAGGCCCACATCATGGGAGAAAAGGAGGTCTATTCCACCTCTTCTGCTGGGAGCTTGCTCAAGGTTTCATTGCAAAGGGCATGGATGCATAGTTTTAGTGGCAGGAATAGAGGAATTGAAACTATAATAGAATGATGCAGACATAGAGAGCAGTCTTGTGGATATAGCAGGGGGAGGAGAGGGTGGGGTGAACTGATAATTGCTCAGTTGTGTCAGACTCTTTGTGAACCCATACTGTAACTCACCAGGCTCCTCTGTCCATGGGATTTTTCAAGTAAGAATACTGGAGTGGGTAGCCAGTTCCTTCTCCAGCAGATCTTCCCAAACCAGGAATCGAACCCAGGTCTCCTGCATTGTGGGCAGATTTTCTACTGTCTGAGCCACAAATTGAGAGTCGCGTTGAAACATACACTACCATATATAAAATAGATAGCTAATGGGAAGTTGCTGTAAGACACAGGGAGCTCTGTGACAACCTAGAGGGGTAGGATGGGGTGGGGAATGAGAGGGAGGTTTAAGAAGGAGGGGACATATACATATACTTAAGGCTGATTCACACTGTTTTGTGGCAGAAACCAACAAAACATTGTCAAGTAATTATCCTTCATTTAAAAATAAATTTAAAAAAATCTACCTATAGGATTAGTTCAGAGGTTTAACCAGGATCAAATCCAGATCCTTTTGATGCAAAAGCCCATTGTCACCCCTCTTCTGTCCTTGGTCCCCTCCATGGATGTGTGGTATGGAGGCTGAAGCATGAAAGAGTGAGCAGCCCTCAGGAAGAACGCAGCAGGGTGCCTGGTTCATCTCGCTGTGCAATTGGTTGCCACGGGTGAAGAGGGCAGTAGACCGTGGACTTGATCTGGCGGGGAGCCAGGGAGTGGGAACCAATGTCTCCCAGCCAGAGTCAGGTTCAGCAGCGGCACTTGCTCCCTGTCCACCATGGAGCCACTGAAACTGAGCATCACTCAGCACCAGCCTCTGGGTAAGAGTGTGTCCCCACATCTAAGGCAGTGCTCCTTCTATATTTGGAGGCAACGTCCCTCATAATATTTCATGCAATATTCCAATATCTGGAACTTTATCAGGGGGAACAATACCACCCTAGAACTTCTGAACCAGAATCTGCATGTAACAAGATCCCCAGGTGATTTGTGTTCACGTTAGAGCTTGAGAAACACCTATGTAGCAGAGCCCAGACCTGCTCTTTGCTCAGATCCCTGTACCGGTTTTCACACTCACTGGCTCCTCCAGTGCCTGCACCCATCAGCCCACACCTGTCTCTGCTGGAGGGCTGCCCTCGGGGATGCTCCAGGCTCCTTTGCCTGCGGGCCCAGAGAGCCAAAAGGGCCTGGAAATTTACATCCACCCTGGAGCAGTCCCTTAACCTAGAGGTTCTGGAACTTTTACAGTTCATGGAGCCCTTGATGTCTCAGTAATTTTTTTTTTTACAGCACTTACTCCAAGGCCAAAAGATCAACCTAACAGTTCTGTGAGATCCAGACAAGTATTTATATCCTAACGGTTTAGCAGCTGTTTAAAGATACAATGTAAAATGGATAGCTGGTGAGAAGTTGCTATGTAGCAGGGGGAGCCCAGTCTGGCACTCTGTGATGACCTCGAGGGGTGGGATGGGGGAGGGGAGGGAGGCTCCAGAGGAAGGAGGTATGTGTGTGATTATGGCTGATTCATGTATGGCAGAAAACAACACAACACCGTGAAAACTAAAAAACAACAACAACAAAATGCAATGTATACAAGTTCAAATAAAAAAATTATATTTTTGCTTCACTCATCAATAACCACCATTTCATATTAAAGTGACATTCGTGCTTGTTGGGTACTGCACAACTTTTCAATTGTTAGAATCAGATTGGACATGATCCTCGTTTCCTTTCCCACATTAATTTTCCCACAGTCCTTGCTTCTTATCACAGTTGCCACAGATTCACCTAAGAGCCAGTTTCACAAAGATATGACATCATCCAAAAGAATGTAGGGCAATCTAACATTGAAATCGTGAACTAAGTCAAGTGAACTAAGTCAAGAGCTCTGTTGTCTTCAAAATTAAAACATCCCAAGATATCCTGGGTTTCTTGGCACAGTTCGGGAACCGTGGCCTAACCTTTAATGGTGGGTGTTGGGGTATAAATACGCCAGCTCCCTCACCTTGATTTTGAGGTGTGACCTGCAGTCAGCTGCTAGACTGAACTGACTCACCCTCTGCAGGACTTGGTCTTCTTTCCTTTCTTTCTCTTCCCTTCCTGATCTCACTTCTGCACGTCACTGTTTTTCTCCTGGGAGAACTTCCTAAGTACAACTCTTTCACATGAATCTTCACCTTTAGACCTGCCTCTGTAGAACCCAGCCTAAGCAAGACGGTGGCCATGAAGAAGCAAGTTGGGACGTTGTTGCCATTTAGTTGCTAAGTCATGTTGGACTCTGTGACCCCATGGACTATAGCCCTCCAGGCTCCTCTGTCCATGGGATTTCCCAGGCAAGAATACTGGAATGGTTTGTCACTTTCTTCTCCAGGGGATCTGGCAAGAGGGTGGCAATTAGGAAGAGGTGTTGTCATCAGGGAGACTGAAGGTACCTCACCTTGCTCGGTGGAGTGAGATGGGGAGGTCAAGTCAAAGGAAGCTAATGTGGTGAAATTAGCAGCCTTGGTCACTGACCAGATAGGAATGGTGAGAAGATCTTGACCACTCTGCGTTCGCCCTCACGTGCCATTAACAGTCATCTGGAGATTGAAGGTTATGGTGGGTTGGGGGCGATGCCAGAGAGTGTATTTTTCCCCATGTTTAGTTCCAACCCTGAAATCCCAATTCTAAAAAAAAAAAAAGGAGAAAGTGGTACAGGCAAACTTCTCCACCCACTTTCTAAAAAGGCTCTGTTTAAATGTGCACTTGATGTGCCGTTCCCGGCTTCATTAACCCCTAATAATTATACTAATTACCGCACACTCTCTGTGTGAAGATGTGTTCAGAAGCCCCAGCTCGTGCTTGGCTTCAGACGCAGACAATGTGTTCCTCTGGTGCAGAGTGTTGCTGGTACACCCTGAACTGCTGTCGGCAAACAGAGCTGCACCTGTTGAATGTCATTGCTGGGGGCGGGGGAGAAGGCGACGCTCTTTGTTTGAACGGCTGGCAAGCGATCACAGCAGCAGAGCTCCATGTAACTGAGCCCAGACACCCGAGACTGGGTTCCTCAAAGCTTTTGTTCTCTTAGGTGGCCAGCAAGGGGATAAGAGGGTCATCTGCCGATGGCTCATTCAGAGACTGGAGCTGTGCTAGCTACCCTGCCACCTAACAACTCGTTTATTTCTAATGATCTTGAGATGTGGTCACTGTTGGCCCCATTTTACAGGCAAGAAATCGGAGGCTCAGTTACATCTTTTTATTCATTCCACACATATATCCCCTGATGGCACTGACCTCTCCGTTTCCTCCCTTAGTCACCTTTATAAATTCAGAACCAAACACAGAACACAGCTCCCTTAATTCTGGAAGGAAAATACCAGAGATGGCTCCTCTGCAAAGGGGCCAATAGCCCCAGATGGAAAGCAGAAAGGGGTGCCCTCCTGGCAGAGGGGGGACCCAGAGGAAAACAAAGCAGACACAAGCTGTGACTCATGGGCAGGGCCAGGCCAGTGATTGGGCTGGAACTGGATCCCCAGATGTGACTAAAGAAGTGTGCTCCTGTACTTAGATGTTAGGGGGCAAACTGAGAGCCGCATGGTGTGAGCTTTCTGATTCTTCCCTATATCTGGGCCAAGCCAACTTAAACAGAGCCTTGCTCCTGCCAGTCATCTCAGCTGGGAAGCCCCGGACAGGACAGGGAATCCTAATGAGCTGGTTGAAAATGCCTGCATCTGGGTTTGGCAGGAATGCCCTGGTCTTGAAGACAGCTGTCTGAACCCTGGAACACCTCCCAGGGTGAGGGTGAGGAAATGTTCCTGGCTGAGTCCACCTAGGGCAGGCAAAGGCAGGGTGCTTTTGTCAACTGGAAAAAAAAAGATCAGAAAAAGCTGCCCTGGGGCTTCCCTGGCGGCTTAGTGGTAAAGCGTTCACCTGGCAATGCAGGAGACCTGGGGTTCAATTCCTGTGTCAGGAAGATGCCCTGGAGAAGGAAATGGCAACCTTCTCCAGTATTCTTGCCTGAGAAATCCCATGGATAAAGGAGCCTGGTGGGCTACAGTCCGTGGGGTCACAAAGAGTTGGACATGACCAAGCACCTAACACACATATTTTGGTTTATCTCCCTCATTAGAATTAAAGCCTCCAGGGATCAAGACCTCTTACCGCCAGAAAAAGCCAATATACTGCATCCCTCCACTGAGCTCCATCCTTACTCCCAAGGAGTTAAGAAACAGGTCTGTGGCATAGGCAGGCATCCAGTCCCATCATTTCATGGCATATAGATGGGGAAACAATGGAAACAGTGAAAGACTTTATTTTATTGGGCTCCAAAATCATTGTGGATGGTGACTGCAGCCATGAAATTAAAAGACGCTTGCTCCTTGGAAGAAAAACTATGACAAAACTAGACCATATATTAAAAAGCAGAGACATTACTTTGCCAACAAAGGTCTGTATAGTCAAAGTTATGGTTTTTCCAGTAGTNTCATTGTGGATGGTGACTGCAGCCATGAAATTAAAAGACGCTTGCTCCTTGGAAGAAAAACTATGACAAAACTAGACCATATATTAAAAAGCAGAGACATTACTTTGCCAACAAAGGTCTGTATAGTCAAAGTTATGGTTTTTCCAGTAGTCATATATGGATGTGAAAGTTGGACCACAAAGAAGGCTAAGCGCTGAAGAACTGATGCTTTCGAACTCTGGTGCAAGAGAAGACTTTTGAGAGTCCCTGGAGATCAAACCAGTCAATCCTAAAGGAACTCAGCCCTGAATAGTCATTGGAAGGACTGATGATGAAGCTGAAGCGCCAATACTTTGGCCACCTGATGGGAAGAGCTGACTCATTGGAAAAGACCCTGAAACTGGAGAAGATTGAGGGCAGGAGGAGAAGGGGACGACAGAGGATGAGATGGTTAGATGGTATCTCTGACTCAATGAGATGGTTGGATGGCATCACCTACTCAATGGACATGAGTTTGAGTAAACTCCCGGAGTTGGTGATGGACAGGGAAGCCTGGCATGTAGCAGTCCACAGGTTCGCAAAGAGTCGAGCATGACTGAGCGACTGAACCACAACAATAGGCAGGCCCCTGAGTCCATTTCCGTTCCAGAATTCACCTCCATTTCCAGTTCCCCAGGTCCCCTTTCTTCAGGAAGCCATCCAGGACCTAAACTTGAAGCTGCTGAAGAATTGTGGAAAGCCCTCGAGAAACTTCCAGCAAATTCTGGAAACTGTCCTCCATTCCTCACCAGACTGCAGACCGCTGCAGGTGGGGCGAGGAGTCCGGCTGGCTCCCACTCCTGCCGTGATGCCCTTGATGATGAATTCTGCGCCAGAATAAATAAATAAATCAGTGGGCGTATTTTCCCTCGAGGCTCGGCAACGGCAAAATTGTAATGAATGTGAATGTTGCTGGGTTATGTGTTGGAAAATTAGCGCAGGCTTGCATTAATTGAAATTCAGTCCTTTATGTATATCAATTCCTTTTTATCCTTCTGGGATTCTCAGCCGGGACAAAGATGCTGAGCAACAGATTAATCCAAGTGTTGTCAGTGACAATGATAAATGGAGGTTTAAAAGCCTACATTGAGATAAATTACTATGAAAACTCAGGCCTCCCCTCTCAGATATGTCTGCAGAAGCAAGAATTTGTGAAAATACTAGGTTGCCTCTTAGGCTCACTCCTAGACTTTGGATGGTGGTGCCTCCATCAGTGAAAGACTTTACCTTCAGTGTTACCATTCCTTCCAGGTCAATCTGGCTTTTTCCATATTACCTTCCACTGTTACCAATCAGTCTTTTTTTTTTTTTTTCCCTTTTGGCCGTGTAGCATAAGGGATCTTAGTTCCTCAACCAGGAATCAAACCCGTGCCCGCTGCAAAGGAAGCACAGATTCTTAACCACTGGACAACCAGGAAAGTCCCTCGATCTGGCTTCTTAATGCTCCCTGCACTCCCCTGGGTCAGTGGATACCTTCTTCTCACAAGGCCTCAACAATTAAATCTGTCTCAACCCCTTGTACACCTATGTCTGTCCTTTGAGCATCTGTGCCCCAAACCCAGTTGCCCTGGGCACCCTCCCAGGACCTCAGACAGCACAGCCAAGAATGACCATGCTGCTTCCTCCCCAAACCTGCTTCTGTGTTCCCCCGTCATCCACTTGGCACTGCCATCCACTCTGCTACCCAAGTCAGAGACAACATCCCAGGCTCCTTCCCCTCTTGAGCCCCTGCCCAATCACTCATTCCTCCATCCTGGTCCTCTTTTCCCCATCCCAGCCCACTTTTCTGGATCAGCTCCTTAGCAGCTCACCCTGGGTGTTGTAACTGCCTGGCTGGAGTCCCCTTCCAACAACTTCCCCAACCTCCAAGTTTATGTTCTGCCTATAACACCTCTGCCTCCATTGCTCTGCTGTGGTCTTTGTGGGGATGCTCCCATGGTGCTAGGCCAAAGGCTAAACTCTGAGGCTCTTCTGGGTCCAGTCACCAGTTTCAAGTCTCCTGCTGGGGGTCCACCTACCATCCATCAATATCCCTGATGTCTCAGGAACACACCTCACTGTTTCTTGTGTCCCTGGCTTCCCACTTTTTCCTAGGAGTATCATATCCACCTGTCTCAGCCAGTTGACCTCATGCTAATCCTTAAAGCCCACACTCAAATGGGATGGGGTTCTGGTTCTCGCCTCTGGGTGCTTGGCCCAGTTCTTCTGCAGTGCGTGTCACACTGGCTTGTGTGTTCACCACCCCTCTCCTAATTGTCTTGCCCACCTGTGAGTCTTGGGCATCGGGGCATATGTGCCAGAGGTACATGCATGGGCACACACCATGTGCCCAGTCCTGTTTGTGACTGAGGCATGAAGGCCAGGAGGGAATCAGCTTGCAGTCAGAAAGACACACAGGCAACAGAGAAGGAACACTGCCCTCTAGACGCTCGGGGGCTTGCCACCTTGTGACAGGAGAGGACAGCAGAGCCCCCAGACCCTCAAGCCCCACGCCCTCCTGTTTCAGCTCCAGCTGAGCTCCCAAGATCCCACTCTCTCCCTCAGAAGTCTCAGGAACTCCCCAAGCAGCATCAGGAGCCTATTCTGATAGTACCTCACGGCTGCCGTGGGGAGGGCGACAGCGCGAAGAGGAATGAATTCATATTAGTTTATTCCCAAGATTAACATACTGAAAGCTTCCTTCATTAAAATTGCAGCACTGCAAACACATCCTGGTAAACTTGGACAGAAAAGCTCCTCTCCAAGGGATAAGAAGTTGCTTCGAGATGAAGGCGTTATCTGGCTTGTCGCATCTGATTTTTCAGGCAAAAGAAAAAAAAAGCACCTTCATCCCTTTTCCTGTCCCTGTCTCATTCTCCTTCCTTTTTCTTCCTCTCTCTGTCTCCCCTCATCTACCCCTCTTCCTTCTCCTCCCCATCTTCCACTGTGCCCCAGCCCCAGCTGCAATTTCCCAGGTAACAGAAAAACATGGTATTATAAGCAATCAGCTGCTGCAATTTGGGGGTGAATATTCAATTAGTTCCAGGCCAGGGATTCCTGATCAATATTGCCTTCTTGAGGCAAAACAGTATAACAAACCCTCTTATTAAGCAATTCTAAGCCCTGGTGCTGATACCCATGACTGGCAGCTAATCTGTGCTTTAATTAATACCTGCCCCCTGGTTAGCTAGAGCCAAGACTTACTCAGGGATGGTTTTCAGCCTTCCACTCCCCCTGCCATGAGGCTGGTAGGAGCGTGGTTATTGTATGAAGTTGTGATCCAGTCAAAAGTGCAGCCTAACCCAGCCCTTTGGTGTCCAAGGGACCTTCCACAATGGAGTGCTCCATGCAGTCCAGATTTGGGGAAGAAAACTGCCCATTCCCCTACACACCCATTCACACACTCACATTTCACTTCTCTACCAAGTGACTGTCCATTATCTACTTGCATACCTCTAGTGACGGGGAGCTCACTATCCCCACAAACGACCCTGCTGTCTCTCTCTGGCCAGCAATGATTATGAGTCAACTCCTCCTGAGATAGTCTCTGACTCCATTGGTCCTGGTTTTGGACTTTAAGACTGCCAGGCTCCTTCTCCCTTCAAATATGCCAGCCACTCCCTGCCCCAGTGATTCCAGTAGCTGCTTTGGCCTATGAAAGATCCCATTGTATCTGGCATTGAAAACACTCTGTAGTAAGAACAAAAACAAAAACAATCATAATTTGTTGTGTATTTAGTCTGTGCCAGCCCTCTGCCAAGTACTTTTTGTTTGTTTTTTTTTTTTTTTAATTCTTACAGTAGTGCTGTGAGTACGATGCTGTTGCTATTCCCTGTTTCGCAGCCAGGGAAACTGAGGCAAGGTGAACTTAGATAACTTGTTAATGACCAAGCCACAGATCTAACAAAGGTCCTAGGTAGGCCTTCTCTGACTCTGTCTAGACAGCATGCCTATCCCCAGGCTCCTGCCACACCTCATACGTGAACTACCTTCATTTCTGGGTGCTCACTTGTGCATACATCTTTTGCGTATCTGGCCCATGTATCCCACTCAGGCAGGGGCTGGTGGTACTTCATTCATTTGGGAATGCTTCGCATTCAGTACCGAGCTCAGCTCTTAGATTGTGCTTATGTCTGTGGAAAGAATGAATGAGCTAAACTTCTATGGAGGCTACCGTGGCCCAGACCAAAATGCTCCCAACTAAGATATCAGTCAAAGGAGAAGCTAAATGTCAGTGGAGCTCTGCAAAGACAACCTAGATATATATATATATATATATATATACACACACACACACACACACTCACACACACACAGAAGAAAAGGCAAAGCAGAGTGGCAGAAAGACCCCAGGCCAGGGGAGTCAAGAGCCCTGGGTTCTCTGCCCATTTCTGTCAGACTCTTCATAGTATATCGGCACATTCCTTCTTGTTGGGTCTGGGTTCCCCACCTGCAAGCTTTGATTTGCTCTGATGGCTTCTAGACCCTCGGCATTGTCAGCCTGAGGGTGGCACTTTGACCAGGGCTCCTCAGCTGCAGCTTGGGCAGAATCTGGTCAGCAGCTCCCCAGCTGGCCCCACTGCTATCACTCCAGACTGTTAAGCACTGCCTGCTTGCCCCGCCCCCACTGCTTCCCCTTCTCCTGGCTGAAGGATGCCCAGTGGAGCAGTTGGAGCAACAGTAATAGCAACAACGGCCACCGTTAATCCTTAGACAGCGCTTAACTGTTCCCCGGGCATGGTTCTAAGCATTTTACAAGCCCAGCCCCCTCAAGACTGGATGCCCTGGACGACCTATTTGGGGTGGTCCCTATGATGCTGTCAGCCTGAGGCTGGGACTCCTTTGGCCCCCTTATCTGGGCCCGGAACACACAGCCAGTCCCCTCTGTCAGCTGATGACCTTGCTTTCTGGTTCACTGAGAAAATAAAAGCAACCAGACAAGACTGCATCCTCCTCCTCCCTCCCAAACCTTTTAACCAACCTGCTTTTACACCCACACTGTGAAAGCTATAAATTGGACCATGTCCTGTGGCTGTGGTCATCAGCCGTGGCATGGCTGTGGGCGGTGATGGTGAGAATAGAAATTGGACCCTGAGGGGTGCGTGTGAGAGTTAACAAGAGACTCTCCAAACACACACAGCCCAGGGTCTGGCCCCGAGGAGGGCTGGGTGGTGGTCTAGCGTGGTGTGAATGACACTCCAATAATAACAATCACCGTGCATCCACGGCTCACACTGTGCCAGGTGCTGGAGTCAGTGCTTTCTGGACACTTACCTCCCAACACAATTTGTGCATGAGGAAACAGAGCTCAGACATGTCAAGTCAAGCAGTGGGNGTGGTCTAGCGTGGTGTGAATGACACTCCAATAATAACAATCACCGTGCATCCACGGCTCACACTGTGCCAGGTGCTGGAGTCAGTGCTTTCTGGACACTTACCTCCCAACACAATTTGTGCATGAGGAAACAGAGCTCAGACATGTCAAGTCAAGCAGTGGGGAGGTGACCAGTTATACACCAGAACCACCATGTAACCACCCCACTAGACTGCCGCTGTCTGGGGCTGTCCTTCCTTCTCTGACTCACGATGGTGTTTACTGCTTTACTGTTGGAGAACTCCTGTTTCCTCACTCCTAATCCATCACTCTTGCCCCTGTTAACCCACAAGGCTTTTCTGCTCCTTTTCCCTTCTCAACACTCAGGCATCATTAACATCTGACACCAAGCATTCAGGCATTCCCTTGGTGACTGAGGCTGAGAGTAATGACTGTAACACAATGCTTTTTCACAATGCTTTGTAAGTCACAGGTTAGTGGGAGACCAATTCCAGTGGAACATTCCTGTGCAAAGAGTCTGGGGACTTAGAAGGGGATATCTGAGTCATTTACTGCCTCTTTGGGACTTGCAGGTAAACAGCTGTGAGTTACTCTGGTAACAGAACCTCCAGCCTCCAAGATGGGTTCCAGTGACCCATGCTTTCTGGCTTCATGCCCTTATGTGTGTGTGTGTATGTGTGTATGTATGTGTATATGCATACAAGTGTGTTGTGTGTATGCGTGTGTGTGCATGCACGTGCATGTGTGTGCGCATATGTGTGCGTTGCGTGTGCATGTGTACATGCATTTGTGTGTGCATGTATGTTCTATCCACCAGTAGACCTTACAGAAGTAAAAGTGTGTGACTTCTAAGCTCAGGTCACAAAAGGCATTGCTTCCACCTTCCTCTTTTCAATCATGCTGGCAGGGGAGGGAGGGGGGTAAGGAGGGGCTACCATGTTGTGGGGACACTCAAGCGGCTCCATGGTGAGACCCACATTAAGCGACAGAAGCCTCCTGCCAACAGCCAGCATCAACCTGCCAGCCATGGGACTGAGTCACCTTGGAAACGGGACCTCCAGCTTCAGCGGAGCCTTCAGATGTGAGACCCTGATCCAGGACCCCCCAGCCTAGCTGCTCCTAAGCCCTGACCCACAGAAACTATGACAGATCATAAGTGCTTATTGTTGAGTAAGCCATTAATTTGGGAGTAGTCTGTTATACAGCAGTTGGCAACAGACTTGGCAGGAAATCTCCCCACTTGCATCCCTAGATCAACCCTGTAAATAGGCCTGAGCTGCATTTACATTCTGAAGAATTGCTTCTCCAAGCACATGCTTGAAGGAGTGACCTCCCTGCCCACTGAGAAGGAAGCTCCTTCAATGACTAAGGTCTGAGGGTACCATCTTCCATGGACCATTTTAATGGCACAGTAAGGCAGGGAATGCTCCCACTGTGAAAGGGGATTTTGGATTTCTCTTGGTTCCGGGGCTAAGAAAAACCAAACTTTGATCATGACAAACCTTTCCATGTATACATCCATCCGTAAATATAGGCAGCACTTCTTAGTGTGAGATGTAACAACCATTTGAGAGGGATGGATCATGGAGGTCCCCTGGAGAAGGGAATGACAATCCACTCCAGTATTCTTGCCTGGAGAATTCCATGGACCGAGGAGCCTGGTGGGCTACCGTCTATGGGGTCTCAAAGAGTCAGACACTCCTGAGCGACCAATGGTTATTTACTTTTGCTTAGAATAAACATTAACAAATTTACCAGAGCAGAGGTTCACATACTCCTTCAAGAAATCAGCTTCTTAGCCAGGATAGGGCCTGCTGATATCCAACCCAATGCAGCAGGAGCATGTTGAGATCTGGCCTCACTTTGGACTTGAGCTTTGGGCTACGGAGTCCCCGGCTACATGTAAGTTGGAGATGCAGCCTCCAGGTACAGGTCAAAAGATGCTCTGACTTCTTGAGAACTCCTAGCCTTGGATCCCATACAATGCTTTGGTTGCCTTACATTCATCAAATCTCATGCTGCATTTCACCAAGTACAAGTGTATATTTTTAAGTGGAAAGTAATGCATTATGTGTCTGATTCATTTTATGTGGAAACGATCAAACTACTGTAGGTCTGAAGTAAAGTCATATCCAGAAGATGCTTTGGGTGGTTTTGGCAGGTTTTGATAAAGCTATTTTCAGGATTGGGTTCTGGCCTCACTGTCTGCTGGAGTCTCACCAGTCAGTGCCAACACCGCCTCCTCCAGGAAGTCTTCCTTGGTGCCCCAGCAACCTGGAGCTGCCTCTCCTCACCCTGTGGAACTCTTATTGCTCCCCAGGTCACAATCCTCCCAACCAGACTGTGAGTCGCCCCAGGGCAGGGGCTGGACACCCTACCCCTGGGACGTGCCAAGACGCACCTGTGCGGGCTCATGAGGTGTGTCGGGAGATGAGGCCCCCCAAGGGAAGCTGGACTGGGAGGTGAGGTGAGGAGGAGGCCAGGGCATTAGAGCTTGCCTGTTCTCAGGTAACCCCACCCCAGTGTCTCAGTGGGTCAGTCTTACAGTTCCTCTTGACCTGGGTGGGGCTAGTCATAACGGCCCTGCCTCTTTCCTTCTTCTGAGACGCCTTCCTGTTATTCCCAACACAAGAAAGAAGAAGAAGAAGAAAAAAACAGGGTCATTTCCTGAGTGACAACAGCCCACGACCAGAGTCCTGTGTTTTCCTTCCAAAATCCACGGAAGTGCTCTCTAGTTAAGCACGTAAATCGAGCCTTCCGTGCTGGGACACCCCAGGAGGTCAAAAGCATAATGTCTGGGCAAGAGTACAATGGCCTGGAATGTCCTCTCAGGAAACAGAAATGTTGCTCCCCCAAACTTAGTGGGAGTTCTCGGCAGAAGCCGCAGCCTGAGAGGTCAGGGAGAGAACTTTCATAAAGGCGTTTCCTTAGCCGGGCGGGTGGCCGCCTTCCACACACCCACGAGCAGCCTCGGAGTCCGCTTCCTGTTTGGAAAGACTAAGGAAGCTGCCCTTGAAGAAACATCACGAAACTCACGCTACACTCTGGGAACCGCAGACCTCCTTGGCTGCGTCCAAGAGCTCAGAGGACAGCACGTGGGTTTCCTGCGTGACTGCGTGTGTATGCGCATGCGTTTGTGCGTGTGCATGTGTTGAGCAGAGGGGAACTGGAAACGCGTGTTTGCAGCAGGAGACATGGAAAACAGAAAAAAATTAAGAAAGAATCGTAACCCTCACACACAGTCAACCCAATTCTTTTCCTCCACGGGTCCATAGCGGGCATCACCGGCTCAAAACATTTCTCTTCTGCTTTTCTCATCTCATGTCATCATAAAAGCATCATTTTCTGCCATCAGGAAGTGCCCATTGGAAAAACCATTTGATGGCAACGTTCCATGGGGCTTCCCTGGTGCCTCAGTGGTAAAGAATCTGCCTGCTAATTCAGGAGACATGAGTTTCATCCCTGGGTCAGGAAGATCCCCTGGAGAAGGAAATGGCAACTCCAGTAGTCTTGCCTGGGAAATCCTATGGACAGAGGAACCTGGTGGGGTATCATCCATGGGGTCTCAAAAGAGTCAGACATGGCTTAGCAACTAAGCAGCAACAACGTTTCATGGGCTGGTTATATCACTGCTAACTTGAATTTTCCCCTATTAAAAAAAACTTCGCCGCACCACATAGCACGTGGACTCTTAGTTCTCCAACCAAGGATCAAACCCTTGCCCCTTGTATGGAAGGGTGGAACCTTAACCACTGGACCACCAGAGAAGTCTCTTGAATTTTCCCTTATTAATGAGCAAGAGTTGTTCTTTGTAAATGCTGGAATTCATCTTTGTGTGGAAGTCTTTGTTCAGATTGTCTTCTTATTCAAACCCTAAAGTGATATCATCAATTAGGAATACTTTAAGACTTCTGGTCCCTATTTCTGAATCCTATTCCAAAATTTGGACCCTTATTCAAATCTCCTATCCACTACTCTTCAGGCAAACTTGAAGGTTATGCAGACCAACCCTTCATTAACAGAGGGGGAAACTGAGACCCACGGAAGAGAGGGCTGAAACTTCACTCTGGTTAATCAGAGCCTGTTTTCTCCTGAGCACCTGTGTGCAGCTGTGCCTTGAAGGAGGAAGAAGCAGGTGTAGAGGAAGGTGTCACACACCTGCCACGGGGCCTCTTCTCCTGGAGCCCTCACTCCTTCCGGAGCACAANACATGTTTCTCTGATGACCAGGCAAAAACTGTTACAGCTTGGCTGGGAGTTCTGATTCATCTGCCTTATTCAACAGACTTTGGATTTTTATTTATTTTGGTCTTTACAAAATTCTCTTAGTGGAAAAAATTTCAATTTCTTGGGAGGCTATAAAAGGCACCTGAAACAGTTCTTTGCCAAAAAGATAAAAATATTTGGGGAAGACGGAATTGTGAGGTTGCCTGAAGAGTGACAGAAGGTTGTGAAACGAAATGGTGACTCTGTTGTTTAATAAAGTTCTCTGTGAAAATGAAAAATGTATCTTTTATTATTTACTTTAAAAATTGAAGGAAATTTTAGGCCAACCCCAAACTAATAGCTCAGAGAATCTCCTGCAAACTGGAGAACCAGGCTTTACAAACTGGGAGGAATAAGAAAGGCCAGTGGAAATGAGCATCCAGGCCAAATGGGAAGGGCACTGGTGCCCCTTGGTGAGTGACAAATCCTGTAGCTTTCCACAAGTGACACTACTGGCCCTGCACACTGGGCACCACCCACGGCTCCATGACTTCTGCTGCACCTGGTTGGTATTAAACTAGGGATCTTGAGATGAGCGGATTCTTCCACTGCAGGGGATAAAGAAATTCCCCAGAGCCTACTCCTTGTGTCTCTTGCCTATGTACTCAGTCACNGACACTACTGGCCCTGCACACTGGGCACCACCCACGGCTCCATGACTTCCGCTGCACCTGGTTGGTATTAAACTAGGGATCTTGAGATGAGCGGATTCTTCCACTGCAGGGGATAAAGGAATTCCCCAGAGCCTACTCCTTGTGTCTCTTGCCTATGTATTCAGTCACTCAGTTGAGTCCAACTCTTTTGCAACCTCATGGGCTGTAGTCCACCAGGCTCCTCTGTCCATGTTTTTTCCAGGCAAGAGTAGGGAAATCCATGGAGTAGGTTACCATTTCCTCCTCCAGGGGATCTTCCCGANGTGCCCCTTGGTGAGTGACAAATCCTGTAGCTTTCCACAAGTGACACTACTGGCCCTGCACACTGGGCACAACCCACGGCTCCATGACTTCTGCTGCACCTGGTTGGTATTAAACTAGGGATCTTGAGATGAGCGGATTCTTCCACTGCAGGGGATAAAGAAATTCCCCAGAGCCTACTCCTTGTGTCTCTTGCCTATGTACTCAGTCACTCAGTTGAGCCCAGCTCTTTTGCAACCTCATGGGCTGTAGTCCACCAGGCTCCTCTGTCCATGGTTTTTCCAGGCAAGAGTAGGGAAATCCATGGAGTAGGTTACCATTTCCTCCTCCAGGGGATCTTCCCGACCCAGAGGTTGAAACTGATTCTCTAACTCATGTCTCCTACATTGCAGGCAGATTCTTTATTACTGAGTCACCATGGAAGCATTCTTGTGTCTCTCAATTCCTGTCAAATTCTGGAGTACTTGTTACTGATAAAGATTGGACAGTTGTTGATAACAGACCCACAACTTAGCCCCTAGGAAACTAAGAAAGCAAGTATGTGATCCTTAAAAGTTGCAGATGTGGGAAGTTCATCATTGAAGGGAAGGGCACTCAGATACTAGACTATCTGGATATGACAGAAGAATCCCCTGTGCCCAGGCCCCTGCAGCTAGCCCAGTGGAGAACATTATAAATCCAGTGCCCCAGTCTCTGCAACCCTATCTCAAATAGACCAGGCATGCACAACCCTGTCTTGGAGCATATTAGATGTTTATCCCTGAGTGCAAGTGAGGGTTTCAACCTTTTATATGGGGATGGATGGTATTTCATCCAGTATTATTTACATTATCTACACTGAGAACTGAACAGCTTGAAAGTTTTCATTTCTGAGGATAGAGTAATTAGTCTAAAGCCATGGTAACAAATTCCCACCAGAACTGGTTTTAAATATTCTTTATCCACCAATGTCCACTATAGGAGTTTCCTATTGCTACTGTAACACATTACCACACACTTGGTGACTTTATCACACATTTATTATTTCATGGTTCTGGAGATCAGAAGTCCAAGATGCATCTCCCTGGGCTAAAATCAATGTGACAATTAGGTTGAATTTCTTCCTGGAAGCTCTAGGGGAGAGTCTATTTCTTTGCTTTGTCCAGCCTCCAGAAGATGTGCACATTTCACTCTCATAGCTTCCTTCCATCTTCAAGCCAGTCACAGCTGATCAAATGATTCTCACAACATATTATTCTGATACCAACTCTCTGTCCTCCCTCTATATGGACCTTTGTGATTTCATGCCCCCGCCCCATCTCAAGGTCCTTAATTTAATCACACCAGCAAAGTTTCTTCTGCTATGTCAGGTAACATAATCACAAATTCCAGGGATCAGGATGTGAAAATCTTTGGGGAACCATTATTCTGCCACCTCCTCAGTCTCCTCAGTGAACACATTTCTGCAAGCATAATGGTCAAGGGTGGCTGCTCTCTTCTGAACGTGATACACGTGAAAGCAATCAGTCTGCTGCTTCTAAGTGTCAGCCAGTCAACAGCTGAGCCCCATGTTGAGGCATTGGAGTCACAGAGAGGGGAGAAAGTCTGTGGGAAGAGGAATCTGGGGACCCAGTGCTTGGGCAGTTCCCAGGGACCAGAGCTGAGAGCAGCAAATGCCTTCATGCGGGGAGGAGGCTGGGGAGGGTGTTAGGAACTGAATGCATGTGCCCCCCCACACACACACCTAATTCATATCTTGAACCCTAATCCCTGTGGGGCTGTATTTGGAGAAGGCATTTTAAGGAAGTAATTAAGATTAAATGGGACCATAGTCTTGGGGCCCTGATCTCATAGGATTAGCGTCCTTATGAGAAAAGATACCAGAGAGCTTGGGCTCCTGCCCTTGTTGTTCAGTCACTCAGTCACATCTCTTTGCAACCCCATGGATTACAGGAGCATGCCAGCCTTCCCTGTCCATCGCCATCTCCCAGAGTTTACTCACACTCATCTCCATAGAGTCTGTGATCCATCCAACCATCTCATCCTCTGTCATCCCTTTCTCCTCCCACCTTCAGTCTTTCTCAGCATCAGGGTCTTTTCCAATGAGTCAGCTCTTCACATCGGGTGGCCAAAGTATTGGAGCTTCAACTTCAGCATCAGCATCAGTCCGTCCAATGAATATTCAGGACTGATTTCCTTTAGGATTGACTGGTTTGATCTCCTTGCAGTCCAAGAGACTCTCAAGAGTCTCTCCAGCACCACATTTTGAAGGCATCAGTCCTTCGACACTCAGCCTTTTTTATTGTCTAGCTCTCATTTCCATACATGACTACTTGAAAAACCATAGCTTTGAATAGACAGACCTTCATCAGCAAGGTAATGTCTCTGCTTTTCAATACACTGTCTAGGTTTGTCCATTGCTTTTCTTTCAAGGGACAAGCATCTTCTAATTTCATGGCTGCAGTCACCATCTGCAGTGATCTTGGAGACCAAGAAAATAAAGTCTGTCACAGTTTCCAGTTTCCCCATCTATTTACCATGAAGTGATGGGACCATGATCTTAGTTTTCTGAATGTTGAGTTTTAAGCCAGCTTTTACACTCTCCTCTTTCGCCTTTATTAAGAGGTGCCCTACCCTAGCTCAAGCAATAAGAAAAGGCTTAGTGAGGACCCACTGAGGCATCTGCTATCTTCAAGCCAGGAAGAGTGCTTGCACCAGAAACTGAATTGGCACAAACATCAATCTTGATTTGGACATCCAGCCTCCAGAATGTGTGGAAACAGGTTGATGGTTAAGCCAGCCAATCAACAGTAATTTTGTATGGCTGCCCAAGCTGACTGATACAGGAGGTTACTTAGCCATTGGCCTAAGCATATTCTCCTACCTGGGCCTTGGTGGGATCTGTCCCAGTTTTGTTCCTGTGTGTAGTACTTACAGCCCGCTTTCTCTTGCTAAGGATGATCTGTGACTTTAGAATGACATTTGATCGCCTGGTTTAGGATTTCATAGTGTAAGTTATTCCATGTAACAGTGACTTGCACCAAGGGTCTTCTTAGAGTTTGCTTTCTTTTTTAAAACAAATTTGTGGGTGTGTGCTCTGTCATGTCCANCTCCCCTTTCACATACTTATCATTCCCCCCAAAGGTGACTCGATGACACTGTTCAGGGCGGACCCACCTCAAGCTTCAGTTATTTGTGATTTAATGAGGAGCCTTTTAATTATAACATCTGTTGTTTTAATTACCAAAGGAATAATAAATGAGGTTCCTGGAGGAAGCCACTGCTGGAGCAGAAGCTGGAGAAGAATTCTCAACATCCTGGGCCCGCTGGGGTCCTTGGCACAGTCACTGCCATGGAGTGTGACCCGTCATGGAGAGTACTTCATCTTCATTTTAATTAAGCGTTCGGGGTGAGGCGGGCAGCTTTGGGATCCAAGGGGGCTGAGCAGCCCAGATCCTGGAAGATACTCTGCAGTGAGGAAGGCTCTGCTTCTGTGCATGGGAAGAAAGCAAAAGACAGACCAGCCAGTTTGGCCGATGCTGTCGAGGTACAGCATCTGTTATCCAAAAACGAGGCGGAGACAGGGGCTGGTCCTCCTCAGCTGTGTGACCTTCACCAGACGAGCTGACCTTTCTGGGCTCCAGTTTCTTGCTGTAGAAAGTGGAACTGATGGCTTCCCCTCTTCTCTCAAGGAAACGGCTCATCCCTGACATTCAGCTGTGGGTGTAGAGTTGGTGAGACGCACTCACAGCCACTGAAAGAGCTGGGTGTGCTGGAGGATGGCCACGTGGACTGAAGGTTTGAGATGGAGGAGAGGATGCAGGCGATGGTAACACTGATGCTGGAGTTCATGACAGTGGTGACAGGGATAACAACCCTGCCTTTCCCCCAGCTTCTCACCTCTGCTGTATCCATGCCCTTTGCAGTTCCTCCCCATGAAGAGGATGGGCCTCTTTGCCGCAGTGAATCCAGACAGGCCTTGTGATTTGCTGTGTTCGGTAGATGGCAGCACAGATGACATGCCTGTTCCAGACCTAGTTCTCTGCCAGCCTTGCATGTTGCTGCCTTCTCTCTTGCTCCTCCACCACGACCTAGAGAATGTACTTGGACTTGGCTACAGAGGATGAGTCACATGAAGGAGAGCCAAGTCTCTCTAGTGCTCCAGCCAAGGCCATTTGAGATCAGCCAACAGCCCACTGGTTCCCACTGCTCTTCCTACATTTCCCAGTAAGAGCGCACCTCACACTCTACTGACATCTGGTCTACCCACCTTCCCCTCCAGACACCTGAGAGGTAAGAGTACATCTCACCCATCAGTGGATACTTCACGCTCCACCTGGGACCACTGTAGCATGTGTTTCATAAATGCTTGTTGTATTGATTCAGCCCCTTCCTGACCAAGCACGGATGGAAAAGGAAGGGGGTGAGCTCTTGGGAACAACTTCAGGTGTGAATGTGGAGGACAGCAAGGTCTGGAATATGAATAACGATATGGATTGGGGGGTTCAGTGACACTGACTCATCAACTAGCCCTTATATTTTTCCAAGAATTAGGGTTTTTTAATGAAAGGTTATTTTAACAGAAAGAAGCAGACAGGGCTCACTCGACAGGAGACTGACTTCCTATGGCACATTTTATTAAGCCTCATCAGGGCCGGTGTTCTCTGCATCCTCTGAGCAGGCAGTGTGTTGAGGAGGCAGAGTGATAGGGAAATTAAACGCAGCAGCTGCATCCTTTGAAGCTGTTTTGAGCAGCAAGGCCAGCCAATTCCACAGTGGACATGACTGGAGAAAACCCACTTTGCTCGCATTCTAGCTTTCCATCCAAGCGGGAAGAGAGCTCTTCTAATTAGTCCAGTTAGATAAATATTCTTCCACCCAAGCCCCTGTTTAGAGAACAGATGGATGCTCATAAACATGGCCAGGGAGTGAATTTGTATAAAACTACTCTTCTGCTTGAAGTGACTTCCTGTATTTAAACACATATATGCACACGTGTGCACAAGCGCGGTGGTGCACAGACACAGAGCTCAGATGCCAGGCAACAGAGTAAGTTAAAAAGGGCTTAGAATAGCAAAAAAAGAAAAGGGGAGATTTTAGGTGGTAGCACAATTCACAATATAGTGGGAGATCAGGACCTACAAATGTTTTCTCCCCTGGGATTTCCCCCTACCATGGCTGACCCTCACATATCCCTCCCTGTCACTAGACGATGCCCCATTTTATTCAGGTCCCAACTCAAAAGCCTTTGGTGTCTCCTTGGCACGTCTAGAATGAAGTACACCTTTGAGGGTGACATCTATGGCCCCTCACCAGCTGACTTGAACCTGCCTTTCCTCTTCAAACTCCCACCTTCCTCTTCTACCCCATCACCTTGTGCTGCTTTACTGCTGGAATCAGTACTGATAATCGTTGTCGTCACCGCCTCCACTTGCATTTACTGAGTGCTCTTTGACAAGCTGTGGACCAGAACCTTCACATTCCTTATCCTATTTCCTCTTTGCAGTTCATGACATAAGCACTATGATGGCCCTCAGCTTGAAGATGGACCCAGATGGGTTAAGAGACTTGCTCCAAGTTGCACAGCTAGTAAATAGCCAACAGCCACCCACACCGGCCTCATTGCCCTGGTGAACACTGGATCCTCAAAGGGTGGAGTGTAAGTGACATCAAGAAGCATCCTCCAGGGACTTTCCCAGTGGTCCAGTGGCTAAGACTCTGTGATCCCAATGAAGGGGGCCCAGGTTTGATTCCTGATCTGGAAACTATATCCCACATGCCAAAACTAGATGATCTCACATGCCGCAACTAAGACTTGGCACAGTCAAATAAATAATTTTTTAAAAAAAGCATCCTCCAGAATTTCCCTCTAATCAGCACCTGGTCATCTGTGGTGATCTTCCAAGGTCAAAAATCTCTATCTGTACACATTTTCTCTTTTCATTCTGAATATTGTTCATTTATGCCTTTTTATTTACAGGATTGGTTGTACCAAGGTTTGTTAAAGTATCAGTCTTTCCAAGAAACTCACTTTTAGTTTGTGGATGTTCCATCATTTGCTTTATTGTTTTTTCATTCCTGTCATTACCTTTATTATTTCCTTTTTCTAGTTTCCCTTATTTTCTTTGTAGATTCTTGAGTTGATTGCTTGGATTGTAAGTTACATGCAGCTGTTCTAATTTTCTAATAAATGCTTTCAAGAGTATAAATCACCCCTCTAAAAATCAGTTAAACTGCTTCAGACAGGCTTGATTCTGTAGTGCCTTCCTTATTTTCAGTTCCAAATACTTCTTAATTTCTGTTGTAAATTTCTTTTTGAACCCATGGATGATTTAGAAGGGTGTTTCTTCTTTTTAAACATATACACAGATCATCTCTTTGCTGTTGATTACTAATTTTATTGCATGCTGGATAAAGGATCTGTTGATAACAAAGGTTCTTTGAAATTTATGGAGACTTCTTTCACGATCTAATATATAGCCTTTCCCCACATGTGTTTGCTATTTGTGGGAATCACATTTACACTTCTATACATACATGAGTTGAGTTTATGTGCTCAGTCGTGTCCAATTCTTTGTGACCCCCATGAACTGTAGCCCACCAGGCTCCTCTGTCTATGGGATTTTCCAGGCGAGAATACTGGAGTGGGTTGTCGTTTCCTTCTCCAGCAGATCTTCCCAACCCAGGGATCGAACCCTTGTCCCCTGCATTGCAGGCAGATTCTTTACCCTGAGCCACCGGACAAGAGACTAGATACATAGATGAGCACGCATGGTTTTTAGATGATCACATATGGTTCTTAAATCTATCAGCTCTGGAGAAAGATGTGCTAAATTCACCCACCAAGCTTATTGTTTTGTCAACCTTCCCCTGTAATCATTTCAGATTTTGCTTTATATATTTCAAGGTTAATGTTTGAACCACACTATGAAATGCCTGTCATTGTTACTTTTAGTATCTTACACTTTCAGTTCAATTTTATTGGGCAGTAATTTCTTTTGCAGATCTATTATTGTTTTATTTCTTTGTTTTTAATACCTTGGTATCATTTGGTTTCAGCCATTTTGCTCTTAAATAGCAGGCAGCTGGCTTCTTACAACCAAATTTAAGAATCTCTTAATTGGTTAGTTTAATATGCTTGCAATTATTGTAATTGATGACATATTTACACTTATTTCTGCTGTCTTACTTTATTTTCTTTTTTCCTGACTTTTTCTTTTTTCTTTTTCTTTCCCAGTTTCCATTGGCCTAAGTTTTTGTTGTTATTATAGGTATTTCTCCTCTAGTCGATTGGGGATCATATATTCTATTTTTTTTTAATGAATTTGCTTTGATTCTTTATTACTTGGCCATGCCACACACATGTAGGATCTTAGTTCCCAGATGAGTGATTGAACCCATGACCCCTACAGTGGAAGCATGGAGTTTTAACCACTGGACTGCCAACGAAGTCCCAAATACTCTACTTTTAGCTTCTGTATCTTTAAATTATTATCAAATCACGTTATTTTTCAGCAACTCATAACATTAATCTGTTAATACATCTCTCTGCTCGACTGAGACAAAAACCTTAGCACCTTTGTTCCCTCTAGCTGTCCACTCTCTCTCTCTCTCACCCACCCTGGAGCATATCACCTAGAATTTTCATTTCACATTGTCCGCCCTGCTCCACCTTTGTGTCAGCTCTCCTGAACATAGGGATGCAACCACAGAGGAAGCCAGAAAGAAATTGACTTAAGTTCCTGTTACCCAGCTGAATGGAAGGCTTGAAAGAGAAATAAGGTTGAGTTTTAGAAAAAGTGACTCTTTTGTTTCCACAGCCGAGTTTGTGAGCTGAGAATGTTCACTAGTGATCAGNACATAGGGATGCAACCACAGAGGAAGCCAGAAAGAAATTGACTTAAGTTCCTGTTACCCAGCTGAATGGAAGGCTTGAAAGAGAAATAAGGTTGAGTTTTAGAAAAAGTGACTCTTTTGTTTCCACAGCCGAGTTTGTGAGCTGAGAATGTTCACTAGTGATCAGGTTGGTCCCCATCCCAAGACTAGGGGTCTGGAGAGGAAATAACTACTGTCACCCCTAGGGAGGGTCCCCTGGCATTCTCCTCTTGAACATAAATGATTTCACAAGATATCAGCAAAAGACAAAGAGACCTCTTACTTCAAGACAATACCAAGACTTCTTATAATCTTGTCAGAACACAGACAATACATGAACATTATCCAAACCATGAAAATGACCAAATATCCCCTGATCCTGGCTAATGTGAGTGACTGCAGTTCCTCTCTCTCTTTCTCTCACCTTAGAAAAAAAAAATTACTGAGATATCAAATCACAGAATTACCTTCACTTCCTGATAGCATCCAACCCAGAGCAAAGCTCCACTTCCTTAAACCCTGTCCAAAATCTCCAAAGGCAAATTCTCTATGACCTTTTTTAATGCCCTCCATATGGGATGTCTCATGATCCCAGATAGTGGGTACTCCCCCTAACACCAGAGACCTGGGGCCTGGTACACCTGTGATCTTCATAAAAAGAAGCGAGTCCCCTGAGTAGGTCTAGACTCAAAGTTCAGATTTAACATTTATAACTGAGAACCTGGAAGTGGGGGCCAACATGTGAGGCACTCTGATCCCAGTTTGCAGGTGAGACTCTCCAGGGAGTTTAGCAAACTCATCAAGGCTGCACAGCTGCTGGGTGGCAGGACTGAGGCTCAAAGCAAGCCCAGAGCAGTCCGATCCCCAAGTCCACCCTGTGGACCCTGTCTTCACGTCACTGTGCAAACCTCATCTGGGGAGACATCCCCAGAGCTGGGAGCAGGCTTGGGTCTGTACTGCTCTCATCTGTGACATCCTTGAGGCAAGGATACTGATACACCTCTTACCCCTTAAGCCCCTAGCACAGGGCGGCACAGACGGGGCTCTGAAGTCATCCTGATGATGCCCGGTTGGTCCCCAGAGGCCTCTGCTAATCCCCTCCTACTGCGTGTGCCCACTCCAGGCAGGTCCAAGGCGTCTGTTTTAAAAGGTGATGATCTGCCTCCCTCTCATCTTTAGGGAACTCACAGGAAGTGTATCCACTTGGAATGGTGGGGAGCTTTAGCCTCCTTCACTGAAGTCTGAGAACCAGCCAGCTTCAGGGTGCTGCCACCCCCAGAAAGTTTCCTGTTTCTTTTGGCCAACTCCTTTTGACATTTTCAATGGTAAGATAAATTTGATTTGCAGAAGTCATGAAGGAACCAGGGAGATGTGATTTCCAAAATGCACTGTGTTATTGGATATGATAAAAGACGGAATGAGTCAGTAAATGTAGCCATTTAGTAACTGTTAAAAAAATCAATACCCATGCAGTCTGTGCAGGAGGAGAAAGCTGTAATGATGGCCCGGAGGAGGGAGGATTCATATCTGAACTCACGAATCCACAGCCCCCCTTACTCCCTCCTGGATGCACACAGATTCAGAGACTCATATCTCACACCCTGCTCTGATACAGACACACCAACGTATGTTGTGTACACACAACATATATGCACTTGTCCAGGCATGCCCACTAACAGTAACAATAATATTGTTGCCGTTGTTCGGTCACCAGTCGTGTCCGACTCTTTGCGACCCCATGGACTGCAGCACTCCAGGCTTCCCTTTCCCTTACCATCTCCCGGAGTTTGCCCAAGTTCATGTAATAATGCCCAAGTAATAATCATAGGTACCATTTATTAGCTAGTAAAAATGAGCCAGACGTTGGCATAAGTATTTTGCATATCCTTATTTCCTTATTATCTTGTACAACTCTAGAGGTAAGTGGGTGATTATTCCCATTTTACAGATGAGAAACTGAGACACAGAGATCTTAAGCAACTTGCCCACAGTCATTCCAGCTAGGAAGCCGGGAAGCCAGGATGAGAACCCAGAATGACTTCTGAAATCTTAAATTTTTTTTTTGAGGGGGCACTTTTCATTCATTTAGAAAAAAATAGAATTGATTTCTAGTAAACATCACAGTTAAAAGTGCACAGTTTGATGCATTTTGATAATGGCATAGACCCATGGAATCATCACACATTCAAGATCATGAACATATCCATCACTCCCGGAAGTGTCCCTGGGCCGGTCTGCAGTCTCTCCCTTTTGGCCTTCCCCGGCCTCCATCCCCAGGCATCCGCTGTTCTGCTTTCTGTCACCCTTGGTTAGCCTGCATGGTCTAGAACTGAATATAAACGGACTCGTGTAGTACATGCTCTCTTTTGCCTACAGAAACCATGTTCAAAGCCAGGGGCCTTCCCACGAAGACAAGACAGACATATGTGAGCATGCTCATGGGTGGTGTACACACAAGGTCCTAATCCTCACAAACACCCCTCACACTCATGCTCCCCATGTGCACCCCTTACTGCCATACACTAGGACAGCCTCGCTCTCACCCTCCTATCACCTTATCTGTCCGGCCCTGCCACTCCTCTGGGGTAACTATACCTCAGGAAGTAGCCAAGTGGACTCCGCGCAGTTTTCCAGCAAAGCAATGTAATTTCTCCTTTTGAAGAACACATGACAGGTGAGTGCCTATCCTCTAAAACTTCACTCATTGGATGAATATTTATGCAGTGCCCACCACTCTGCTGGATACTGCAGAGTTCATGGTAACCACGTAGTCACAACCTGTACCCCAGGGAAGCTGGTCTGCCTCCCAAGCCAGTGTGGCCATCGCCGTGCTGTGGAGCTGGACAAAGAAGGGACTCCTTGCCCCAGGCAAGCCAGGCTAGGGAAGAGTTGAACTCAAAGGGGAAGAATAAAAGCATAAGCAAGAAGATAGGAGATGAGAGGGGTAGGAGAGGAAGAGGTTGGGGCCACTGACCAAGCTCAGGTGGGCTTGGCTGCTAGGGAGAGGAGGGAGTCCATATTTACAGAGTGGACACTGAAAGGTGGCCTGCAGTAACTGGGAAGGACACCCAATAAAAGAGGAGACACGTGGATAACTGATGTACTTTGCTGTGTGTTAGTTGCTCGGTCCTGCCTGACTCTTTGCAACTCCATGGACTGCAGCCCACCAGGCTCCTCTGTCTGTGGGATTTTCCAAGCAAGGATATTGGAGTGGGTTGCCATTTCTTTCTCCAGGAGATCTTCCTGACCCAGGGATAGAAGCCAGGTCTCCTGCACTGCAGGCAGATTCTTTATGGACTGAGCTATGAGGGAAGCTCCACTCCGCTGTGTACATGCAACTAACACAACATTGCAAAGCAACTATACTCCAGTAAAAATTAATAAAGGGCAAAAGATAGTTACAAAAAGCTGGGTGGAGACAGTGGGGTAAGGAAGGACTGGACAGAACTGCATTGCAGGTACCTGGTCCAGGTGCCCTGGGCCCATGCTGAACTAGAGATCATGGCTGGCCAGCAGCCTTTATGGGACAGGACAGGGGACCCACCATCTGTGCCCACAATCCACCATATACCTCGAGTCGGAGTCACCCTGGCTCTCAGTCTAGATGCACACTGAAATCAGTCTGAAAGTTTAAAAAATACTGAGCCTTGAGTCCCATTCCCAAACAGTCTGATTCACTGTGTTTTGTTTGGGGAGGGCGGGAGTGGCCTGGACATGAGAATTTTTATAAGCTCCCCAAGTGATTATCTAATATTCAGTAATTCATCATTTACCTCCAACCTTAGGCTAGATACCTCCCCAAAGGACCCCATGATACTAGAAAGCTAGAGGGGCCTCTAGAAACACAGCTGGCTAGGGGGTCTCCAATTCTACCTCCCTACACAAGCCCTAATAGGAATTTAACAAGATAACCTACGCTGATTAGAGATCAATTAATTGTTAGAAGAGGACCCCAAGCTTTCACAGGAAATAAATTTCACTGTGTAATTAATTGAGATTGGCGAAAGTAATAAGTAACTGCTGAGTGATAACGACTTCCTTATCAATATCAGATATTTACAACCTTTCAGGTTTTACTGGCAATTCAATATCAAGATAATTAGATATCAATTAGACACATTAAATATGATTTACATCAGTTGATGTTTCTTAAATATGCATAAGACGGTGTTACAATCTCCACCGCTTTTTTCTGTCGAAATGGCCATGGCTTAGGTGGGACAACACATCTTATACGTTGAGAAATGCTAGAAGGAATGAAATCTGAAGTATGACTTGCTGTTGAAACTTCAGAAAGCTCAGTTTATTTCCACCTTGCCATCTGGTCGCAGAGGCAGAAGTCTGGTCTAGTATATCACCTCAGCTAAGCTGAGCGACCCAAGAGAGACTGCTGCAAAATCCTTTTCAGTTTAATTATGTTTTACTTTTAATTAATCAAATTACTTTATAATTACCTTGATGCCAGCTCATACGAACCGGAGTATTTGAATCATGTTGAACTTCTACTGTGCCTCACAGATGTTTCAATGTGTGGAAATCATGATGGGGCTAGAGGCACCCATTAGTCCCACGTGGAGGAAAAATCATTGATTCTGGTCGTCAAGGTTTGATGGGCAAGAGCCTGAATCATTTTAATGGGTCTTTATGAAGGCAGAGGAGGTAGGGACCAAGGGAGTTTAGAAGAGATTTTATCACAAAAGCAAAAGATGTAGGCAGCACAGTGGCCGTGATGAATGAGATGGAACCGTTGCATTGAAAACAAATCAATTGGTGATATTTTGGAAACTGTTAAAAAGGGTTATATATCATATATACCACATAATATTGGTAGAATTAACTCCACATCAGGTGCCGGCCCTGGAAAGAAGGTTGTGCCTTGCTCCAGTGAAGTGAAGGGAAAGGAGAGGTTCTGGTTAAGAGCATAGCTTTAAACTTTGAGACCTTGGGCCAGCTGTTTAAGCTCTCTAAGCCTCAGTTTATGCATCTGTAAAATGGGGATAATGATTTATCTACCTTACTGGGCTGTGGCAAGGGTTGTATGGCTTTGTTCTTTAAATCCCATAGCCCTGTGTGCATGGAAAGAGTTCTACATGTATTTATTACTATTATTCATTCTGTTTCTGTTTGTCATGGTATCAATCCCAGGTAACATCTTCTACCTTCAATTCCACTTCAGTATTACTGCTGCCTCCATTTCTTGTTGTGCTTTTTTCTTAATGGTCGAGGCAATTTTTAGCATCTTTTTGCCCACCAGTTAATTTTTGACCTTTCTTAATCACCCTGCTTATTTAACTTCTATGCAGTGTACATCATGAGAAATGCTGGGCTGGAAGAAGCACAAGCTNCGTGTTAGCTAAAGGCTCACTCCCAAGGGGACTAAGGCCAGGACAAAGGCAACCGATAATTCAGTTCAGGTCGGTGCACATTCATTGAGTCCAAGTATGTCCCAGGCTGTGTGCTAAACACTGATGAAATACAGAAGTAGCATATATGAATGATGAGTAGGGAGACAAGGACAAGAAGAGGAGATAAAGTGACCCAAGGACCTTGTGGGCACACAGAGGGCAGAGGCGGTGAGGTGTGGATGGTGCCTCTTCCTTGCTCCCTCGGCCCACCCTGTGTTCACCCTCAGACACATCAGTCCTGTGTGTCATGGGACCTACACGTGTCCTTCACCAGACTTTGAACTGTCCAGGGGTGGGGATGATCTCTGGTTTCTATGCTTGTCCCTCACCATAGGAAAGGGACAGTCATATGCAAAGTGCAACATGAGAAAACCACAATCAGGGCATGTATGGCGGGGAGGGGTGATGGGAGAGAGAGCTGCGGTAGAGGAAGAGGCTTCACCCAAGAGGCTCTGCAATTCCAGGCTGAGGAGCTGGGTTTTATCCAGCAGGTGGCCGAGGCCATTGGAGCAGGGGTCAGGGTTGAGGGCATGGTGGGAGAGAGCCTCAGGGCAGTAAGCTCTGCCCATATACATCACCCTGCTGGGCCATCTTGCAAAGAACCAGCAGGACAGTCATGACCCCAAAGCTGTCTCACCCAAAGTGTCCCCTGGAGTGAGAGGAACCCATGCGAAAGGCAAGCCAATATCAATCAGAGCTAACCTGTGCTGATCACTGGCTCCCTAAATCAAGAACCTGGCAGATTTTCTGGGTGAAAATCAATCTTCCTGTCCCCACAGTAAATACCATAATCCTTTTTCCAGTGTGGTTTAGAGAATGTAACTGTCACGCTCATGATTTATTCGAAAATATTCTGCCAGTTTATGTGAATGAATGGGGCAGTCAACGTGCTTTCAGACAGGAGGTCAGAGCATTTACAGAGGAGCTGGGGCTTCTGTCTCAGACTGCTTTGGTCTCCAGTAGCCTGCCACCTTCCACACCTTCCCTACAATGCAACACCCTGTGGACAGCCACCTGGACAAAGAGGGACGAAGGATGTGGGAACTGAGGGTGAGCAGCCCAGGACACCTGAATGACCATGCCCTAGCCAGGAGGGGATAGAGCAGAGGTGGCTGAGACTGCCAGCGATTAGCCATTCCCTCTGGTCTTCTTTCTATGGAAGCCAAGTAGGGATTTCTCTTTTTTATATTTTTTATAATTTTTTATTACATTGCTAATGCAAAGAGTTGGACACAACTGAGCGACTGAACTGAACTGAACTGAATACAAGGATACCTTCTTGTCATGCATGATTCTAACAATGTAGAAGTTTCTAGGGGACTTCTCTGGTGGTCCAGTGGTTAAGATTCCATCTGCCAATGCGGGCAACATGAGTTTGATTCCTGGTTGGAGAAGACCCCACATGCCATGGGGCAACTAATCCCATGCACCAAACTACTGAAGCCTGGGTGTCCTAAAGCCTGTGCTCTGCAGCAAGGGAAGCCACTGCAATGATAAGCCCAAGCACCTCAAGGAAGAGGAGCCCACTCTTGCCATAAATAAAGAAAACCCTCACTTAGCAACCAAGATCCAGCACAGCCAAAACCTTTTTCCGGGGACACTCAGGACACAGTAAGACGAGAGAAAAGGCTGGGAGGAGGCAAAATGATGGTTTGCTCAAGGAGAGGTTGCCGCAGAGCAATAAAGCTTTGGGATGCAGCTTGTCTCCCATCGCATGATGAAATCAGTGGAGGAAATTGCGAGTTCATAGCTGTCAGGGTGGATAGGGAGGGAAGAAAGCATCCGTGAGAGGTCCTGGCAGTTTGTACTTAAGCAGAAGGCAGAGGCCTCGTGGCTCAGTTCAGCTGGACTGAGCTGAAATGTATGCTTATTGCAGCCTCATGAGATGGCTGTATGAGCAGCTAAAATGCACCATGCTTTTAGTTGGAGTGAGTAGAATGAATTAATTAATAAGGAAAGGAAAGGAATAAGACAGTGAGTACAAGCGCACATCCCTTTTCGCTTATTTAACAACAGTTGTTGAGTTTCTACGCTGCACGAGGTATTGTTCTAAAGCTGGGGCTACAGTCGGAAGTAAAGTCAGGCTGCTCCCTGCATGACGATGCTTACCTTCTAATGGAGGGAGGTAGTCAATGGACAAGTAAGGGCTTCCCTGGTGGCCCAGTGGTTAAGAGTCTGCCTTGCCATGCAGGGGACTTGGGTTTGATCCTTGGTCCAGGAAGATCCCGCCTTCTGCGGGGCACCTGAGCCTGTGAACCACAGCTACTATGCCTGTGCTCTAGAGCCCATAAGCCACAACCACTGACCCCATGTGCTGCAACTGTTGAAGCCCACATGCCTAGAGCCTATGCTCTGCAGCAAGAGAAGCCACTGCAATAGGAAGCCTGTGCACCACAGCTAGAGAGTAGTCCCCACTCACCACAACTAGAGAACGCCCGTGCAAAGCAACGGAGACTCAGTGCAGCCGAAAGTAAAAATAAATACATAAAAATTTTAAAAGACAAGTAAGCAAGGACATACGTTATATCGTGCCAGGTAGCAATAAGAGTTATGAAAATGAATAAATAATAGCAGCCAATGTGGACTGAGAGCTTATTACAAGCCCCATTCATGTATTAATACACTGAACTCTCCCAACAATACCATGAAGTAGGTATTATTATCTCTATTTAGTAAGGAAGACACAGAAGCATGGAGAAGCTACATAATTTGCCCAAGTTCTCCCAGCTGGTAAATTATTATATTGGTCAGGATATAAAATGAGCTGTGGTAACAAAGAGACATCAACATATAATGGTCCAAATAAAATGGAAATCTATTTTTGTCATCACAGTTCAGGGGTAGCTGGGTAGTCTCGGGTTGCTGGAAAGTTATGTCCCACGAGGTCATTCAGGAACTCTGGATCTTCCCACTTTGTTTCTCTGACATTGCACAAGATGTAGTCCTCTCTGTAGGGTCAAAGCTAGCTCCGCTTCCCAGCCACACTACATTCTGGGAGATGGGAAAAGAGAGCACGTGAGACCAGGGCATGTGGACACACCAGAGTGACACTCACCACTTCCACATACAGCCCAGCAGCCCAAGCTCAGCCTTATGGGCTCACCTAGCTGCAAGGGGGAGAAGGCAGTGGCACCCCACTCCAGTGCTCTTGCCTGGAAAATCCCATGAATGGAGGAGCCTGGTGGGGTGCAGTCCATGGGGTCGCTGAGAGTCGGGCATGACTGAGTGACTTCACTTTCACTTTTCACTTTCATGCATTGGAGAAGGAAACGGCAACCCACTCTGGTGTTCTTGCCTGGAGAATCCCAGGGACGGGGGAGCCTGATGGGTTGGCGTCTATGGGGTCGCACAGAGTCGGACACAACTGAAGCGACTTAGCAGCAGCAGCAGCAGCTTCAAGGGAGTCAGAGAAATGAAGTCTCTACCTGAGTGGCCATGCAGCCAGATTAAATTTCAGAGAGCACTCAGTTTCTGAAAGAAATAAGGAAAACGGATAATGGGAATGAAGGAGGGAAGAAATATCCACTCCCTTCCCAGTGGGTATGCTGAAAGTGAGCCCAGGCACTCTAGCCTTGGGATAAGGGGGAAAAGAAACGAACAGAGCACTTTTTAATAAGATGGGAAGGGAGAGGATCTCTAAGGAGGTGACATTTGACCAGAGATTTGAGAGAAGTGAAGGTCTAAGTAAGGGTGGTCCAGGAGAGAGAACAGAAGGCACAAAGTGTTTGCTAGGAATTACCTGGAGATCAGTGGGCCTGAGACTTAAAAAGAGGAAATGTGTTTCAGAGTTAAGGCCAGAGAACGGAGGGTTTTTCAGTTCATGGTGGAGTCTCGGAAGCCATGGGAGGGTTTTTGAGAAAGAAAGAGATGGAATTTGATATTATTTTTTTCAAAGTTCACACTCAAGCAGGGCCAGGGAGGGTCCAGTGCTTCCATTAGAATGAAAACAAGAGTATCATTTAGGAGGCTATAGACAAGAGATGAGAGCTTACCGGGTGCCTGCCAATGCAGGAGACGTACGAAAAGTGGATTTGATCCCTGGATCAGAAAGATCCCCTGGAGGAGGGCATGGCAACCCACACCAGTATTTTTGTCTGGACAATCCCATGGACAGAGGAGCCTGGCGGGCTACAGCCCACAGGGTCTCAAAAAGTCAGACATGACTGAAGTGACTTAGCACGCACACAGACAAGAGATAATGGTGTTTAGGACAGATACGGTTGCCCTGGCACCACCCACAGAGGGGAGCAACGGGGAGCCCTGCTGACAATAGGTGTTCAGGCCAAGTGCTCTCTTCCCCACTGGATGTGAGAATGAAGGACACATGACCTCAGACCTTGGCAACCTCACATCTGAGGGAAATAAGTAGGATAAATCTTAGAATGGAGGTCTAGGGATTGCAAACCCAGACCCAGAAGCCAGGCTGCCGGGGTTCAAGCGGCGACTCTGTCACCTCCTCAAAGGGTGACCTTTGGCATGCTCCTTAACCTCTCTGGGCCCTTATCTGTGAAAGAGGACATGCTAATAATACCTAACCCCCTATGGTTGTTATAGAGATTAAGTAATAAAGTGCTTGACAGTGTGACAGACAGTCTATGCAATAGCAGTGTCACCTTGAAACTAGCAAGAGAGGTACATTCAGGGTCCGCGAGAACACAGAGAAGGCAGCAGCGAATGCCAGCCTTGAAGCATTTGTAGAAGGAGCTGGAGGGTGAACCCTAAAGAAAAAGAACAGTGGGGGGAGGAGAGTCCCTTCTGGACAGAGGCCACAGTATACATAAGGTTGTTGAGGTGGGTGTGCAGAGCACTGCAGGCCTCCGAGGAGCAGGAACGAGAGTCAAGGGCGATGTGGCGCCTCGTTTCCAGACTGAAGACCCCTGTGGGTGGTGGTCTCACTTGGGAAGATGAGGAGTTCCATTTGAGACAGGCAGTCCCCAGCCCCAGAGAAGGTGGGGACCCAGGGAAGGCGCTACATGGAGCTCAGCAGAGCCGCGGGGCCTGGGGACCAAGCCATCATGGGTGGAGTGATAGCTGGTTCTCCTGCCCTCTCCCCAGGCTGCCTTGAACTGTTCTGGCCTCTCTGACTGCCCCACTGGGAGACTTTCCTCCCTCCCAGCCAGGACCACAGAGGGCTCCTGGGAGGTCCTTGACTGTGTGACTTTTTATGGTTCCCATTTATTCTGCCAGGGAAATCAGCCCCTGACCACAGTGGTGCCCGAGCATGAATCACGATGTCCACAGTGTGAAGAAAATGCAGCAAGTCAGCAGATGTGGGTGGGACCCCAGGGTTTTCATTCACAAAGAGATTTTTCAATTTTATTAAAATCAATAAGAGTTTATTACAGTATAAATGAAATGAGAGCCCCTTGCTTCTGGGATAACAAACTACCATCCCAGCTGCTGGCCTGAGAGCCCACTCCTGGGAGAGCTCCCCTTGGGTAAGGAGGAGGCTTTGATTCACACCCAGGGTGGAAGCCAAAGAAACATATCCACCATGAAATTTCCAGCAAAATGTCTCATCCTGTGTGACCTCTCCCTATGTTCTCACAAATCTATAAAAATCATGACATAATTGGTGGGGTGAAATTATTTGTGGAAAACCAGGGATGCAGTCAATGTCAGAATTAAGGAGAGCTCAGAGCTGAGATTATCGTTCAAGAGGGAGGGGACATACCTATGCGGATAGCTGATTTTGGGTTTCCTCGGATGGCTCAGTGGTAACAAATGCACCTGCAATGCAGGAGATGCAGGTTCGATCCCTGGCTCAGGAATATCCCCTGGAGGAGAAAACAGCAACCCACTCTGTTATTCTTGCCTGGAGAATCCCCTGAACAAAGAAGCTGGGTGGGCTACAGTCCATAGGGTTGCAAAGAGTCAGACGCAGCTGAAGCGACTGAGCACGCATATGCATAGCTGATTCACTCTGTCATAAGGCAGAAAATAGCACAACGTTGCAAAGCAACTGTACCCCAATTAACAAAAAGGAAGGGCACAGATGATAAGCATGTGTGGACGGATTCTGTAAACTGTAAAGCGCTGTCCACCTGCTGGGGTTACTCCTTTATACTTACTATTACTCCTAACAATGGGTCCCCAGCCCTATAAACAGTCTTGGAGAAGGAGTGACAGGAGTTACAAGCTCTGAGTTAATGGTTGAGACCCCGAGGGCAAACCCCACAGAAACCAGGACAGAGGAGACAATCGATCAACTCACAGAGCATGAAAAGAGAGAGGAAGTAAGAATCCAGGCACGCATGTGCACATCCACCTAAGCGGTTCTTGGCGTGGGAGGAGCGAGGAGGAGTTCAGAGCAGAACCCAGAGCTCCCAGGCCTACAGGCATGGGGTGGGAGGGGTAGGGTGGAGTTCCGTTAGGGCAGGGACCCAGGATCTAGAAAGCTTGGCTCTCCGGGGTGGCCTGATTTCCCCGGATGGCCTGTGGGCAGCGGGCTGTGGGCTTCTGGCTCCCTGCGCAAGCTCTGGGTGCCTGTCCCTTCCCGGGACTTGGAGGGGACCGAGTTTGGAGCAGAAGGCCTAGGTGGGGCTCTGGAACTCCTTGGGCTGGCTCTAGGGTCGGAGGCTCTGGCCTCACGGCTGAGACGCTCTTGTATAGTAGCCCCCATCATCAGGCTGAAGCTGTCAGTTTGGGAGCCACAATCGTAAGCTGTCTGGGAGGCTGGTTAGGTCCTGCCACTTGGGAGGCTGGTGTTGCAGAGACAGCAAACCTCCCCGCCTCACAACCAGGCCTCAGAGCTGCTAAACGGGAAGCTTCTGGCTGCTGATCTGGTTGTTCACATCCAGAAGGTGTAGACATCCTCTTGTTTCAAAGAAGCGAAGTCTGGTGTAAACTCGAGGAACTGGGCATCCAGGCTGACCCCAGGGGCACAGACTCCAGCCAGAGAAGGGGCTGTGGTTGAGGGAGAGCTTGTGATGTAGTTCCCACAAACCTGGAAGGATGGCCCCCAACTTTTAAAAATTAAAAAGAGAGTAACAACCTAGGCCTCCCAGGGGGATCACTTGGTAAAGAATCCACTGACAACTCAGGGGACGCGGGTTATCCCTGGTTGGGAAGATCCACTGGAGAAGGAAATAGCAATCCTCTCCAGTATTCTTGCCTGGAAAGTCTCACGGACAGATGAGCCTGGCGGGCTACAGTCCAAGGGGGTGGCAAAGAGTCAGACATGACTTGGGACTAAACAACAACAACCAAGGCACGTGAAAACTTCTACATCTCCGTCAGGCCCTGTCCATAGAGACACACTTTTCTTTCAATGCACTTATAATACGTGTGTCACTGTGTGTTACAGAAGGGGTTTTGACCCACTTAACAGCACATAATACACATTTTTCATAATTGATAACTGCATAAAATGATATACTATAGATTCTCCCTGATTTAAATAATCCCCCTATTACTGGCTTGGGAAGATCCCCTGGAGAAGGAAATGGCAGTGACTCACACACTCCAGTATTCTTGCCTGGCAATACCATGGACAGAGGAGCCTGCTAGGCTGTAGCCCATGGGGTCACAAAAGAGTCGGACTTGACTTAGCAACTAAGCAACAACAACAAGGTAACATATTTAAGCAGAATTGTAACATTTTTCTCATATAAATGTTAAAGGGCCCTTCACATGGTATAGCTATCCTATATCTTGCAGTGGGCGCAACTGCCTTTCATCAAACATCTTCTCATTTTGTTGTGTTTTTTAACATCGAAGAGTTTTTTATTCTATTCTCACTATCATCAGTCAGTCCTTTCCTTCCCAGTTTCTTCCATTGCTTCAAAGCTGAGAGTGGTCTTTCTTGGTAAAGAAAATAAATATTTCATTTTTTGTGCTAACTTTTCTGTTTTTTTTTTTTTTTATAAGAGAACACTTTAATCCATCTGTAGTCTATCTTGGTATAAGGGGGAGCTCTAAATTAAAATTCTTCAGTGCTATCCAGTTTCCCAATGTCATTCATTTTTAATTACTTTTTAAATGATTATTTTATAAAGTGTTCTAATGATGAACCTGTTAGTCTTGCGATTTGCTTTTTTTTTTTTTTTTTAAGAATATCCTTTGAAATCCTTCTCTTGTTTCTCCAGAATCTTTTGCATTCAGAAAAACACTGTTGGGATTGATTTGAGGCAGTTTATGTTGTACATTAACTGAAGATGATGAGACATTTTCGAAATAGTCAGTGTGCTCATCTTGAATTATGGGATACCTCTCACCCTGTCCCCAGCTCAAAGAATTTTCAATTTCTTTATAAAGGTCAAGCATATATTATGTTTATTCCTAAGTATGTTAGATTACATGTTTCTGTTATAAATGGATGTTTTCATTGTATTTTCTAGCTTTTGCTAGTGTTTAGGAAAATCATCACTCTTATGCATATAGTCTGCATTCATCTTCCTCCTTAAACTTAATTCATAAATTTTTGTGATCTTTTTGTATCCACCATCCATACAAATGTTCTTGTGATACCGCTTTTTCCTCTGGTTTATTTTATCTCGCCTTACTGAATTGATGAGGATGTTCAAAAAATATCAAGTGGAACTCCTCTAAACCTTCTGAGGAACTTGGTAGGATGTCAGTTAACTTTTCATTAATTATCAGTGAGATGAAAACAGGAATTCATTTTTGTTTCTAATTTTGGTTTTTATTTTTATTTTTTATTTATTTTTTGGCTTTACCTCGAAACATGTGGGCTATTAGTTCCCTGACCAGGGATTGAATCTGAACCTCCTGCATTGGAAACACAAAATCTTAATCACTAGACTGCCAGGGAAGTCCCTGTTCCTAGTTTTGAACTTACTTTATCAGTGCTGATTTTCGGTTCAAAATAGGAATGCTTTATCCTATTGAAGACTCCTTTGATTCTTAAGTTATACTTTTAAAACAATGTTTGATTGTTATCCAATTATTTGAGGATAACTATTAAGATGATTTTGCACCTTTCATTTTGGTCTTTATGCAGAATGAATAATGAAAATTGCCCCTGGTGGCAGAGCTGGAATCTCAATCCAGGCCTCTCACTTCCAACCTCTGTGTAACTTGATCAAGTCATCATTTCAGGAAGGTACGTTTTAGTTTCCAAAGGCTTGAGCATTGCTTCTAGCTGTGCAATGACCACAGCAAACACAGGCAGATGAAAGATGTTTTCAGACAGGATTCTTTCTGCCTTTCCAGGCACCTGGGTTTCAAAGGCTGTCATGAAGGAGGCAGTGCCAAGCAGCTGTGAGAGTGATTCTGAAATTTAAAAAGAAAAACTTGTAAAGACCAGAGGAGTAATTGAAAATGATAAATATCCGATGTCACTATTATCTGATGTCCACTTCTAGTCGCCCCCCCCCCCCCCTCTGGAGATGTGGCAATGTCCCCAGGGGCTGTTCCAGTCCCTTCTACACTCCCTTGACACTCTGCATCTGCCATAGTCCACCCCCATGGTGCTCTCTCTGATTACTTTCTTTCCGCTGTGCCAGGGGAGATGTCAGTTCTGCTCCAATTAGCCAGAACAGTTANCCCCCCCCCCCCGCTCTGGAGATGTGGCAATGTCCCCAGGGGCTGTTCCAGTCCCTTCTACACTCCCTTGACACTCTGCATCTGCCATAGTCCACCCCCATGGTGCTCTCTCTGATTACTTTCTTTCCGCTGTGCCAGGGGAGATGTCAGTTCTGCTCCAATTAGCCAGAACAGTTACCACCTCACCAGGATCCAGGCTGGAAATGGAGCCCTGCACAGCGCCGTGACATCTCCTGGGGAAACGCCACTCAGCCCTGCTGTGAGCAGCAGTTCCAGATGAGCTGAGGAACCCTTCATCCCCCCTCCCTACTCCCACGGACACAGGTGTCCAGCATGGTCCCACAGACCTTTTGCTTGAATCTCATGCCAAACTTATGAGGCAGGTGAACGGGGGTGATTACTAATACCCCCATTTTACAAATGGAAACCGAGGCACAGAGAAGATAAAGAAATTGCCTAAGAAATCCCAAGGACAGAGGAGCCTGGAGGGCTACAGTCCATGGGGCCCAAAGAGTCGGACATGACTTGGCAACTAAACGACAACAATAACACACAGCTGGGGACGGGCAAGGCACAAATTCCAAAGGAGACTCCACCTTGATTCTAATCCCACGTCTCTTTTACACATCACACTGTCTTCCTCTAAAATAATCTCCTCTCCTCTCAAGCTTGAAATAGAGAATTCAGACATCTACAGTCGAGAGAGTTAAGTGTGCATTTTGTTTTAAGTAACTGAAAACTTGCAGACATGTAGAATCTGTGGGAGCTGTCTCCTATCTCAGGCCGGGTGGGGGGCAAGGCCCCCTTCACTGACCCTCGATGTTTTGTTTCATTTCTCACGTATCAAATTGAATGTGACCCAGATGCTGAGCAGAGAGGAGAATGAGTGTGTGTAGGAGGAAAGGGAAGGGTGGCCCCGGCTCCCCTTTGGAAAAGGCTTTGGTTCTGCAGGTGCAAAGTTTGTTGGCTCTGCCCTGGGATGTTCACAAGAAGCCAGGTGTTCCTGGAGCGTCACTTGTGTGCAGGTCTCAATTCCTATGAAACAGAAGGAGAAGATTCTGGATCCACCCCCTGCTTCAGGCACCCAAGTCCCGACTCCCCTTGGAGGCAGATGTGGACTCACTCTGCCTTGCCAGGGGAGGAGGGGGTGGCAGTGGGAGCTGTTCTGAGCTGAGGGAAGGCACAGGCTTGGCCATCCTGGGATGCTGTCAGGGGAGGTTTTGAGGGGCGGTGGACCAAAGTTGGACAAGGAGCAAAGGGAAGGCTGGAGTGGTGGGGAAATTAAGGAGAAGAATGTGAGCAATAGCACAAAAGAAGGCTGGAGGGCTGTGGACATCCAGGGTCACACTTCGGGGGATGGAGCAGCAAGAGCTGGGCTCTGAAGGGAGCTAGTTCACACCCTGCTGGAGTGGAGAAGCAACCAGCTCAGGGTCACACAGCTAGCTAGCTAGCAGCAAAACCAGGAAGCAGAACCCAGCACTCCTGCCTACGGGCCCCGGGGCTCTTGCAGTCAATCACCCCACAGTGGATGGAGCATCAGTACCTGCGTTTCCCTTGGCAGATTCAGCAGGTCCAGGGTTCTCCCGCAGGCTTTTCCCCATCCTGGGCTGGGTACTGTCTAGGGTGGCAAGAGCCCCCTGGACCCCAGAGGCAGAGGAAGTATACCTGGGAGACGGTTACAAGAGACAGAAAGGAGCAAGCAGAGACCACAGCCTGCGGCAAGGGCAGATGGTGTCCCCAGAGCCCCGCTTCCTGATGGATCACTGTAACAGCATTAAGACATGTTTCGTGATTTCTCATCTAAAGAAACCCCACCATTGTTCTTTGGTCTCACTCATCCGATCTCTCTCCTCCTCCTCACAATAAAGCTAATAAGAGCTGTCCCCACTCTCTGTCCTCACCCCACAGTTGCTGTTCCCTGGTTAGCCCACACTGGTCTGGCTCCCATCCTATCACCACTGAAACTGGCTTTGTGTTTAGCACAGGGAGCTCAGTCCAGTGCTGGCGGAATGGGGGGGTCGGAGGGAGGCTCAGGAGGGAGGGAATATATGTACACACATGACTGATTCATGTTGTTGTACAGCAGAAACTAAGACAATATTGTAAAGCAATTATATTCCAATTTAAAAAAAACTGGCTTTGACCTTGACCCCATGTCCACAACTGCCCCTTGTTCACCCTCTGCCTTGTCCTGACCGCACTTCAAGCAGACTTCTCTCCTTCCCTGACCTCTGCTTGGCCCCAAGCCAGAGTAAACGTCAGAAAGAGCAGAACATCCCCTCCCGTGAGGCCACCCAAATTCCGCCACATTTTCAGTTTCTCCTGGGAATCGCTAACCACTTTCCTGTCACACCCCACTGGCCACTTCCCCTCGTTTGTCCAGCTTCCCCTTCAAAGAGCATGCTTATCTCGGCTTGCTCCCCCTTCATCCCATAAAAGAAAAACCTTTTGCTATGTGATTTTTGAGATGCTTACAGATTTCTGAGTTCAGAACCTTTCCTACTGCGATAGTCTTTCTCAGTAATAACATCTGCCTTCTTTAAGTTTAGCTTTGTTTATCTGTTTTACATCATAGTTACCAACTGGCCAGAATTAGGCATCCAGAAGAGAGAGGGGCCTCAAAGAAGATGCTGCGAGCCTGCAGAGATGGGGACCTATAGTAGCAAAGCAGGCATTCTCCTTGGCTAGCAGTGGAAATGTAGATCCAGTTGAACCAAAAGTCAGACCCAGCAGACATTGGGGTGCAGATGCTCCCACCATTATGCAGATGGGAAGACTGAGGCCTTCAGGCCCAGGGCAGAAACTCCACCAAGAGCACTTGGCTTATCAGTGACAGAGTCAGGGCTGGTTCTCCTGCCTCCAGGTCATCCCTGGACACTTTTGCAAATGAGCACAGAGGCACCAGGGCAGCCAGGGAAGACTCAAGGCACAGACAGCACTCCTGGGCAAAGACTATTCCCACCTCTGCAGAGAAGAGCCTCAGAGGAGTGAGGAGAAGGCTTTCTTGTTTCTCCAAGAGCCCCCAGCCCTGCTTAACTCATGCATTTAGCCATTCTAATTAATGAGCAAACATTCTTTGCAAAACAATGTTTAAACACCTTAGGATTAATTTAATCAAATATTTAATTGCCCTGTAATTAATCATCTAAGCTTAATGAATTGAACCTCTATCTCTGGGAGATGGGTTTATCCCAATGACTTCTGAAAACAGTTCCATGACGGGGCCTTTTGTAATCAAATTTCCTGTTTCCATTTGGAGCTGCTGAGGGGAGAGGACCCAGCTGTGGCCCTTGGGGGGGTCTCCTGCTTCCTGTCACCAGCAAGCAGCCTAAGCTTAGCCTTCACTGGGAGAAGCTGATGGCTTAAGAGGGGACACTGGGAACCATGTCAGACTAAGACTGAGGAGGCTGAATAATTTGGATGTCTGCAAGATGGTCCCACTGCCCTAGTTATGTGCCTTTGGGCAAGTTTCATCCCTCTGCAAGCCTCAATATTTCCATTTATGAAATGGGGAGATTTCCTACCCTACCAGTCTCCCTGAACTCTGAACAGGTTTAAAGGAGATCTCGAAAGGGAGTAAAAGGGCTTGGTAGACTGTAAAGACTTATGCACCAGTGGGGGGAGCACCGTGTCCTTGGGTGCTTGAAATCCCTCAGAGCCCCCAAGCATGGAGCTTAGCATATGGCTTGAGAGGTGATCCATACCAGATGATCCCATCCACTGCCTGCAGCAATGCAAGATGCTGATGGCCACTCCCAGAGAGCATCTGAGGACCTGGAGGTTGACCCCCTGCCTGTGCTGACAGCTGGAGAGCTCCCAGCTGGCAGGAACCTCAGAGACCAAGCGGCGAGGGTCTTGATTCTCAGCTCTGCCCTCCTCCTGGGATGCTGGGTGGAAGACCAGGGTATCCTTGGGTTGCCAAGGATGCTTCCCAACAAGCCCGGACAGATGAAGTCCCCAAGGATAGAGATCTAATAATAGCTATGAATGAGCACTGCTGATGCTCCAAGTCTCAGTCTCAGACTCTACATGGGGTCACTCATTAAGTTCTTTCAATAAGCCCTAGGATTGGGTAGGGTCAAGCTAAATTATTGCTTATTATTCTCTACTAATCTCACAAATGAGGAAACAGAGAATCAGAGGGGTTGACTAACTTGCGCAAAGTTTCAGTGCATGTAAGAGAGGGAGCCAAGATCTAGCTGCAGGGGCGTGTCTTAAACCCTGTGCCATCCTATCTCCTGGGAGAGAGTTGAAGAGCTGGATGAGATAAGCCATGGGCTGAGGATCCATGCAGACACAGACAGACAGTCAGCCTTGGTACTGCTCTGACACGACCCCTCCTCCTGGATGTGGGAGGATCAACCAGCCTTTCCTAGCAGACTGGCAAGACTATGGGAGGGAGAGCCAAATAGCTGCCCTGACTCACTCCGTGAGCTGGCTGAATTTCCATCTGTCTCAGGGCCAAGGAGAACATCGGATTCCTAACTTCCCAGTGCTGCCTTCCTCTGACCAGAGGGCACCAAGACTCTCTGGAGAAGCATCTGGTAGGAGAGAATTAGCCCTGGACAGGCACAACCTCTGGCCCACCATTGGAACCTTCAGCTACACATCAGCAGAGGATTGATTAACTCCAGCCTGACTTGGGAGCTGCCAGGCCAAGTGCTTCTCCTGGAGTTATTTATGCCACTCCATTAGCCCAGGAAAGGCAGAATTCATAGAGCCATCATGGCCTAAGAACTCAGTGAAATTAATATACCTGTGACTGAAATACACATGAAGCCTGAGCCACCTCCATTTAATTGGGAAGAAAGGAGAAGAAGGGAAATACCAGGCTCCTGATTAGAGAGAAGGGATCCCAGAATCCAACCCTTCCTCTCTGTCCTCAGAGTCCACATCCTGGTCTTATTCTCAACATCTCATTAAGACATTGCCACAGTGCCCTCCTTGGCCTCCTAGCATCTAAGCTTACCCCACCCACTTGCCCTCCACGAAGTTTCAGGACCTGGGACAGAGTTGAGAGCAAGTCCCCTTGTCTTGGAAAAGACCCTGGACGCTGGGAAAGACTGAGGGCAGGAGAAGAGGGTGACAGAGGATGAGATGGTTGGATGGCATATTGACTCAATGAACATGAGTTTAAGCAAACTCCAAGAGATAGTGAAGAGCAGAGAGGCCCGGTGCGATGGAGGCCACGGTGTCCCAAAGAGTCAGACACAACTGAGCAACTACACAACTCCTTGATGAATGGTTGATGGAGCTGTGCTCTCACTCTCAGGCAGTGTTATGAAAATCTTCTGATAGGTACATTTAAGAGCAGAAGAATATGAGCTTGGTGTCGTGATCAAGAGTCCTGGCTATAGAATCAAATGTTACTATGTTCACATCCGAGCCCCCAGTAGCTAAAAGTAAAACACAAAGATTTGAATAGAGGGACTGGAAGAAAAATTATCATATATCCATGCCACAGAATACTATTGCAACTCTAAAAAAATGGATGTTACCAGTATTTACTGCTATGGAGTGATCTTCAGGATATATTCTTAAGTGAAAAACAAAACCAAGAGGGAGAATGCAAGATGCTAAGCTTGAAAAGTAAAAAATTAGGCAAAATATATATGGTTTATATGGAAAAGGAAGAAAATGAAAAATATATCTTTTGCTTTTTTAAGGAAGGGATAAACCATAAAACAATTTAAAGTGCAATGGAGGGGACAGGAAATGATAGGATAGGAGAGGAGAAGAGAGATAAAAAGTTGGTTTCTTTGAATTTGACTTGTTTTATTGTTTTTGCTTTGGAACCCTGTGAAGATTTTACATAACTGCACAAAAAATGTTCAAAATAAAATTAAATCTTAAAAAACAATTCCTAAAAATAGAAAATAATGAACATGAGATTCTGGCTGCTTGACCCATCAGTTAACTATGCACCTGGAGAGGAAGTTACTCAGTAACTTTTTTTTAGTGCTTATTTATTTATTTATTTGGCTGCATCTGGCCTTAGCTGCAGCACATGGGATCTTTAGTTTCAGCATGTGAATTCTTAATTGAGGCATATGGAATCTAGCTCCCTGGACCAGGAATGGCCCCCTATATTGGGAGTTGCCACCAGGGAAGTTGCTACACAGTGAGTTTGAATCAAAATGATCTGACTGCATGAGTAGAATGTAACCTGAAGATAAAAGTGCAAACAAGCAGCCACTCCCAAAACCCTTTTCAGTGGTCCTATTCTTGGTGGTGGCACTGGTATTGATTATACAAAGACTGCTGTGTGTGTAGCAAAACGAATAAGAGGAAAATGTGCACTGCAGGCTGGAAACTGCAGTTGGAGCAGGAAGCTGAGGAGATGGCGGGCCCCTTGGCGGCTATCCATCTTTCAGGGATTGATGCCCTTAATTTCATGATATCTAGTCTCTTAGAAATCATTGTTTCATATATTTTTCCTTTTGGTTGTTGCTGCTATTATTTTAGGCACGGGGATAAATCTGGACCCTGCTATTCCCCCTAGAAGTTGAAGTTGAGGAATCACATTTTTTATTTTATTTAGCTTACATTTAAACAGCCACCTGTGGCTAGTGGTACCACACTGCAGAGTTCATATCACACCATCCGACTGAAGACAAAGGAAACAAATTCACTTCTGTTCAAGTGCTAGAATCCATCCCTCTTCTCCATCATCTCCTTTGTTATGTAGAAGCAGAGAGGAAGAGGAGACCTCACACTGGTCCAGGCCTAGGAGGTGAGCTCCAGCATTGCCAGAGCTCTGCCCCAGTCACAGGATGGGAGTTGCTTGTTCAGCCACTTTAAAAGCAAGGACTTTGGGACTTCCCTGATGGTCCAATGGCTAAGACTCTGCACTCCCAATGAAGGGGACCCGGGTCTGATCCTTAGCCAGGGACCTAGATCCCACATGCTATAACTAAAGATCGTAGTGCAGCCAAATAAATAAACTAATTTAAAAAAAAAGAAAAGTGGAAAATTCCAAGGTGGGATGATAAGCTCTAAGAAGCATGGGGCTCTGGGAGCCCAGAGGGTTTCTGGGCCAGCAGGTGCACAGGCAAAGGAGGCCTGTCCTGCCCTTATTCATACCAACTCCCTTTGTGCTGGTCACTTGCATTTTGAAACCCAAGTAAGATGGTAGAGGGCATCAGAGGGCAGACACACTGAAACCATACTCACAGAAAACTAGTCAATCTAATCACACTANTGATGAAAGTGAAAGAGGATAGTGAAAAAATTGGCTTAAGGCTCAACATTCGGAAAACGAATTCATGGCATCCAGTCCCATCATTTCATGGGAAATAGACGGGGAAACAGTGGAAACAGTGTCAGACTTTATTTTGGGGGGCTCCAAAATCACTGCAGATGGTGACTGCAGCCATGAAATCAAAAGACGCTTACTCCTTGGAAGAAAAGTTATGACCAACCTAGATGGCACATTCAAAAGCAGAGATATTACTTTGCCGACTAAGGTCCGTCTAGTCAAGGCTATGGTTTTTCCTGTAGTCATGTATGGATGCGAGAGTTGGACTGTGAAGCAGGCTGAGCACCGAAGAATCAATGCTTTTGAACTGTGGTGTTGGAGAAGACTCTTGAGAGTCCCTTGGACTGCAAGGAGATCCAACCAGTCCATTCTGAAGGAGATCGGCCCTGGGATTTCTTTGGAAGGAATGATGCCAAAGCTGAAGCTCCAGTACTTTGGCCACCTCATGTGAAGAGTTGACTCATTGGAAAAGACTCTGATGCTGGGAGGGATTGGGGGCAGGAGGAGAAAGGGACGACTGAGAATGAGATGGCTGGATGGCATCACTGACTCGATGGACGTGAGTCTGAGAACTCCGAGAGTTGGTGATGGACAGGGAGGTCTGGCGTGCTGCGGTTCATGGGGTCGCAAAGAGTCGGACACGACTGAGTGACTGAACTGAACTGAACTGATTCCCTGAATTTTTTTAAACAACTAGTGATGCAATTCAGAAGCACATTAATAGTTACACTGGGGTCTGATGGCATGAACTGAGAGTACTTCAGCAAAGTACTGAAGTTTCCCTGCCAGCAAAGGCAATGACCCTGGTTGTGGCAGTGAGATCAAGTCACATAGTAGGAATTAAATGACTGTGGCTTCAACAAAGTTGAAAGTGTACCTATAGTATATTGTATTGACCAAAAAGTTCATTTGGATTTATCCGTAAGATGACATGGAAAAATCCAAATGAACTTTTTGGCTAACCCAATCAATTTCATTACCATGATGAGAATTATTTAAGATATTTATTTTCTTCTGAGCTTAGCCTTATGTTTTCTTATAAAAAGCCTCCTTCTTTCATTGGTATGCTTTTCTGAAATACCATCTTCCCATTTTGTTGTTGTTTAGCTGCTAAGTCATGTCTGACTCTTTTGTGGCCCCATGGACGGTAGCCTGCCAGGCTCCTCTGTCCATGGGATTTCCCAGGCAAGAATACTTGGAGTGGGTTGCCATTTCCTTCTCCAGGGGATCTTCCTAACTCAGGAATTGAACCTGAGTCTCCTTCATTGGCAAGTGGATTCTTTACCACTGTCCTCCCNCTTTTTTTTTTTTTTTTTTTTTAAACAAAATGAGGGGATTTCAGATGTTGCATGGACTATAGACCAGATCTTGGAAAAAAAATCTTTAAACTAGGGGTTGGCAAACTACAGCTTGCAGGCCAAATTTGTGCCACTCCCTGTCTTTGCAAATAAAGCTTTATCGAAACAACCATGCTTATTCCTTTATATTTGTCTATGGCTTCTTTTAACAACCAGGGCAGAGGTGAGTAGCTTTGCAGAGATCACACAACCCACAAAGCCTAGATTATTACTCTGGCCCCTTATGGAAAATGTTTGCCTATTCCTGCTTTCACCATGAAAACTGAAAGCCAAAGTCACTTCCCAGGATGTTATGTCAAGATCCTAACCAAAGATGCCCAGACAACCATCCCATGAAGAAGTGAGAGATGTGTGCTGTGTGAGTCCTGGTCTGATATTTGTTGCTGGTGACTTTAGGTAAGCCACTGCCCTCTCTGATCCTCCATTTCCCCACTGGTAAGGCAAAAGGAATAAACTAGTTGATTCTATGCTTTACACTGACTCTGAGCCTCTGTGTTGAAGTTTAAGTAGTTCTTTATCCTATCAGAGGCTCTGTGACCCCACAGGTGAGCTTTGTGGTCTCAAAGAGGCCTTGTCATTACTCTAGCGAGCCCAGAGAAAGGAAGCCATGAGAATTATGAAGGCAACCAAGGCCCAGAGAGGCTTAATTATTTCCCCAAGATGGTACCCTTTGGTATGGAATTTAGCACTGGAAATGACGACCATGTGTATCCAGCAACAAAACGTCTGAATGAAAAAATGGAAACCAAAGGCACTGCCTTGTCCAGTCAACACCTACCACTGAGGAATTTTCAGATAAGCACGTGCTTATCAGCAGTCTTGAGCGAGAGAAGCTCGTGGGTAGAGAGGCGGCAGGACTGTGACTTGGAAGACTTGGGTCCTTTGAGGCTCTGCCATTCTTATCCGGGTTGCCTTGGTCAAGTCTTTGTCCTCTTTGAGGCTGTTTTCTCACTTTCCTTGGTGGCTCAGTGGTAAAGAATCCACCTGCCAATATAGGAGAATTGGGTTTAATCTCTGGTCTGGGAAGATTCCAAATACTGTGGAGCAACTAAGCCTATGCACCATAACTACTGAGGCTGTGCACTACAGCCCACGAGCTGCAACTACTGAAACCCGTCTGCCCAGAGCCCATGCTCCACAACAAGCGAAACCACTGCAATGAGAAGCCCTTGCACTGCAACTGGAAAGCAGCCCCCACTCGCTGCACCCACAGAAAGCCTGCACACGACAACAAAGACCCAGCACAGCCATAAACAGAAATAAAACTTTAAAAAGAGGTTAGAAGATTTTTCACCTGGATTCGTTGGAAGGACTAAGTGAAGTGATGGATTTTAAAAAAGATACTATAGTGTATAGCACATAAAACTCTCTTCCAAAGAGTATAATTAGCCCGCCTTCACATTTGCACAGAAATTCATCATTTGTATAGTTTTCACAGAGACTAACTCATTGGAAAGGGAAGAAATGAGAGCCCAGAGAAGCTCAATAATTTTACTCAAGGACACACAGATAGTAAGTGGCCAAGTCGAGACACAAACTCAGAGCTTCTGATTGTCCTTTCAGTGCTCTCCCTCTCCCTACAGTATGCCAGCCTTCCGCCTGTTAAGTTTGTTTAGATGTCTCCACTGTCCTCAGCAGCTTGTTAGAGCAGTGTTCATGGAACCCATGCAGATGGAGGAAATGAACTGTAGTCCTTGCCATTCCTCCCTGGAGAGAGGCCCTTCTCCCTCCTCTTGACCCCCCAGGGCCAGGCATCCCATCTCCATCTAATCTCATCTCCATCTTCCAGGTCCTTTGACTTCCCCAGCTTCACCCTCATCCACCCAGTGGCTTCCTGTAGAGCTCTCTAGCAGGAGTGGGAGTTGCCTGGGGGCAGGAGAAGGGTGGTGAGAGGAGGGAGTTAAGGACCCNCAGGCATCCCATCTCCATCTAATCTCATCTCCATCTTCCAGGTCCTTTGACTTCCCCAGCTTCACCCTCATCCACCCAGTGGCTTCCTGTAGAGCTCTCTAGCAGGAGTGGGAGTTGCCTGGGGGCAGGAGAAGGGTGGTGAGAGGAGGGAGTTAAGGACCCCTGCTGCTGCTGCTGCTAAGTCGCTTCAGTCGTGTCCAACCCTGTGCGCCCCCATAGACGGCAGCCCACCAGGCTCTCCCATCCTTGGGATTCTCCAGGCAAGACACTGGAGTGGGTTGCCATTTCCTTCTCCGCTACAAGGACTATGTTCTTACAAAATTATCCCCCACCCCTCATATACACAGGTGACGAACATTTAAAGGAAGGCTTTCATCATGTCGTGTGAATCCACAGGAAGTGACTTCCTCCCGATATCGCGGCTTTCACAAATTGAAGGATTGTGGCCACCCTGTGTCGAGCAAGTCAATTGGCAACATTTTTCCAACAGCATTTGCTCACCTCATGTCTCTGTGTCAGATTTTGGTAATCTTCATGATATTACAAACTTTTACATTATTATTATATTTGTTATGGTGAACTGTGATCAGTGATCTTTGATGTTACTACAACTCACTGAAGACTGAGATGATGGGTAACCTTTCTTTTAGCATTAACATATTTTTAATTAAGGTATGTAGATTGGGTTTTTTTTAGACATAATACTATTGCACACTTAATAGACCACAGTAGAATGTGAACATAGTTTTCTTGAGTTTTTAACTGCAGTAGGGTTGATTTATAATGTTGTGTTAGTTTCAGGTATATAGCAGAGTGATTCAGTTATACATGTATATATATTCTTTTTCAAATTCTTTCCATTATAGGTTATTACAAGATATTGAATCCTTTATGTTGTACCATAAAACTGTTGTTTATCTAGTTTATATATAGTGTTATATAACTGTTAATCCCAAATTCTGTTATATCCCTCCCCCCTACCCCTGCCTTTTCCCTCTGGTAACTTTAAGATTGTTTTCTATAAACATAACTTTCTTATGCACTGGGAAACTGACTTGCTTTATTGTGATATTCCCTTTATTGAGATGAGCTGGAACTGAACCTATGTCTTTGAAATATGTGTGTATACCTCCTCAACTGGCCCAGAGTAGGTGTTTCCTGGAAGAGAAGGCAGGAGGGAATAAAGGGGCTTCTGGGTGCTGTGGACACAAGACAGCTGAGCAGGCAGCACTTACGGTGAGGAGTCCGTGGCACGCTGGGCACGGCGAGCCCCATGGGGACGAGGCCACTGTCCTGCTGGGGCACCCAGTGGAATGTAGGATGACAATGAAGTGCAGTGCTCAGAAACAGAGGGGAACTGTGGGTCTTGGAGCAAAGTTCCCATGTTCTTTCCACCTGTCCTTTTGTCCTGAGCACTGAAGAGCCAGAGAAGAGACAAAATCTCACAGTCTAATGAAAAGGCAGAAGTAAACCCCAAAACTCATCATTTAAAAAGTAAAGCCAGAGAGATCAGGCCATGACTACACTATAAATCAAGCCTAAGGGAAAACAGAGCTGCTTGGAACACACGGGGCTTTGGAAACCTTGACCTCCCATACATCTTTTCTGCAAAAGTTACTGGACGATAATACATCAGTAAAACAAGGAAAGAATAAAAACAAACAAAGAAGGAAAAGATAAAGAGTAAAACAATACAACAAACTCAGGGGTCCAATGAGGAAAAACAAATTCAAGAGTCACACAGCACGCCGCCAGTTTAACACAGAGCAGAAATATATGAGTTCCCAGAAAACAAGATCCAAGAGAGAAGACATTCTAGGGAATGTTTGTCACATGTGCAACAGATAAAGCACGTAAAACCCTAGAATAAATGAAAATCTCTACAAATCAATAAGAAAGAGAGAACTAGGCAGACATTACGAAAAGGCAATCAACGCAGTATGGGGGGAACAAAGGAACGAAAACAAAAAACTAAATAACAATAATAATAGTGATCAATGTAAAATATAACTTCTGGAATGAAAGATTATTTTGTAATGTAATCTTTATCTTGCACACTGAGCTACAATGATCTTTCAAAGGAACTTTTAACATATTTTTCCCTATTTTATTGTAGATATTTTTACTCAGTGAAAAATTATAAATTGAAATTAAAATACCAAAAAACCCCTCAGTATGGGAACTATAAATGGCCAAGGACAGAGAGTAAATTGCTCAGTCTTATTTGTAATCAAAGAAATGCAACCAAAAGCAACAATAAGCTCCCATTACTTGCAGATTAGATTTTAAAAGTAGCAAAAAGTGCTGGTTGGAACAAGTTCCTACTGTATAGCACAGAGAACTATATTCAATATCCTGTAACAAGCCATAATGGAAAACAATATGAAAAAGAATATATCTATGTGTAACTGAATCACTTTGCTGTGCACCAGAAACTAGCACATATTGTAAATCAACTATACTTCAATTAACTTTTTTTTTTTCAGAGAAGCACTAGTTGGGGTGTAGAGAAATGGGCATTTCTCTGTGCAATGGTGGCAAGATAAATGGGTGCAGGCTTCTTTAATGGGTGCAGCTGTCAGCACCTAATAAAAATGTCAATGACTTGGCTCTGTCTTCCTTGCACTTTCCATCTCTGGCCAGTGGTTCAATTTTGCTGGATGCCCATTGCAAGGATGCCTGGGAAACCAGTGTGCCAGGCTCAGGTACTCTGCCAGAGGGAGGGACTCTGCAGGGACTCTGCAGAACAGGACAGGAATGGGCAACAGATGTCATAGCAGACCAGCAAATGACCAGCTTAGCTGTTTTCCCTTAATTTTGTTTTCATGGATCCCACGCCTTTGAACTGCTGAGCAGTAGTCGCATGCAGGAATGATTATCCATTTTCTTGTGCACCAACATTTAGGTTAGTTTCTAACTGAATGCTATCTCAAGCAGTGTTTGAGAAAGCCCTGCTTGTGTGTGATTCCTCATGTACACATACACATTTCTCTCCAGAAGAGATGCCTGGAAATGGGATCGCCTGGCTGAGGAGACTGGAAGGTGAGAAAAAGGAAGAAGGCTTTTTCCTGGTATTCCTTCTTCACACTCTGCTGTGGGCGAAAGTCCCAGAAATGGCCGAGCTCCTCTGCTCCTTGGCCCCAGTTCCTATCAGGCTCATCCACCATCCTGCTTCCACCAGGTGGCCGTGCCTTCTGGACTCCGGTCACTCCACCTCCTCCCTCTGTCCCTGTTGCCCCATGGCTGGGGGTGGCTCCCTGCGGTGACTAATGGTTGGGTCACCTCACCTTTCCCTGAGCCCTCCATCCACCTTTGTAGCTCATTCCCTGTACTAACATTTCCTTTTTAATATGCATCTGGCATGGACTCTGTTTTCCTGGCTGAACCCCGACTGATCCATAGAGCACGGATGGGGTTTGGATTTCAGTCTAAGTGCCAAGGACCTTATGCAGAGGAGTGTCGTGATTTAGAGTCTGACCTAAAACCATTAAGTCAGCTGTTGTGTGGAGGTTAACTCATAGGAGGACAGAAGTAGAGATGCGGCATGGGGCTGATCCGCTATGTGGGATGGGAGCAGGTGGCTGGGAAGAAACGTAGGTCCCTGCAGGATATTTTATTGGTGGATGTATTCTTGCTTGAAGAATCCCATAGACAGAGGAGCCTGGTAAGCTACAGTCCATGGGGTTGCACGGAACTGGATACTACTGAAGTGATTTGGCACATATAAGAGGGAGAAGGAGAGCAGGGAGGAGTAGGGCCAGATTTTTGACTTCACTAACTGGATGCTGAGATTGCCATTTACCATGGTGGGTAAAACAAGGTTTCCTTACCCATGACTTGCCAAGAATATGAGACTCCTTCGTTAAGCACCTACCTGGCATCAGATGCCCTCATTTCTTATCTGTTGCTGCTGCTTTGTTGCTAAGTTGTGTCTGACTCTTTGCGGCCCCATGGACTGTAGCCTGCCAGGCTCCTCTATCCATGGGATTTTCCAAGTGAGAATATTGGAGTGTGTGCCACTTCCTTCTCCAGAGGATCTTCCCGATTCAAGGATCAAACCTGCGTCTCCTGCATTGGCAGGTGGATTCTTTACCGCTAAGACACCTGGTTCTTATCTGCAGGGAGGTATTAATTCTGCATTAGAAGGCTTTTGTAAACCTCATGGAGCCTTTCTTAAAAGAAACAGTGACAGCAAACGGGAATAGGAGGCACAGCAAGGCCATCTCTGAGCTCTAAAATCTCCTTCCTCTGTTTCTCAAAGGGCAAGATTTCTACCACTAGCTGGCTCAACTACATGCCAGCAAAAACAATACCAACCGCCCCACTGCATGCCTACTGCGTATCAGGCCCTATGCCAGGCATTTTACATCCATTCCCTCAGATTCTCCAAAGTGGGAATCGGACGTCTTCATTTGATTTCCAGAGTCAGAACCAGTGGAAACACACACTGGGCTCACACATTGTTGGATCTTGCCTTTCTGAAGGCCCACACTGGGTGGGACTATTACATCATATTGACAACATAAATTAGACTGATTACAGGCTGACAACATCGTTAGGAATGATATACTATTCAGTTACTGGCATTATTGCCTGTTAAATTTATACATGACAAACTGCTTTCTGTCTCTGCCCAGTGACACTATGATTTGGCACCAACCCAGATCATAGGAAATGCCCTGGTGTGAACCACAGGCCAATCATTAATTGCCTCCTGGGAGGTCACTCAGCCCTTCCAACTCTGCTGACAGATTGGCCTTTGGTGAAACTATAAAGTAGAAAAAGATTATCTTTCTACCCTTGGGAACCCAAGGAGCTCCCCCAGCTCCCAACACCCCCACAGGGAAGTAATTGTCATACACAGAAAAGAATACTCAACTTTGCACTAAAAGGCTGGGTTCTGTCTCTGACTGGCTTCGTGACTGTAATAAGTCATTTCTTCTTCCTGAGCCACAGTTTTCGCATATAAAAAAGAGAATCAAAATTAACCTATCTGTATCATTAGGGGTGGTTTCTGCAGATTGAATGAGCCGGCGGAAATGAAAACACCTTGTATCAGTCGGTTCTTGCTGTGTCACGACCAATCACAAATATCTCAGTGTCCTAGAACAATCAGCATTCATCTCATTCACAAATCTGTATGTAAGCAAAGGTTGTGTGAGCTAGGCTAGACTGGGATGAGTTTGGCTAGAGGCTTTAGGCTGTGGTTTGGCTTTAGGCTGTGGTTTGGCTAGAACTGGTTCCTCTCCAACAAAATGAGCTCTGGTCTATTCCCTGTGTGTTTATTTTTGAGCCCAGGATAGAGGGGAAGCCTCTACTTGCGAGAAGGTCATCTCATGGCCGCGGCAGGGGTGCCCAGCTGCAAAGTGTATTTCAAGTCCTTGCTTGCATCATGTTTGTGAATATTTCAGGTGAGTCAAATGGCCAAATTGGAACCTAAGGAGTAGGGACATGCACTTCCGTGAAGGCGAGAAAGAGTAGGTGGATATTTCTAAACAATAATCTGACCTACCACACGTGTGCTCTACACAAGGGAGAAAACAATGTCTTATCATTACCTCCTCAACCTCACCATGGACAGAGAAGTCAAAAATTTTCATCTACTGCTTTAGCAATAGATACACATCAATACAACAGCTAGGGTTGTAGTTAATTAATCCAGCTAACCTTTAATCCAACTGGCTGTGTGGTTCTGTCCAATGGAACCTATTTCCAGAGGTGTATTGGGTCTTCTAAGTCTTCTTTGTACCATCTGATGGGCTTGGGAGTAGCCAACACTAGCTCTTGCAAAAGGTAGGGTAACCAGAGGAGAGCTTTTTTTTTTAGTCCTAATTTGTTCCAATAACCTCAGATAGGCAGATGACACCACTCTTATGGCAGAAAGCAAAGCAGAACTAAAGAGCCTCTGATGAAAGTAATTTTTCACTTGAAAAATCTGGCTTCAAAATCAACATTCAAAAAGTGAAGATCATGGCATCCAGTCACATCTCCTCCTGGCAAATAGATGGGGAAATAATGGAAATAGTGAGAGACTTTATTTTCTTGGGCTCCAAAGTCACTGCAGATGGAGATTATAGCCATGAAATTAAAAGACACCTGCTCCTTGGAAGAAAAGCTATGACCAACCTAGACAGCATATTAAAAAGCAGAGACCAACACAGTATTGTAAAGTAAAATAAAGTAAAAAAAAAAAAAGCAGAGACATTACTTTGTCAACAAAGGTGCATCTAGTCAAAGCTCTGGTTTTTCCAATAGTCATGTATGGATGTGAGAGTTGGGCCATAAAGAAGGCTGAGCACTGAAGAACTGATGCTTAACTGGAGTGTTGGAGAAGACTCTTGAGAGTCCTTTGGACTGCAAGGAGATCAAACCAGTTAATCCTAAAGGAAATAAACCCTGAATATTCATTGGAAAGACTGATGCTGAAGCTGAATACTGTAGCCACTTAATGCAAAGAACTGAATCCTTGGAAAAGACCCTAATGCTGAGAAAGACTGAAGGCAGGAGGAGAAGGGGATGACAGAGGATGAGATGGCTGGATGGCATCACCAACTTGATGGATATGAGTTTGAACAAGTTCTGGGAGTTGGTGATGGACAGGGAAGCCTGGCGTGCTGCAGTCCAGGGGTGCATGAAGAGTTGGATATGACTGAGCAACTGAACTGAACTGAATTTCTTCCTGTTTAACTTTTTTAGGCTAGGAGCTACTTAGCAACAGCCAACAATATTTACATAGACCTTGACAGGTAACTAAATGCATTATGAACTCCCCCAGTTGCTCAGATGGTAAAGAATCTGCCTGCAATGCAGGAGACCCAGTGGAGAAGATCCCTGGGTAGAGAAGATCCCCTGGAGAATGGAATGGCTACCCACTCCAATATTCTTGCCTGGGAAATCCCATGGACAGAGGAGTCTAGTGGGCTACAGTCCATGATGTTGCAATGAGTTGGACATGACTAAGCGACTTACACACACACACACACACACACACACACACGTACACTTTTATTGAATTAATTCATTTTCATCTCCAAATAGCCCTTCATTCTGCCCGCTTTACAGATAAGGAAACTGAGGCTCAGAGAAGTCATACAATAGGAAGCAAGAAACCTGGAATTTGAACACTTACCTTCCTGATTTCAGAGCTCAACTAGTTCAGTCTTCCCATTCCCCACCCTGTGGATAGGTCTTCTACTGACCACAGCCTGGTTCTGCCTGACTCCACAGCATTCCCCCCACCACACACACTAATGTGATGTCAGGCCCCTGTGACAGCGCAACCACATCCACAACAGTTTAATTTCTGCCATTTATATGAACGGAAATTACTCATTAAAATTTAATTTGGTAAATTTCAATCTTCGTAAGCAGTTAATTCAATGAAGACACTGCCCAGCCAGTCGGCAGTTACTCGGGTTATTTCCGTGCAGCCAGCACCCTAGATAACAAAGAACACTCCAGCATCCTAGGCTGTTTTAAATTCACATTCCTTCATTATTATGTCAACGAAAGTCATTATGTGACTGAAGAAAATGCTTCCTGTCTAGAAAAATAAAACACGGTCTTGTGCAGGAGATTAGCATTTTCTGTCGTGCATTAAATGGGGAGCTTTTAAGGAGCATGATTTCTGAATTATGTGGTTTGATGATTACTTAACCACATTGACTGGGGATAACTATTTATCTAGCCCAGAACAATGCAGTACAACAGACCCACCTTATGTGCCATGGACCCCCTCAAGGATTTTTGCCAAGGACCAGATTCCCAGGAGAGGTCAGGTCCTGGGTCAGGAAGATCCCCTGGAGAAGGAAATGGTAACCCATTCCAGTATTCTTGCCTGGAAAGTCCCAAGGACAGAGGAGCCTGGTGGACTACAGTCCATAGTGTCACAAAAGAGTCAGACATAACTGAGCGCACACAGACAGATCCCCAGAATCCTCTGGGGCAGGGCAGAGGGTGAGGAGAGATGGAGCTGTTTCTTGGGTCAGCACTGATGCCTGGAACATGCACAAATGTGCATCTCTGGATCAGAAGTTAGCTGACTTCCTGCAAGGGACATGTATCTGTGTGTGTGAAAGACAGAGTCATACCCACAGATTCAATACAAACCTATTAATCAGTCTGTTTAAGCCAGTGCGGCCATGAGCCTTTGGAGCCAAGAACAGTACATATTTACCTTTGCATCACTAGCACCAAGAGCAGCACCTGGAACTCACGTATAAGCACAGCTTTGGGACTGGTTGTCACAAACACTAGGAAGGGTGCAGAGCCATACCATGGTAGGTCAGTGGACCACTGGGATGTGGACTGGACTGCTGTCTGTTGCATTCATACTTCCTGGACCACAGCCTCGTACAGAGATGGCACTCAACAAACACTGAATCCTGTCTAGATCTTCATTGAGGCATGGAGGTAAAGAATCGCTAGGACAACCCATCTTGGGAAGGAAGCCAAGATACAGGAGGAGCCCTGAGATGATACAGAAAGTGGGAAAGTCTTTGCCCAAAGACAGGATCACTGTCTTGCACCCCTGAATGGGCACACTGGGACAGAACTGGTCCTATCCTGGTAGCTTTCGGGGAGGGAAAGTTATTGCTGGTAGGTAAATTTTGAGGGAGAAAGGGAAAGAGATTCTTAAAGGGTCTGTCCAAAGAAGGAATGACTTCTACTAAGAGTTGGTGAGCCTTCATGTGTCAGGAGAGACTCAGCTAGAGGAGAATATTGGAGAAGGAAGAAGAACATCAGACAGAAGTTCGAAGGAGGTGATCTTTAAGGTCTTGGGAGATTCTATGACTCAGAATGCATATTTGATTGATTTGCTTCTGCTGGTTCAGAGAAAGCTGAATCACATCCCCTGGGAAAGGAGAGATGCTGAGTTTGACCTTGAAGACCCTGAGAGAGAGGTAACTCCAGTCGGAACAGTTAAGATGGGGGACCAAGTGTGAAAAATCTCATGCTGCCTTGTTGGTAATGTGTCACAGGCACATGGAGGGGGTTCAGAGGAAGAGATCAAGGTGACTGGAGAGTCTGGAGAAAGGCAGAGCAATCAGGGGGACCTCCCTGGAAGNACTCCAGTCGGAACAGTTAAGATGGGGGACCAAGTGTGAAAAATCTCATGCTGCCTTGTTGGTAATGTGTCACAGGCACATGGAGGGGGTTCAGAGGAAGAGATCAAGGTGACTGGAGAGTCTGGAGAAAGGCAGAGCAATCAGGGGGACCTCCCTGGAAGGGGCCGGGTTGAGAAGCTGAAGCATTTAGGAGACACTGGGGAGGTGAGAGCCGTGGGCTTTGAAGAACAAAGCTGACGGGGTAGGATTGGAAGATCAGAGCTCTGACCAGCAGGAAAGGGGTTAAGGACAGTCGAGGAGGAGAAAAGCCTGTGCAAGCCGGGTCCTTAAGAAAGTGCAGTCTCTGCAAGGGTAAGAATTGAGACAGGGGATGAGAGAATGAGGCACGCATCCCACGATAAAGCAGCACACTATGGGCCTCATTTTAGCTGTGACGGAGGCAGCCATGAATTCTGACTAAGGTGAGAAGGTGAGATGGAGTTTTTAGAAGCAGACAGCCCTAGTTGGAAGTCCTGACACTACCACATCCTGGATATGCAGTCCTGGACAAGCAAACCTCCCAGGTCTTAGTTTCCTTGGATAGAAAACAGGGCTAGGAAAATCTCTCCAGCCCTCTGAGGACTGGAGTATTAGCTGGGATCATGGATGTCAGCACGATTTGTAAACTCTGAAGTGCCCTGCACTCACGGGGCAGGCACTAATGCCACGGTATTGCAGAGTCTCAGAACTGGAGAGTGACAGGGGCTGCCTTCTGCAGCCGGGGCTCTGAGTCAAGCCTTGAACTTACCATCAAACTGGAACAAACTTTATTCTTCAATGGAGAGGTTGATAGGTCTGGCAATGGTCCCACATGTGAGTGACTGTACCCTTTCCTGCTAGGATGTTGGCTTGCCCCTCTGTTCTGCAAGTCGGTTATTGGAGAAGTGTTGACAAGTGCTGACCTGTAGCCTGTCCACGATTTGCTGCCAAACCCTCCCCTATGACTGCCACTTAGACGGTGCTCTCTCCCTGGACGCTTCTCCCCCGCCTTCCTTAGCATCTCATGGTGGCATCACATTTCAAGCTCACACCAGTTCAGTGACCCCTCCAGGAGAGAGTCACCTATCAACCAATGACTCCTGGGTTTGTACCTTCAGCCCTAACCCCACCCCTTCATTCCAAACGGATACCTTATATTCAATGGGTTACTTGCTATCAACATGAAGATAAAGATCTCAAGTAAATATGACCCCATCAAACTTCTGGATGTCCCCTTCTCCAAACCTGCTCCAGTCTAGTCATTTCCTGAAACTGCCATCCCCCACCTTCTCTGGCCACGCCCCTAGACATCTTCTGGAAGTTTGCTCTCTTCCCCTCACCCCTAGATTCAATGCATCTGAACACTTGGCCAGCTTTACTTCCCAGTATACCCAAATCTGTCCCCCTCTCACCAAGTCCCCTATTAACACTCTGTCCGCATCAGCATCTTCTCAACTGGTAGAGTGGCTGCCTCCAGACTGGCCCATCCTGCTTTCTCTCTCGGCTTTTTCAAATCCCTTCTCTTCAAAGTAGCCAGAGGGATCTTTCCAAAGCATAAATCAAGTTGTGCTCTTCTTCTTAAAACCCTTTGGTGGCCTCCCAGCACAGGCAGAATAAAAACAAAACTGAGTGGAAGCCAGATTGAACTGGGTCGAGGTGTGAATAGCATTCTAGGACACGAAGACAAAAAAACAGAGAAACATTTGCAAGAAGCATGGCTGGGAAGGGAGAGAGAGAGAGCTGCAAATGGGCAGACTGTCAAGAAAGCTCTCTTGTTCCTTTAGAAGGGATCGCTTAAGCATGCTAAAAGCTAAAAGAAAGTGGGGAGGGGTGAGTGATTTATTTAGGTAACTGATGAGTCCTGTGTCAGGACAAGAGATTCATCTCAGAGCTAATTTATATTGCCAGTGATGGCATTTCTGCCTCCAGATAAACCTGTTTTTGTCAACTCTTTTAAACAATAAAATAGAGCTTCTTAAGTAAAACCTACAAGACCCTCCTGGATAGGACCTGGCCTCACCCACCTCTCCAGCCCACGCTGCAGCGCTCACCCACCGTTAGACAAGGGGTTGCATGCAGACTTTCGCACACGTGCATACAAATCACCACAGAGCTCATTGAAACAGGTTCCTGGTCCTCTTCCTCCAGTGTCCCTCCTTGACTGCCCTTCCTGCCTGAGGTTCAGTCCTAAAGCCAGTAGGAGCCACTGAGCAAGGCAGACACATGCAGGAAGCAGGAGGCAGGACGAACAGAGGGAGGTGGGTGATGGCCAAGGGTGGCTGCCCCACACAGGGCACCAGGACCCTCCCTAATGGGCTGAGGAGGAAGGCAGCATGAGATGTCAGCACCCGAGCAGGTGAGGAGGACGCCACCCAGAGCGGGCAACCTGGCACGTGGTGGCAGAACCAGAAACTGGCTGAGGAAGACATCCACGCGAGGGCTCAGTGACTTGGCAAAGGGAGAGTCAGGGGGCAACCAGGGAGCAGGGGCAGCATGGTGTAGGAGCTCAGGGCCCTAGCAAGGCAAGAAGGGCCTCCCCACAGACGGGTGAGTGTCATGGGTGTCAGAGCTGACGTGGGGTGTACGACACCTACATGGGGGAGGGACAGTAGCCTGGAATGAGGATTCAGAGCCCAAGCAGGATAAGAGGGTACTGTGTAAGGGACAATGTGTGACAGCTAAGATGGGAGGTTGGTCACAGTCAGGAGGACTGATCAAGAAAATATTCAGGACAATGGAAGCCAGGTGTCGTGGGTTGAACTGTGTCCTACCAAAAAGAACATGATCTTTCTTGGGAATAAAGTTGTTACAAATACAATTATTTAGATGAAGGGCTTCCCTGGTGGCTCAGATGGTAGAGAATCTGGCTGCAATGCGAGAGACCCCAGTTTGATCCCTGGGCTGGGAAGATCCCCTGGAAAAGGAAATGGCAACCCATTCCAGTACTCTTGTCTGGAGAACACCAGACAAGAGGCCATAGTCCATGGGGTCACAGAGAGTGGCACATGACTGAGCAACTAAGAGTTTCACTTCACCTTTTTACTATACCGGAGTAGGTTGGGCCTTAGGCCAATATGATTGATATCGTGATGAGAAGGGGGAAGTCTGAACACAGACATATATGTAGGGAGGACTAATGTGAACATGAAGGCAGAGATCAAAGTGAAGCATTTACAAGCCAAGGAAAACTGAAGGTTGCCAGAAAACCGCCAGAAGCCAGGAGAGAAGCATGAAGCAGGGGCTCCCTCACAGCAACGGATGGACCCAGCCCTGAGGACACCTTGATGCTGGCCTCCCAGCCTGCGGAACTGTGAAACAGCAAGTGACTTTTGCTTAAGCCACTTGGTTTGGGTAGTTTGTCAGAACAACCCTAAGAAAGAACTATAACACGTTCGTCATTACTGAGGAAGGGGGTTATAAACATCAGAGGGGAGAAAACGAGAGTGAACCCTGTGATGCTGAATCTGAATTGGGATATGTTGATGTCAACTCATGGGTTCCTATATTTAGAAGTAGATATAAATGTAGAGGGGGCTTCCCAGGTGGCTCAGTGGTAAAGAATCCGCCTGCAATGCAGGAGACTTGGATTTGATTCCTAGGTCAGGAAGGAATTCCTGGGAAGGAGATGACAACCCATTCCAGTATTCTTGCCTGGGAAATCCCATGGACAGTGGAGCCCCACAGGCTAAAGCCCATGGAGTCACAGAAGAGTCAGACATGACTTAGAGACTAAACAACAACAGCAACATAAAGGTAGAAATAAAGATACTTATCAAAATAATAATTATTTCAAAATATTTGAGGGACTTTCCTGGTGGTCCAGTGGTTAAGACTCTGAGTTTCTAATGGAATAGGTGTGAATTCTATCCCTGGTCTGGGAGCTAAGATCTCATATGTGACGCAATGTAGGAAAAAAAANGTATCCTATCATTTTGCCTTTTCATACTGTTCATGGGGTTCTCAAGGCAAGAATACTGAAGTGGTTTGCCATTCCCTTCTCCAGTGGACCACATTCTGTCAGACCTCTCCACCATGACTCGCCCATCATAATATTTATATTTCTTAGCTTTGTCCTCTGAGAGGTCCTTAAAGCAGTGACACTTCAGTATCAATGAACATATCTAGCATCTTGGTTTCTAAATACCATTTTCCAGTAGTAATAATATAAAAAAATAGCTCCTTGGAGAAATGGCTGATGCAAGGCCTGGGTCAGGGAAGATACAAAATGAACCTGAATCTTGTGCCTGAAGACAGAGAAGAGCTCAAAGAATGATGGAGACGCATCAAAAGGACCCAAGGGCTCCCACTGGTCAAATATGAGATCATCTGAATACTAATTAAACAATGGTGGTACGTGCTCAGTCACTCAGTAATATCTGACTCTTCACAACTTGGACTGTAGCGCACCAGGCTCCTCTGTCCTTGGGATTTCCCAGGCAAGAATACTGGAGTGGGTTGCCATTTCCTCCTGCAGAGGATCTTCCTGACCCAGTGATCAAATCGGGTCTCTTGCCTCTCTTGCATTGGCAGGCGAATTCTTTACCACTGAGCCACCTGGGAAGCTAAACAATGGCAGTAATGGATTATAATCTACTGAATAAAATGGGAAACTGTAAGCTCACACAGAGACATACAAATAAACAAATACATTGCAAATGTGATGAAGAATATAACAATGACATAATTTCAAAATAGCATCCACCAAAACACTTACTTATTACAAAGAGGAAAAGAATAACTTTATAGTGGGGAAGTCCGACAGACACCATCTTAACTAAGTCATCAAAATGATCACCTCCAGAAATGGGACAAATTGAAATCACATGCCACCCAGATAGGATGCAAGTCAAAAGACTGCAGTGTCACTTTTGTGCTATTCTTGCCAACGACGCATAAACTGAATTTAATCATGAGGAAGCTCAGACAGACCCAAAATAACTGTCCTGTAATCTGCAAGAAGTGTCAAGGTCTTGAAAGTCAAGGAAAAACTGAGGACCTATTCCAGACTCAAGGGATGTAAGAACTAAATGCAGGACATGATTCTGAGATAGATCTTTTCACTTTGAAATACATTATTGGAGAAATTTGAATGAGCTTTCAGGATTAGATGCACCCAGAGTCATTGCTCATCTCCTGATTTTGAAGGCTGTGTTGTGACTGTGTGAAAGAGTGCCCTTATTTATAGAAAATACACGTTAAAGTTTTGAGGGTGATGGGGCAGCAGGTCAAGTTTGCTTTCAAGTGGTTCACGAAAACGGCAACTTTGATGCTGTACTTTCAGCTTTTCTGTAAGTGTGATTATTTGTTGCAAGGGAAAAAAATAAGGCTTATCAAAAGCAGATTCCTGCACACTGCCCCTAGGGGTTCTGATTGAGCAGGTTTGGGATGGGATCAGGGCATTTGCGTATTAACCATTTCTCAGGTGATGCTGATTCTACTGGTCCATGACATTGCACTGGCCTTCTTCTGTTCCTGGAGTCACCAGTTCATCATCATTATTGTCATAGGTCCTTCACTACATACCTTTTACCTGCAAAGTTTTGTCTCAGCTCCTTCATGTCATTCAGGTCTGAATTTCAGTGCCATGTTTTTTGGGGGTAAGGGGGTGGCTTTTCTTCTGGAAGCTCTAGGAGATTTTGCTTCCTTGTCCTTTCCAGATTCTAGAGGCTGTGAAATCTCCCCTGTGCGTATCCCTTGGCCCATAGCCCCTTCCCTCTATCTTCAAAGCCGTCAATGATGCATCTGTGTGCTGATCTACACACCATCCTCTAATGGACCTTTCTACCTCCCTCCTCTGCTTATAAGGATCCTTGTGGCCACATTGGGCCTGCTCAGCTATCCAGGATAATCACATATCTTCAGGCTAACTGATTAAGAACTTTAATTCCATCTGTAACCTTAAATCTCCTTTGCAATGTAACCTATTACGTTCACAGATTCTTGGAATTATGATGTGGACATCTTTAGAGGGCCCATTATTCTACCTACCATGCCATCTAAAGATCTAGTACCACCTGAAGCGACTACTTGCTGAAATTCTCTTAATCTGCTTACCTGTATACTCACTTATCAAACAAGTCTCTAGATGAACTGTCAAGCATCCCCATTTCCTGGGTTCAAATCCAGGCTTTCATGTAGGCCAAAGGGGTCATGTTGGATAGTCACCTGAGTCATCTCTGAGGCTCAGCTTTCTCATTTATAGAATGAGAATAGTAATCATATCTTTCTTGTAGGGTTTCCCTGAGGAGTAAAGGAAAGAGTGTGTCTTTAGCAAAAGTTGGCTTAAAACTCAACATTCAAAAAAAAAACTAAGATCATGTCATCTGGCCCCATCAGTTCATGGCAAATAGATGGAGAAAAAGTGGAAACAGTAACAGATTTTATTTCCTTGGGCTCCGAAATCATTGCAGACAGTGACTGCAGCCACAAAACTAAAAAACGCTTGCTCCTAGGAAGAAAAGTTATGACAAACCTAGACAGCGTATTAAAAAGCAGAGACATCACTTTACCGACAAATGTCAGTATAATCAAAACTACGATTTTTCAAGTAATCCTGTATTGATGTGAGAGTTGGACCATAAAGAATGTTGAGCACCAAAGAACTGATGCTTTTGAATTGTGATGCTGGAGAAGGCTCTCGAGAATCCCTTGGACAGCAAGGAGATCAAACTCATCAATCTTAAAGGAAATCATCCCTGACTATTCTTTGGAAGGACTGATGTTGAAGCTCCAATACTTTGGTCACCTGATGCAAACAGCTGACTCATTCGGAAAGTCTGAATACACACGTGTTAGTCCTATAGTCATGTCTGACTGTTTGTGACCCCATGGACTGGGGCCCACCAGGCTCCTCTGTCCATGGAATNCATCCCTGACTATTCTTTGGAAGGACTGATGCTGAAGCTCCAATACTTTGGTCACCTGATGCAAACAGCTGACTCATTCGGAAAGTCTGAATACACACGTGTTAGTCCTATAGTCATGTCTGACTGTTTGTGACCCCATGGACTGGGGCCCACCAGGCTCCTCTGTCCATGGAATTCTCCAGGCAAGAATACTGTAGTGGGTTGCCATTTCCTTCTCCAGGGGATATTACTGATCCAGGGATCAAACCTGGGTCTCCTGCACTGTAGGCACATTCTTTATTCTTTGAGCCACCAGGGAAATGCAAGCCAGAAACAATTCTAGGTTCTGGGCATAACAGCAGTTAATGTAAACCATCTTTCCCCTCATATGGCTCACAGTGGAGCCTACCTCTGGCTTTTAAGGGGCGGGCTTATGGGTAGCAACTTTTTCTAGGGATGACTGAGTTCTCTCTGTTCTCCTATATCTTGTAGCTCTTAGCTCATTTGAAAGAATCTTAGGACTTTATAAGCCTCTGAAGGAAGTTATGTGCTTGCTCTCTTGAACCATGAACATGCACACTCACCCACACACACACACACACACACACACAGACACTTTTGCAAATAATGTCTGAGCAATATTGAAACCTCCTCATGAATCTCAGGTCAGAAACCTCTTTTCTCCACCAGTTCTGTTCAACCCAGGCAAAACCCTAGCCCCTTCAAACCAGTCTCACTTTCCCAGAAGTCACTGGATTGATGACTTAAATAGTTTAGAGATTGCTGAATAATGGTTTAACTTCACACCCAGCCCTATGGATGCCCACAGGTGAAAAGGAAAATGACAAATGCTAACTCTGGCAGCCCAAGGGGAAAGAATGCCTCTTCAGATCTGCCAGAGAAAGAAGGGTCATAAAGCAAAGTCTATTGGAAATGGCTATTATTTCTACTTCATGTAAAAAAATTAATGTCCAAATGAATTGCAATCTCAGTGAGTTGAGAATTTTCAATTGTACTTTCTGACTTTTAGACTGTAATGAGCAACTTCCTTTTGTGAGGCCCCAAGCTCCAAACTGAGCCCAAGGACTCCGGCCTCCGAGCTGGTGCGTATACCCCAAATGATAATTAAAGCACATCATGGAAGAGAACATTTTCATCATATGACACAATAGGGGCCCAAGTTTTGGCTCTTCTGTGCTTCAGAAATAATGCTGTCTTTACGTTCAGGAACAAATGCCTGCTAATACCACCTAATTTTGAATCCCAGAGTCAGTTTCTTAATAGCACCCTCTGTGAATATAGCACCCAATCCATGAATAACTGAACATGCACACACACTTCATTATAACCAGACTCTGAACATCAACTCTCCAGTCACTTTCCACTCTCTAGCCCTAAGTGCCTTGGAATCTCTGCTGCTGCTAAGTCACGTCAGTCGTGTCTGACTCTGTGTGAGCCCACAGATGACAGCCCACCAGGCTCCCCCATCCCTGGGATTTTCCAGGCAAGAACACTGGAGTGGATTGCCATTTCCTTCTCCAGTGCATGAAACTGAAAAGTGAAACTGAAGTCGCTCAGTCGTGTCTGACTCTTAGCGACCCCATGGACTGCAGCCCACCAGGCTCCTCCGCCCATGGGATTTGCCAGGCAAGAATACTGGAGTGGGGTGCCATTGCCTTCTCCAGCCTTGGAATCTCAGGCAGCTCTAAATCAGAGAATCAGCTGGCTGCTGGCCATGGTGCTGAAATGAGACCATTCTTCAGGGCTCCTGGTCTGCTGTTCTCACTTTCGAGTCTCCTTCACAGAATAACACTAGGTTGCACCAGGTGACTTATTCCCTGAAGGCAGATGTTTCCTAGAATACTCCCGTGGACACCTGATTTACCCAGGCCTCTTCTAACTCTCCAATCCCTTTTCTAACCACTCTCCAACAAGAATCATATGTTCCAGCCACACTGCACAACTTGTGGTTTCTCTCACACATCAAGCTATCTCATTAGTTCTCAGCCTCCACATATGCTATTTCTTTAAATACTATAAAAACACGCACATTCCCTTCACTTTTCGTAACTCCTACAGATTATTGATTTTACAAGACTCTGCCTAAGTGTAACCTTTAGGAAGTCTTCACTGATTACCCATGAATTGAGTTTTTTACCTGGAAAATTCTTACCCTCTGGGAACTTCCCTGGTGGCCCAGTGGTTAAGAATCAACCTAGCAATGCACGGGGACACGAGTTCAATCCATGCTCAGGGCACTAAGATCTCCCATGCCTCAGAGCAATTAAGCCCATGTGCCATAAGTACTGAGCCTGCCTGCCATAACTAGAGAGTCTTTGCCTCGAAATGAAAGATCCCACATGACAAATCCCATGTACTGCAACTAAGACCCATGCAGACAAATAAATAAACAAGAAAATCCTTACCCTCTACTACTTTAAATGAAATGAATCATCCTCAACCCTATATCCCTACAGTGTCCTGTGCTTCCCTCTATTATACTGTGTACCACTTTCAATTATGATTTTATTTTTTCCACATCGCTTTCTCCACTAGCCCCTGATTCTCTTGAAGTCATGAATCCTGTTGATATGGCTTCCATACAAGGGCAATGTCTGCCACATATCAAGAACTTAACATCTTCAGAAAAGTGTGGGGTAATTCTGTATCTCTCCCTAGAATTACAGAAATGGAAGCCTCTGAGTATAATTCTTCTAAGGCTATACATTATTTTCAATAAAGATAGGAAAGAAGGGAAAATCAAAAGGATAAAATATTTGAGGGAAAGGAGATACATTTAAAAACATTTTTTAACTGAAAGCCTGAGTTGGAAATGGGGAGTGTTTGCTCAGATAAGGTAGAAAATAAAAGATGCTTAAAGAGCATAAATCCAAGATATTTACAGTTACAGGGTAAACTGTCTCCTGATTCCTAGGTAGAGGGACTTGCTCTAAATGCACTCAACCTCTTGAAAGTCCTAACTCTGCTCCTATGAAAGTAGAGTGAACTGTCTGGTGCCAGTGTTCGTGTTGCACTGTTTTGATTAAATAAAGCAATTATGTTGAAGATTTAACTTCCTTTTCTCTTTGGTCTTCAACCCACACTAGCAGGGGATGGTCACTTGGTCTGAGGATTAGATTATTTTCTCTCAGTTGAGCAGTCCCAAGTTTGAAATGGAAAGTAAGGACTAACAAGCCCCCTTGACTTTGCTAAGTTATAATCCTCTGCTGCTGCTCCTGCTAAGTCACTTCAGTAGTGTCCGATTGGCCATTTTTAGTGATGGGTTGATTGTTCCAACTCTATCCCTTCTCTTTTGGTTCTGAACTAAGCTGAGGGAGAGAGGTAATATTCAGCAGATGTACTCTCAAAAACTACCTCGTACCAACAAGTTTACCCATTCACCCCATGAATATATATTGAGCATCTCTGTGCCAGGAACAGTGTTAAGCCTCGGACTGAGAGCACCAGAATAAGACGTGATATGTTTGCAGTCCCCAAGGAGCCAGCAGACCAGTAAGAGATGCAGAATAAAGGGCAAAATCCTGAAACCTGATGTGAAAATGTTATAATTCAGGATGAGCAAGGTATTACGAAAACATAGAGATGAGGTGGATTTTATTCTACCTAGAGGAGTACAAGGCAACTTTGACTGAGAGGGAATGTTTGTGTCAGGTCTTGAAGCATAATTAGGGGGTTTCAGTACAAATGAAAGCCTGGAGGTTATTCCAAACAGTGCAAAAGTTCAGCCGTCTTAAAGTGCATTTTGAAAGCATATCCAATATTTTGTGCAACTTCCTGGAATGTGGGGGAAAGGGAGAAATGGTTTGAGATAAACACAGAGAAGAGGTTGGGACCTGATGAAAGGAATTTTCAGCGCCAGAGTAAGAGAACTGGGATTTATCTTAACATCTGCATGCAAAATGGGCAAAGCCCAGGGACAAGGAAGTCACTGCAGTGTATGAAGATGCTACCTTCTCAGCATCTGACCCATTGCTCCAGCAATCAACTCCTGCGGTCTCCCTGAGCTCCTCCTGTCACATAAAAGAAAGGGGTGGTGGGGAGAAAGGGCTGAGAAGGCTAATGACCTTGTACAATTATCCTTTTGACAGTGATTTTCTCAGAAGTGTTCCTTTAGCTATGGCATGATTAATCTTTCTGCAATCTTTCTGCAATTTCATCAAAGCTCAGATGGAGTGACAAGGGCCATGTACACCTCATGGATCATAAGAACATGCTTAGGATGTTGAATACAGTCCCATTAGATTTGGAGAAGATAGCATAGAAATGAGAGAAAAGATAATCTAACTGGCTAGAGAATATAGTCTCTAAGAAGCTATCAATTCATGCAGCTAAAACTCAAGTCCTTCCAGCTCAAATAATCTGAAAGATGTATTGTCTATGAGGTGCGGATACGTAATCCTGGCCCCAGCTTTTGATGCTGGCCTCAAGGCAGAGAGGATGATAAAGAGAAGGAACAAAGGGGTGCCCCAGGCATCTGCTCTGACCGTCTTCTTCATGTCCACAGGACCCAGGACCCCCTCCAGAGCTAGTGCCCAGCAGGAAATGTCAGCTCTAGACAAAGGGAACCACCTTCCCTTGACTTCAGTGAGGGCTGCCTGGGCTTGACCAAGATCACCCTCTCCATCAGTCATCCAAGTTTCCACATCCTTGAAGATAAAGTATACAGTGTGCCCTACATCAGGACCAGCTGTCAGAGGAAAGTCAGGGCAAAACTCCAAGCCCAATCTTGGGGAATTAATAACAGAGATGAAGAGGTCATGGTCTTAAAGTACAGTTAGCCTATAAGTGCTCAGGGTCAGAGGACAGAGCTCTTATCCCCAGGGAGCTCAGTCTAGGTGGTTAGGAAAGCTCAAAGGTGAACCAATGAGCACAGGACTTCTTCTATTGGAGAGGGAGAGAACCACAGCAGACTTGCCTGCACCATGTAGCCAGTGGGAGTTGTTAAATGCCAGGGAGGAAAGCTGTTTGTTTAATTTTGTTATCTACTTTTCATTCCAAGAAACTGAAACTGGATACGCACAGTAGGAAGATATTTTTAAATATTCAGATCGAACAGTGGCATTTGAATGAAAACTTTCCCTTGGAGAATTTACCAATTCCATCTTGTGCCAAAAGAGACACTTGAGTTTTATTTCTTCTTTAGCTCCTTTTATTCTTTAACTACTGATTGATTTGGATATCCCAAAAGTATTTGAGCTAGTCCTTTGGGTACCAAGAAGACCATGGTATGCACTTGCAGACACATCCCCGGATCATTATCTCATTGTCATCATCACCATCATCCTTGAGGTCATCATTGCCATCAAGATCCACCACTTACCTAGGACTTTGCAGGCCAGCCATTGTGATGGGTGACCTCTGACTTAACTAGGTTACCTCTAATTCTTGCCACATCTCTACAGTCTAAGTATTGGCATCTCCATTTTGCAGGGGAGAACATGGGATCTGGGATATTCAAGGACTTGCCCAGAGTCACATAGCTTGTCAGTGGTAACATTTGGATTTGAATGACTGCTTCTCGGTATGACATGCATTGAGGACAATGCTGGTCTGCTTCACAGGGAACAGGCTTGTTTGGGGTGGGCTATTCTTCCTCCTCACCCCACCTCCTGACTTCTGATCATCGCCTTGAATTGCCATCTGGTACCCATCATTGCCTCAGCCTCCATTCCCGTGGTGGCTCAGCTCCAGCAGTGATGTGTGATGGTGGCATGACCAATTAGAGCTTAAATTCCATGAAATTTCAGATGAGGCTTCTGTGAAGGAAAAAAATGTCCCTTTGCCACAGAGGAAGTCTGTGCTGCTGCCCTGGTCTTGCTGCCAAAATGTCCTACTGATCCTCTCTCCCTCTCCATCCTCAAGTTCTGATTTCATGCCCTACATTGTTTCTTATTGCTGCTGTAACAAATTACCACTCTCAGTGGCTTAAAATGACACAAACTTATTTTCTTACAATTCTGGAAGCCAAAAGCCCTAAAAATCAATGTGTCAACAGGGCTGAATTCCTTCCAGAGGCTGGAGGGGAAAATCCATGTTCTTGCCTTTCCAGCGTCTGAAGGCCACCTGCATTCCTTGGCTCGTGGCCCCTTCCTCCGTCTTCGAGGCCAGCAGCACAATATCTCCAAATCTCTGTCTCTGTCTTTGTCTTTCTTGCTCTCTCTCTCTCTCACACACACACACGTACACACACAATCACTCACCTCTGCTTCCTTTGTCATCTCTCCCTTTCTGACTTGATCCTGCTCCCTCCCTCTTATAAGGCCCCTTGTGATTACCTGGGGCCCATCTACATAATCCAGGGTTTCCCACGTGGCTCTATTGATAAAGAACTTGCCTGCCAATGTAGGAGATGCAGGTGACACAGCCTTGATCCCTGGGTCAGGAAGATCCCCTGGAGGAGGGCATGGCAACCCACTCCTGTACTCTTGCCTGGAAAATCCCATGGACAGAGGAGCCTGGTGGGCTATGGTCCATATAGTCACAAAGAGTGGGACACGTGAGCACACTCACACACATCTACATAATCCAGGAAAATCCCTCTTTATTAAGATTTTTAGCTTTTCTGGTGGCAAAGAATCTGCCTGCAATGTGGAAGAACTGGTTTCAATCCCTGGGTTGGGAAGATCCCCAGGAGAAGTGAACAGCTACCCACTCCAGTATTCTGGCTTGGAGAATTCCATGGACAGAGGAACCTGGCAGGCTATAGTCCAAGGAGTCGCACAGAGTAGAACATGACTGAGTGACTTAATTATATCTGCCAAGTCCCTTTTGCCATATGAGGTAACTTATTCACAGCTTTGGGGCATAAGATACGGACATCTCTGGGAGGGCCATGATTCTGCCTACCCCATGCTCCAACCAGCACCTTAAAAAGGGGGTTGCTCTTGAAGTCTCTTATGATGAGATCTGTTTCTGGGCCTTGACATCCAGCCCTTTGCCCCTTAGAGTCCAAGCAGAGGTTCTCAGTTACTGGACCTCACACGTGTCAGGACAGGGCCCTGGAAGAGACCACAGTCATAGGGGTCACCAGCTCCTTCTGTGACCCTGTGACCCTGTGGCCCTGAGCAGTTTGCTGCCCCCCTCTGGCCCTCAGTCTCCCTTTTGTTTCAGGAGGGTCATGAACTTTGGTGGTCTCAGGGACATGTCCAGTTCAGACCTCCTACCTCCTAAGATCATTTAGCCAACAGGCAGACAAAGGAGGGTCCAGCCAGCCCCTCCTCTGTCAGTGGTGAGAACAGCACATGGATTCCAGAGACAGGTCGTGTGCCCAGGACCCAGCAGCCGGAATGATTCAGAAATCCCTCAGCTTCCTTCTTCTAATTAAATCAACACAAATTTAATTTGGATGTAATTTTTAAAACATGACCCATAAAAATATCCTCAAGTACTACTCTACTGGGCCTCCTGGAAGGAAAGACACCCTTGCGGGCAAAGAAGAAGCCCGTTTTGTGGTTTATCAGTAGGCTCCACCCGGAGACAACTGGAAGGGCTTGCAGTGAGATGCATAGCTCAGGGAAGACTTCATGTGAAAGATCATAGGATAAGGCGAAGTCGTGAAAACGCCACGCTTTCCTCCTTGACATTTCAAGGCAAAAGAAGGAAGAGCACAGTGGGAAAGGTCAGCCTGAAGTGGGCCAGGATGACAATTCAAGGGGCCAGAGGATCAAGAGGAAGCTGAGGGGCAGGGTGTCAAAGGAGCCAGTTGTGTAGGGTAAGTCTCTCTCTTTTTTTTTTAAGAGATAAATTGAAGCATAGTTCTTTTTGATTGATCGATTGATTTTTGGCTGCCGTGGGTCTTCGTTGCTACGCTCGGGTTCTCTCTAGTTGCAGCGAGCAGGGGCTGCTCTCCTTGTGGTGTGCGGGCTTCTCATTGCTGTGGCTTCGCTCAACATGGAGCACAGGGGCTAGGCACGCAGGCGCAGCAGCTGTGGCTGGTGGGCTCTAGAGCGCAGGCGCAGCAGTTGTGGCACATGGGCTTAGTTGTTCGGAGGCATGAGGCATCTTTCCAGACTTGGGATCGAACATGTGTTCCCTGCATGCAGGCAGATCCCTATCCACTGTACCACCAGGGAAGTCTTAGGGTAAACCCACCTAAGCCTCAGTTTTCTTGTCTCTAGAATGGGAATTTGAACACCAGCCTCACACACTCACAGAGCGTTTCTATGACGAGGTTGGATAAAAGACCACTTCACAGGTGAGACAGCATCAGGGCATCATCAGCCCTTTATTGGAGGGTCTTTTTTAAAGGGGGCGTCATTCTGCCAGAAGCAGCCTCCTGCAGTGGTTCAGGGTTGACATGGGATGGAGACTGCCTGGGTCAAAAGCCTGGCTCTGCTGCTTACCAGTGGAAGGGCTGGAGACTAGCTACTTAACTTTCCTTTGCCTCAGTTCCCTCATCTGTAAAACGGAGATGATAGAAATAATACCTACCTCCTCGGGGTGTTGGGAGGACTTTACAAAGCGACACATGTAAAGCGCTGAGCTCTGTGCCTTACAAAGCCCCTGTGACACGAGTGTTGGCCACTGTCGTCATTTTGTCATTTTGTCTGCTGGTCAGTTCTTTTTCTCTTTCCCGCTGGCACTGCCCCAATTCAGGTGTGCTGCACCCATGGATGCTCGTCTGGACAAGAGCGACCTGCCCTGCTTCCTCAGGCCTACCCCCCCTCCCCCCAGCCCATCTTCTGTGCCAGCTACAGGGGAATGCTTCTAAAGCCATCTGCTGCTCCCCTGGCCCTCCAGCATGGATCCCACACTGGTGGGCGTGGCACTCACAGCCCTTTAATAATCCGGCCCATGCATGCATCTCCAGCCTCCTTTCCTCTCCTGCCCATTCCACTTTCCAGGCACACCGAGCTTTCTCCTGCCTAAGCAGCATGATCTGCATACGCCCAGGCCCACAACTCCTGATGTCTCTCTCCATCACCCTGAAAACCCCAGTGGGGTCCTCCAAACTTGATTCCTCCAACCGCCACCTCATTCTCCCATTGAGCTGTCCAAGCTTCATTTTCCTGCTTTCCACCGCCCCTTCCTCTCCTGCTTGTGGATTATATCCTGGCAACACCAGCTGCTCACAGGTCTCCATGGCTTGGATAGATGGACCAGAGCTGCGTGACTAGAGCTTCCAGGGGAGGAAACCCCAAGACACATGGACCCCTCAGTTCACCCCCCTCTTCAGCCCTAGAGACCTGGCAAATTGGAACCAAAAAAGACCAAATTATCTTCTTCTTATCAAAGAGCCCTTCTTGGTTATTTCCATGCATAGGTTTTTAAATTTTATTTTGAAAAAAAAATTTAAAGATGCAGAAAAAACATATAGCCAGTACGCACATACACTTATTTATCTGTCCATCACCAAGAATTGACAATTTGTTAATGTTACTTGCCTTGTCTCCCTTTATTTAAAAAATAGATATATTTACCTCTGTCTCACACCTATGTGTCAGTGTAGTTATGACACTTCTCTCACTCCCAACTCTGCTTTCTTTCCTCTTGCTAAGGAAACCACTCTCAGGAATTGATGCGCCCCTTTCCAGTTCAATGGTTAATGTTTTGTGTAGACACAGGAATCCACGGTGATGTGTAGCATCACCGTGTGTGTGTTGATTTGCTTCAGGGGTAGAATATTCCACTTAACCATTCTTCAGTTATTTCTGCAGCTCACTTCTCATTCCATATGATGATCTGGAGAGTTCCCCGCATGGCTGCATGAATCTAGTTCATTGCTTTTCATTGCTTTTAATCTCATTGAATGACTATATCACGCTGTACTCACTCTCTCCTCTCCCAGTCTGAAAGCGAGGTTGTTTCCAATCATTTGTCATGACAGTTGATGCTGCGGTAGGTAAACAGCCTTGTATACACACACTAGGTGGCTCAGACAGTAAAGAATCTGCCTGCAATGCAGGAGACCTGGGTTTGATCCCTGGATCAGGAAGAGCCCCTGGAGAAGAGAATGGCAACCCACTCCAGTAATCTTGCCTTGGAGACTCCCATGGACAGAGGAATCTGGGGGTAGGGGCGGCACTAGAAGCCATTGGGTTGCAAAGAGTGGGACACCACTGAGCCACTAACACTTTCACACACACACACACACACACACACACACACACACACACACACACAAGGCTTTTCTCAGAAAGCACCAAGTGGAACTGCTGGTTCTGGTTAGGATGCACTTTCAGTTCTGTTGGATGTCGCCAAGTTAGTTGCTCTCCAAAATGGTCATTCTCACCATCACCAGCAATGTCTGGTTGTGCCCATTTCTGGGAGGGCTTCATTTCACAGGTAATGAAACTGAGACCCAAATCAGAAATGGAACGTCCAAGGCCCTGCCTGCAGTCGTTGTTGTTTAATCGCTAAGTCATGTCCTACTCTGCGACCCGACGGACTGTAGCCCTGCCAGGCTCCTCTGTCCGTGGGATTTCCCAGGCAAGAATACTGGAATGGGTTGCCATTTCCTTCTCCAGTGCTGGAGCTGAAATTAGGGTTCAGGGTCTGAACACACACCCATGTCCCTGGTGACCACACTATGGAATGCCCCCCCAGGAGTCCCTGGCTTTGCTCAGCCAGGGACCAACTCTAGTGACAAATGTCCCCTTGACTTCTGTCTGATCAGTCTTTCACCAACTTTGGAAAACACTCATTGGTTTCTACTTTGCTAGGGGAAAAAAAATCCTTCATAATAAAAGTTACTGGCTAATAACGAGTGTCTTGTATCATGGAAATTTTGCGTACATTTTTCAACAATAAAAATGAACACATGTTTTTCTTCACTAAGAGGATTTCTGTTCTACCGCACTTATCACCCCTGGGAAGAAAATCTGATGTACCTTGACTCAGTTTTATGGCCGTTTTGGAGAACTGAGATGTTGTCAACAGAAGCATGAAGAAATGATAGGGATAAAAATTAGACAGAGATAGAGACGGTGATATTCAAATAAATGTTATTATTCGAAATTGGATTTTGTGGCACCAGTGACAGCAGGCATCACTGAGAGTATGAAGGTCAGACTTTCAGATATTGAGGGTACATCAAGCCTGGTGCCAGAAAATTCAGCTTCCCAAGATCCAGTCCTGCCCAGATCCTCCTCAAGGATGCTTTTATCTAATAATAGGTCGGTCCATACATGTGCACCCTAGGACCTTTGGAAGGTGGGAGAGGAAGGAAAGGAAGTGCAGGGGAGTGGGAAGGGGAGGAGAGCAGGGGGATGTGGGTCTTGCCTGGCTCTCCCCATGCCTCGGGCTGAAGAAACGATGTCAGGGGAGGAGGGCTAGGGCTTCTCAGCAACTCAACACTACTGATTACTGTTTATTGAGCACCTGCTGTATTCCCTCGGTCCAGGACTCTGGGAATGAGTCTTTTTTGAAGATGATTTCTGAGCCCCCAGTCCAACAGAGTGTCGAGTGGGAGTGGTGGGAGTCCAGCAGGCTCCCCTAGTCATGATGCTGGAACCAGTGAAGAGATCTCCCTCTTCCCAGAGCTGGCAGGTCTGGGAAGGTTGCTGGTTGCTTACCAGAAGCCGTGACTTCTCCCTGCCTTCAACAGCTCTGTCTGTCCAGCAAGCTGATCACTTTTGCAAGACTCTACCACCTCAGGAATCAGCCAAAGGTTTCCCAGGCACACCTCTTCTGCTCCTCTCTGCCGAGAAGACTTTTCCAGCCCTGCCTTCTGCCTGGGAGAGGCTTTGAACAGCTGAGGATCTGAGGAAAGATGACGCCCCTGAGCAAAGACTCACTCCCCACGCAGTGGGGAACCATGCAGCTGTTGCCAACCTGCTGCTATTGCTCTGAAGCCTGACACCGCGTGGCCCCTCCCAGGGCCAGGCCTGGCAGCTGGTGGCCCCACGTCAGAAGGTTCCCAGCTCACTCAGTCGCTGCCCCAAACAAGCAATCCTACCCACGCAGCTTGTGAACTTGAACACAGTTCTCTCCTGGTACTCAAGGCCCGCCCTCATCACTCCACAGTTCACTGCCTCACAAGCCTGACTGACACTCTACAGTGGACAGGTCTGACCAGGGTGGCTTTATCAGTCTACAGTCTCTGCAACTGCCCAGGGGCTGCACTCAGAAGGGGTGTACTTAACTGAATGTCATCTCAAAAGTCAATAATCTGGGGGCACTTGTGTTTGTGGAAGGGAAGGGAAGGAAGCAGGGCTAGACAGGGCGGGAAGAGTCGCAGAGCCATCCTCAACAATGGCCTCAGCCAACCCTGTAGCTAGGCAACCATTTACAGTTATGTCCGGAAAAAGCAATGGCACCCCACTCCAGTACTCTTGCCTGGAAAATCCCATGGACAGAGGAGCCTGGAAGGCTACAGTCCATGGGGTCGCTGAGGGTCGGACACGACTGAGATTTCTTTCACTTTTCACTTTCATGCATTGGAGAAGGAAATGGCAACCCACTCCAGTGTTCTTGCCTGGAGAATCCCAGGTATGGGGGAGCCTGGTAGGCTGCCATCTATGGGGTCGCACAGAGTCGGACACAACTGAAGTGACTTAGCAGCAGCAGCAAATTGGGGGCAGAAGGCCAGGTCTTTTCACCCTGTGTTGATCACTGGGTGTGCACTGTTCTAGAAAGGAACATATAAGACATGGTAACAACCTAAATGTCCATCAACAGATAAATGGATAAGAAGATGTGATATATACATATATGGAGATATATATATATATATCCATTGTGTATCTATATATACACACATATATATACACACACACATATATACATACATATATATACACTAGTCAACCATCAAAAAGAACAAAATAATGCTATTTGTAGCAACATGGATAAAACTAGAGATTATTGCGCTAAGTGAAGTAAGTCAGAAAGAGAAAGACAAATATCATATGATATCATTTATATGTGGGATCTAAAATATGGCACAAATGAACGTGTCTATGAAGCAAAAACAGACTTTCAGACATAGAGATCAGACTTGTGGTTGCCGCAGGGGAGGGGAGGAGGGAGAGGGATGGATTGGAAGTTTGGGGTTGCTAGTTGCAAACTATTACATACAGAATGGATAAACAACAAGGATCTACTGTATGGTTCAAAGAACTATATCCACTCTCCTGGGATAAACCATAATGGAAAAGGATATTTTAAAAAGAATGTATCTATGTATAAAACTGAGTCACTTTGCTGTAGAGCAGAAATTGACACAACATTGTAAATCAACTACACTTCAATAAGAAATGTTTAAATAATAAGAATTTTAAAATGAACACAATATTTAAAACACAGAGGACTTCCCTAGTGCTACAATAGATGGGAACCCACCTGCCAATGCAGAGGACAGTGTTGATCCCTGGTCTGGGAAGATTCCACATGCCTCAGAGCAACTAAGCTGGTTCATCATGACTACTGAGTCCGAGTACTGCAGTTACTGAAGCCCGTGTGCCTAGAACCCTTGCTCTGTGATAAGAGAAGCCACCGTACTGAGAAGCCTGAGCAACGCAACGGAGAGTAACCCTCACTTGCTGCAACTGGAGAACACCCATGCACAGCAACAACCCCCCCAAATAATTAATTAGTTAGCCAAAAATTAAATAAATAATTTATTTTAAAATAAGAAGTAAAATTAAAAAAAATTTTTTTAACAGAAAGGGGTATAATCTTGGGTATAGTGTCTCTCTGCAGCTGTATAATCTGTGAATGCCAGGTCAGGGTTCTTGGCCTCAGAGGCTTTCAGCAGCCAGGAACTCTTCTTTCATTTCTTTTTTTTTTTTAATTATTTAATTTTTTATTGAAGGATAATCGCTTTGCAGAATTTCGCTCTTTTCTGTCAAACCTCAACATGAATCAGCCATAGGTATACATATATCCCCTCCCTTTTGAACCTCTCTCCCGTCTCCCTCCCCACCCTACCCCTCTAGGTTGATACAGAGCCCCTGTTTAAGTTTCCTGAGCCATACAGCAAATTCTGGTTGTCTATCTATGTTACATACAGTAATGTAAGTTTCCACGTTACTCTTTCCATACCTCTCACCCTCCCCTCCCCTCTCCCCATGTCCATAAGTCTATTCTCTGTGCCTGTTTCTCCACTGTTGCCCTGTAAACAAATTCTTCAGTACCACTTTTCTAGATTCCGTATATATGTGTTGCTGCTGCTGCTGCTGCTAAGTCGCTTCAGTCATGTCCAACTCTGTGCGACCCCATAGACAGCAGCCCACCAGGCTCCCCCATCCCTGGGATTCTCTAGGCAAGAACACTGGAGTGGGTTGCCATTTCCTTCTCCAATGCATGAAAGTGAAAAGTCAAAGTGAAGTCGCTCAGTCGTGTCCTACTCTTCACGACCCCATGGACTGCAGCCTACCAGGCTCCTCCATCCATGGGATTCTCCAGACAAGAGTACTGGAGTGGGGTGCCATTGCCTTCTCCAATATATGTGTTAGAATACAGTATTTATCTTTCTCTTTCTGGCTCACTTCACTCTGTATAATAGGTTCTAGATTCACCCACCTCATTAGAACTGACTCAAATGTGTTCCTTTTTATGGCTGAGTAATATTCCATTGTGTATATATACCACTTCTTCATCCATTCATCTATCAACGGACATCTTCCTTCATTTCTGAAGGGAGCTCTGGGCAATGTGTCACACACCCACCACAGGGCCCAGGAGAAGGCTGGGGGGCCGGTAGCAGTGGGAGTTTTTAATCTTCCTAAGCTGTTCTTGGAGTATCTAGAGGGGCTGGAGGAGACCCCTGGGGGATCTCTCCCAACACCTCATTGTGGAAGAAGTGACATATACTGCATGTATATTAACAATCACAGGAAAAGGTTTTGAACACACCCAAAGCAAAGCTATTCTAAGTAGTTATGACTGGTCAGTGACATTTCTAGATAGAAAAGTTCTAACCCACCTCTTGTCCAAACCACAAATCATTCCTAGGCTGGGGTGACATCACTGACCCCACCAATCATCTGCCAGTGGCCCTGAACTCAGCAACCCTGGGGCACAGGACTCAAATAGACACTACAAAGTGTCTCTCGGTCCATGAGAGGTTTGTGGGCTTTGAAGCCACAGTCTCAACTTTAAGTCCTGCCTCCACCGCTTGCTAGCTGTGTGATGTTGGGTAAGTTACTTGACCTCTCTGAATTTCAATTTCCTCCCCTGTAAAATGAGGGTCATAATACCTGCTCATGGGACTGTTGGGAGGGTTAAATGAGATGTGCTTGGCACGGGATGGGTACTCAGGCCATGTTAGTTGTCCTGCTGTTACGTTTCATAACAAGGGTTAACTGTGGTTAGTTGAAAAGGATACACGCACACACACTTTCTCGCTCTCTTTCCTCTCATTTTGTTAAGGTGGTTGTTGATGCTTACGGTATTCCCAGCCCGATCCTAACAGCTCTCCTGGGAAGTGAAGAGGGATGAGAATATTGAATCTATCCTCAAAGAGCTTTCAGTGTAGTCAATATAAAATAATAACCTGGTGAAATATAAATTTATATAATTTTTATAAATTTAAATAATTTTTCAAATTTAAATAATAACCTGGTATCTCTGACCTCAAACCCTGTGACTTTCTCAGGGGCTCGGGGGATACTGAAGCTCCTGGGCTTGTCAATTACCATTGAGTTCTCCTTGCAGAGTGAAGCTGTCATTGCCAAGGAAGAGACCTGAGTGGGTGAAGGAGGCGGATAGGGTAATCAGGGGCAGCTGCCTGAAGGAGGAACCAGCTCAGCTGAAGAAAGGAGGAGCCAAGGAGTGATCTATGGGAGCTGGGCATTGTCAAACTTGTGGCCTTGGATGGCATCCTTGCCATCCTCTGAGCCTGGGCATCCCCCTTCTACAACAAGAAGATAGAAATAAGCCATGCTGGAGGCTCCTTCTTCCTTTCTGGGCTTCTGGGGTTCTGTAGGACCTCTGCTCTGAGAAGAGGGGTTCCCGAGCTCTCTTTGAGGTTGGCTGAGGAAAGGGGTACTGCAGTCATCCCTCTGCCCGGTCCTGCCTCCTTATCCTCCCTTCCCTAGACATAAGTTCCCCCAAACTCTTTCTGGTTAACAGTGTGCATGCTCCATCACCTTCCTGGGAAACTCAGCCTGCAACAGCCCCTCCCAGAAGCACCGTGTATTGCTGGAGCTGTCCCCTGAAGCAAACAGATGTCCCGCCTGCCTGGTAGCACCTGCCTGAGCTCAACTCTTAGCTCCCTGAAGCTGAGAAATGAGCACTGGGTTGGAGGCAGCTGCTCCTGCCTCCCCCACTTGCCAGCTGTGAGGTCCAGGCCAGTCGACACCCACCTTGCCTTTCCTGTACTACAGCACCCACCCTGCCTGCCTCCCAGGGCGCTCTTGCCAAGATCTACAGAGGAATGCGACAGAACACCTTGCAGGCTGGAAAAGGCTGAGCCAACAGGAAAGCCTATTGGAATGAATTAGCACTAGCTCTGCCGCCAAGCCAGTCCTGCGCTTCCTCCTTTGCCTCCAATTTCCCTACCTCGCTGCCAGGAGCCCTGCATGCCTATTTCCCCCTCAAAACACCAGCTGCCTGGCAGAGCCCTATTCCTGACTACAGGGGAAGTGGCCAGGATTCTCAAATGCAGCAAAAGTTTGGTTCCAGGTAGCCTGTGACTTGCGCTTCCCTGGTAGCTCAGCTGGTAAAGAATCCACCTGCAATGCAGGAAACTCTGGTTCGATTCCTGGGTCAGGAAGATCCCCTGCAGGAGGGCATGGCAACCCACTCCCGTATTCTTGCCTGGAGAATCCTCATGGACAGAGGAGCCTGGGGGGTTACAGTCCATGGGGTCACAAAGAGTCGGACACAACTGAGCGGCTAAACAGCACAGCACAGCCTGTGACTAAATGCTGGGCTCAGCTGAGTCAGCAGAGCCTTGCCCACCGCCACCCCAGCCGCCCCACACATTGTGACCCCAAGCTAGCTCCCCGTCACTCCCAACAGACTCTGCCAATGGTCTGTCCCATAGAGACACGGCCCAGACTTGAGTTCTTATCTGGTGGCTGGAAAGCTCAGGTCTTAGATGCTGCAGTTGGTTCCTGTAACAGATGACCCTAAACTTGGGGGTTTAAAACTGGAAATACACCTTCTCATAACGCAAGTCTAAAACCAAGGCATCATCACTGCCACACTCTCTCTGTGGACTCCAGAAGCTGAACTGTTCCAGCCTCTTCCAATTTCCACTGACTTCCCTGGCATTCCCGGGTCTGTGGCTACATTACTCCAATCTCTGCCTCCATCTTCATATCTCATTCTCTGTGTGTCTGGATAACATCTCTTTTTGCTAGGGACTTCCCTGGTGGTCCAGTGGCTAAGACTCTGCTCCCAGTGCAGGGTACCCAGGTCTGATCCCTGGTCAGGGAACTAGATCCCTCATGTTGCAACAAAGATCAAAGACCCTATGTTCTGTAATAAGACCCAGCACAGCCAAATAAATAAATATTTTTTTAAATAAAATCTTTCTCTGCATCTCTTTTATACACATCTTTGGATGACATTTAGGGATTCCCTTGTGGCTCAGCTGGTAAAGAATCTGCCTACAGTGTGGGAGACCTGGGTTTGATCTCCAGGTGGAAGAGCCCCTGGAGAAGGGAAAAGCTACCCACTCCAGTAATCTGGCCTGGAGAATTCCTTGGACTGTATAGTCCACAGGGTCGCAAAGAGTCAGACACGACTGAGTGACTTTCACTCATCTGGGATGGCATTTAGGGTCCCCCAGATTCCCAGGTGGGGCTAGTGGTAAGGAACCCAGCTGCCAGTGCAGGAAACGAAAGAGATGCGGGTCGTATCCCTAGGATGGGAAGAGTCCCTGGAGGAGGGCATCGCAACCCATTCCAGTATTCTTGCCTGGAGAATCCCATGGATAGAGGAGACTGGCGGGCTATCGTCCATAGAGTTGCAAAGAGTCAGACATGACTGAAGCGACTTAGCACACAGATAATCCAAGGTAAACTCCTCCTTTCAAGACCCTTAATTTTGCCTCATCAGGTGACATTCACAGATTCTTGGCATTAGAACACGGCTTGTCTCTTGAGGGGAGGGGGCAACCATTCCATCTACTGCAGGCACTCTTAGCAGATCTTGGAGGACTGAAAGGGAGAAGTCATGCAGGCAGCCGCTCTGTTAGGGAGGACTGTGGTCTGCCCTCTGTTCTGAGATCTGTAAATGGTTGGTTAGCAGCCCATGGAGATCACTGCACAGCAAGGGAGCAAGATACAGGATTAACCAACAGAAAGCTGCTGTATGTCTTTACACTAACCAGGAGCTAACGGACAGGCAAAGTAAAAAAAAAAAAAAATCCCTTTTAAAGTCACATTAAAAAAATAAAATACTTAGAAACAAACCTGATCAAGGAAGTGAAAGACTTATATCCTGAGAGCTATAAAATCCTGATAATGAAGATGATTCAAAGACATGGAAAGATAGCCCATGCTCTTGGGTTGGAAGAATTAATATTATTTAAATGGCCGTACTGGGACTTTCCTGGTGATCCAGTGGTTAAGAATCTGCCTTCCAATGCAGGGGACGAGGGTTCAATCCTTGTTAGGGAAACTAAGATCCCACATGCTGCAGGGCAACTAAGCCTGGGTGCTGTGACTTGAGAAGCCTGCACACCGCAACAAAGAACCCATGCACTTAAACAAAAGCTCTCTCGTGCCACAACTAAGACTCAATAAATACATTTTAAAGGGCCATAGTACCCAAAGCAATCTACAAATTTAATGCCATCTCTATCAATTAATTACCCATGACATTTTCCACAGAATTAAGACAGATAATCTTAAATTTTATATGGTACTATAAAAAGGCACAGACTTGCTAAAGCAATCCTGAGGGCAAAGAACAGAAACTGAAGCCATAACTCTCTCAGACTTCAAACAATATTACAAAGCTACAGTAACGAAAACAACATGGTCGGGCTTTCCTGGTGGCTCAGTGGTAAAGAATCCACCTGCCAATGCAGGAAACATGGGTTCAGTCCCTGATCCAGGAAGATCCCACATGCTGCGGAGCAACTAAGCCCACATGCCACAACTATTGAGCCTGTGCTCTAGAACTCAGAAGCCACAACTACTGAGCCCACATGCAGCAACTACTGAAGCCTGTGCACCCTGGAGCCCATGGTCTGCAACAAGAGAAGCTCCCACGATGAGAAGCCTGTGCACTGCAAGTGGAGAGTGGTCCCAGCTTGCCACAACTAGAGAAAAGCCTGCACGGCAATGAAGACTCAGCACAGCCAAAAGTAAATAAATAAATAAACATTTAAAGCAGACAACACCATGGTATTGGCACAAAAACAGACATAGATCAACGGAACAGAAGAGAGGGCCCCAAATAAACCCGCACACCTACTGTCTAATCTGTGACAAAGAAGGCAAGAATAAGCAATGGAGAAACGACAACCTCTTCAGCAAATGGTGTTGGGAAAGCTGGACAATCACATGGAAATCAGTGAAGCTGGAATACTCCCTCACACTATACACAAAAATAAACTCAAAATGGATTAAAGCCTTAAATATAAGACATGACACTGTAAAACTCCTAGAAGAAACACAGGCAAAACATTCTTTGACATAAATCGCACCAATGTTTTCTTAGGTCACTCTCCTAAGGCAATAGAAATTAAAGCAAAAATAAACAATTGTGATCTAATCAAACTTATAAGCTTTTGGACAGCAAAGTAAACCATAAGTAAAATGAAAAGACAACCTATGGACTGGAGAAAATATTTGCAAACTATGAGACCAACAAGGGCTTAATTTCCAAAATACACAAACAGCTCATACAATTCAACCAAAAAAAATCCCCAAACAACCCAATCAAAAAATGAACAGAAGATCTAAATAAACACTTTCCCCTGCATGTTTTTTAGTGTTTATCTTATTTGTAATCAAACACACGTATGTATAATCCTGTATAATTAAGCATATGACTTCCTCACTAGACTCTGAGGCTGATGAAGGCAGAGAGCATCCCCGTCTTATTCACCACTTTATCCTAAATAAATAAATAGAAGATGGTCTTCTGATAGCTGCTTAAATCCTCCTAGGAATGAAGAACTCATTACCTCCTGGAAAAGCCCATCCATCTGTCCTCAACTCTGACTGTGGAGAAGGTCACCCCAACTCCATTTTTCTAAGTTGTCCTAGTTTGACCACAGTCCCATCCTTTCATCTGTATGTCTGAAATAGAACCAGATACTACCAGGAACCCTCATGTGGCCTGGAGAATGATCTAGAAGACACACCCAATCTTTTCCGAGCTGTTTGACCTTCTCGAAGGTCATCGCCTTCTATTTTTACACACAATTCCAACTCAAGTCGTCCACAAAGACAATGCATCAATGCAAAGGCAATAGAGCGCAATTGAAGACTAAAGCAGAAGCTCACTAGTTTTCAGGGAAGTGCAAATGAAAACAAAAATGTGATCCTATTTCTCAGCCTCCAAATTTACAAAGATTGATAACATCTAATGCTGGCAAGAATGTGAGAGAAGAGGCACTCATAAACCCTGTTGGAACTGTAAATTATTTCAACCATTTTAGAAAGTAATCTAGTAGGATTTATTAAAGTTAAAGATATGGAGTCTCTCTGACCCAAGAGCAATGTGCTTCTGGGAATCTCTCCAACCGACAGAAAAGCACCCTTCCAAAAACTATATGAGCAAGAATATTTATTGTAGAATTGATCATCATAGAAAAAGGGAACTGGAAACGTCATATTCTATGGAATACTACACAGCTGTTACAAAGAACGAAGCAAGTCTATGTGCATCGACTTGCAAAGAGATATACAAAACATTAAACAGGGAAAAGCAATATAGAAAATAACATGCATAATACGTTTCTGTCTTATTTTTAAAACACAATTATAAATGGAGCCACTAAGTCGGCCCATCTCTGGAGGCAAGAGTAAGGCCAGGACCTTAGCACATCAGCACAAATTGGTTTTGTGGTACATAAGTGTATTAATCACTCAGTCATGTCCAATTCTTTGCAACCCCATGAACTATAGCCCACTAGGCTCCTCTGTCCACGGGATTCTCCAGGCAAGTATACCAGAGTGGGTTACCATTTTCTTCTCCAAGGGATCTTTTCGACCCAGGGATCTAACCTGGGTTACCTGAATTGCAGGCATATTCTTCACCCTCTAAGCCACCAGGGAAGCCCTTGTGGTACATAGTTGACAGCTAGTCACAGAAAAGATTGACACTCATTGCTACCTGTGGGCAGGACTCACCCCTCTTAGCCTCCTATTAAGGCACATTCGACATTGGCTGAATTCAAAGCTCATCCCCCTCCCAAGAGCCCCGCCCCCCGCAAAGGCATGGAGGTCTCTCTGCAGGGCAAGCTATTATTCTGTAGATTAAGGTGTTTAATCACCACAAAGATCAGAAAAACAAAAACAGTATATTAACACATATATGGAATCTAGAAAGTGGAATTGATAAACCTATTTGCAGAGAAGGAATGGAGACATAGATGTAGAGAGTGGACTTGTGGACACAGTGGGGGAGGGAGAGAGTGGGACAGATACAGAAAATAGCATTAACATATAGACACTATCAGGTGTCTAGTGGATAGCTGATGAGAAGTTGCTGTGTACCGCAGGGAGCCCAGTCTGGTGCTCTGTGATGACCTGGAGGGATGGGATGGGGTGAGGGGAGGGAGGCATAAGAGGGAGGGGATGTATGTATAATTATGGCTGATTCACGTTGTTGTATGGCAGAAACCAACACAACATTATTAAAAAAAAATTAATTAATAGGATTAGGGAAAAAAAAAAAAAAAAGATCATTCCAGATTCTGTGGACATGGCCCTTGGGCACCATCTTGGTTAAAAAGCCAGTTTCAGTCCAAGAGAAACTGTTCTTTTCCAAAATTCTGCCCCAGTTAATTGTGCCAGTACCCACACATATCCACGCACACACTCACTCACCAAAAAGCTGAGTCAGCCAGTCACAGGTCATGAGCAGGTAAAATGAGGTGAATTGACAGAATTTCTTTAGCAAACTGTGCAAGAGCCTGAGGCCAGGATGAAAAGATTTGAAGCTTAAAGAATTAACATACACATACAATTTCCAGCCTAATGGTTTGTAACTCACAATCAATGTCTTTGTGAAAGGGAATGTGACAGGCACTTGGGTGCCTCCACCCAGCCCCAAGCTTCTGTCACTTGGGTCCCTAACACAGCCCAGAGGCTCGGGGCTCACATCTGCATAGAACTGTAAAGACCAGTCAGCAGCTTTCAAGTTTGAATTCAGGGTCAACCTAGTCTTCTAGTTTTTAAGTCTTTGGGATTCCTAATTTTTTTAATGGAATTGTCATTCCCAAACTGCTAACAGTTGTTGCCTCTGAGACACAGAAGCAGAGAAAATACTTCGTATTCTGCATACTTCTGTGTCCATTGGATGTTTATAATAAGCATGGATTACTTGCATAATTTTAAAAATTATGCAAAGACTAGATGTTCTCTGGATGCGATAATTTGGGTGGCTTTTATTTTACTGTATCTTGATTTTTAAAGAATCACAAACTAGTGAAAACAGGGAGCGAAAGTAAAAACTCATCTGGCCTCATTTTGTAACCAAACAGGATCCTATGGGGGCTTCCCTGGTAACTCAGCAGTAAAGAATTTGCCTGCAATTCAGGAGACGCAGGAGACGTGGGTTTGGTCCCTGGGTCAGGAAGATCCCTTGGAGGAGGAAACGGCTACCCACTCCAGTATTCTTGCCTGGAAAATTCCATGGACAGAGGAGCCTGGTGGGCTACCGTCCATGGGGTCACAGAATTGGACACAACTAAGTGACTGCATACAGGACTCCATGGGGCCTTCCTGGGACAGACCCTCCCCAATATCCTCTGCTTTAGCTTTTCTCTGCAGTACCTAGCTAATAGTATTTGATGCACTTTTCCTGAGTTGTTTTGCAGATGTAAAACCTCCCACCCTCTCCAACAAATCGAAGATGGTAACTACTTGATTTGACGACCATGCGCACATACCCCCAGGCCTCCTGGAGCCCAAGGACTGATAATGTTCACCCCTGTGACACCACCCTGCTACCTCATCAGCTAAGCGGAGAACTGTGCAGAGCTGATCACAGACCCTGCAACTCCTCTCCCTCACCTGGCTTTTAAAAGTGCTTTGCCAAAACCCTTGTAGAAACTCAAGGCTTTTAAGGGAATGAGCCACCTGTCTCCTTAATGGCCCTACAATAAATCTTTTTCTGCTCCAGACTCTGATGTTTCAGTTTGGTCTCTCTGTGTGTTGAGCACATGGACTTGTGTTAACAATTTCCTCACAGTTCAAGGAAAGCCTAGGCATGGGAGAGCTGGGAGGAAAGCAGTTTTGACGGTCTCGAAGCAAGTTACTATTAGCACCAGGGCTAACTGCCCTGGTCTCCTGATACCCAGACTCTGCTCTTTCCCTACAAAAACTGCAGTCCCTAGCTCTGGCTCTCTCACCCACTGGCCCCTCTGCGCATCTAGGAAATGTGGAAGGACCAATCCCAGCATGTATCATCCTGAAGATCAGCTCTGGTTCAGAAACTTGACCTACATCTCAACCACCTGTGCCTTCCAGCCACTACCTAGACTCCTGTTATTATCCAGACACACCCTGACTTCTCTAGGATAAGAGTAGTAATTACAGCGAGTGAGTTATTGTCACTCTCTCATCAGCTGTTCCTCGAGATATAGAAAAGATGTAGGCTATAGGCTTCCCTGGTGGTCCAGCGGTTGAGAATCCACCTGCCAATGCAGAGGACACTGGCTTGATCCCTGATCCAGAAGGACACTACAAGCTGTGAGGCAACTGGGCCTATGCTTTCAAGCCCAAGGGCCACAACAATTCAAGCCTAGAGTTTTAACAGTGTGCCCTAGAGTCTGTGCTCCACAAAAGGAGCCATGGCACCGAGAAGCCTGTGCAACGCAACTAGAGAGTAGCCCCTACTCAAAATAACTAGAGAAAGCCCATGCACAGGAACAAAAACTCAGCACAGTCAAAAATAAATTTTAAAAAATAATTTAAAGAAATAAGTTGAAAATATGTCTCTGGGTCTGGTTGCCTTAGGGGAAAAAAGATGTGGGGATACAAGAGGATACCCTTTTGGAAACCATTGCAGCTGGGTCTGCAGAGTGCCAGCCCCCCATGACCTGGCCAGTGCCACTGGCATCAGCACTCACCCCTCCTTGCTTTGCACCCAGNAAATATGTCTCTGGGTCTGGTTGCCTTAGGGGAAAAAAGATGTGGGGATACAAGAGGATACCCTTTTGGAAACCATTGCAGCTGGGTCTGCAGAGTGCCAGCCCCCCATGACCTGGCCAGTGCCACTGGCATCAGCACTCACCCCTCCTTGCTTTGCACCCAGCATTTTGGACACAAGGCATAGCTAATAGAACAAACATCCATCCCATGGTACTAGCACAGTGCTTCTCAACTGGAATTTTTTAAAACACAGGGGTCTGGGCTCAGCCACCTGCATGTTTTAAACCTCCTCAAGTGGTTCTGATGGGCATTTCATGCCTATGCCTTCATTATGTGGATGTTGGGATTCTGCATTTGCCTGAACTGATTTTCCTCAAACTATGATTCTTGAGCAGGACCTTGCCTGTAATTGACAACAGCGAATTATACTCAGGTGAAACTGTGTTGGACTGAGTTGCTCCAAGGTGGCTGGCTTGGGGATGGTGTGGGGGCTTCTGCTGTTTCCTTTTGGTATCCTCCATAGTCTGGAGAGGGCTTGCCCAGACTAGTGTCCCAGGTGGCACTAGTGGTAAAGTACCCACTTGCCAATGCAGGAGACATAAGAGTCACGGGTTCAATCCCTGAGTCAGGAAGATCCCCTGGATGAGGGCATGGCAACCCACTCTAGTATTCTTGTCTGGAGGATCCCCATAGGCAGAGGAGCCTGAGAGGCTACAGTACATAGGGTCAAAAAGAATTGAGCACAACTGAAGTCAGCAGTGGCCACAGGACTGGAAAAAGTCAGTTTTCATTCCAATCCCAAAGAAAGGCAATGCCAANCCTGGGATTTCTTTGGAAGGAATGACGCTAAAGCTGAAACTCCAGTACTTTGGCCACCTCATGCGAAGAGTTGACTCATTGGAAAAGACTCTGATGCTGGGAGGGATTGGGGGCAGGAGAAGGGGATGACCGAGGATGAGATGGCTGGATGGCATCACTGACTTGATGGGTATGAGTGTGAGTGAACTCTGGGAGTTGGTGATGGACAAGGAGGCCTGGCGTGCTGTTATTCATAGGGTCGCAAAGAGTCGGACACGACTGAGCGACTGAACTGAACTGAACTGTTGATAATAAGCATGCAGCAAGACATCACATTTTTAATATGCAAACCTATATGTGTCTGTGTTAAGTTGCTTCAGTCATGTCTGACACTTTGCAACCCCATGGACTGTAGCCTGCCAGGCTCCTCTGTCCATAGGATTCTCCAGGCAAGACTGCTGGAGTGGGTTGCCATTTCCTCCTTCAGGGGATCTTCCTGACCCAGGGATCAAACCACCCATCTCCTGCAGTGGCAGGCGGGTTCTTTACCACTAGCGCCACCTAGGAAGCCCCAACAAGCACACCTGTCTGCTCATAAATCAGGCAATGGGTTGAACATTTCCAAAGTTACATGCCCCTTGTAAGCTTTAGTGCTCACTGAGCATCTTATAACATCATATAAACTGCATTTTACCTGCAGTTTACATGTCTGTAGCTACTGTTGTATGAGACTGAAATTCTGGAACTTTTATCTGAGGGAGCAAAGTGTTCAAGGCAGAAAGAGCAGGGCATTCAAAGGCACAGAGGAGTAAAGTGTGGATCCTGTGAGCCACGAAAGGTGGCTCCTTGTACTGGAATGCAGAGAAAATGCCAAGAAGGGTTAAGACTGAGGCCTGGGGAGCCCATGAAGGACCTTCTGGGCCAGATCAAGGTGTGCAGATGAAACATAAAGGAAGTGACAGTCTGTTTACAAATTTTATGCTGGAATCAAGCATCCAATTTTTTCCACATCATAGTCATCATAGCCCATGTAATGCATTTTATTTGATTATTTTTGTTTGAAATGGAGTTTCTCCTTAGTCTCTGATAGTCTTCTGTTAAGTTTGCTGATTTCATTATTTAAGATTTCCATAACCTCTCTACTTCCTTCCTCCTTTCCTTCCTTTTTCTTCTTGACTTTATTTTTAAGTGTAAAGTTCATAGAAAAATGGAGGGAAAAGCACAGAAATTTATTATTACCCTTCCTTATCTGTAGTTTCATTTGATGCGTCCAAGGTTGACAGCCACGTGCTGAAATCCCTCAGCATTCTGTTTCTTTTACTTCCTTCTTTATTCTAACAGGTTTTATTGTTTGGATACAGCAGTGGGGAAACATGTGGGGATGCCTCACTTCCTAGTGTTTGTGTGCTCATCTGCACAAGCTGATGAGCTGTAAGGTCTTTCCAGCCAGGAGATGCTCTGATTCCACTTGGCACTTACAGCCTTCTACCAAACGGGGTTCAAGGAATAGCTCTTCCATATATGGGTAAGGCATCTCCCTCAACAAAGGGGAGGGTGACTGCACAGGACTACATGGGCACAGAGCTGGTTCACACCTGCAGAAACAGGTCAGACCTTGAGCTATAAGAACAGAACAGAGATCTGTGCTCATTTCACCTCGAGCAGTATGAACTCCCAAGCTAATCTCTATATAATACAAAGTTAGTTTAATATTTTTTACTTTATTCTCAGAGTAAAGATTTCAAACCTCTTTATAAAAAATGAGATGAGATCCATCTCATCTTATATTTGAGCCACAGCAGTATTTAGGGCTTCTCAGGTGGCGCAGTGGTAAAGAATCTGCTTGGAAATGCAGAAGACAAAAGAGATGTGGGTTTGATCTTCTGGGTGGGGAAGATCCCCTGGAGGAGGAAATGGCAACCCACTCCAGTATTCTTGTCTGGGAAACTCCATGAACAGAAGAGCCTGGTGGACTACAGTCCAGGGGGTCTCAAAGAGTCAGACACGACTGAGCACACAAACACACAGATGACTGGGAACTGACTAAGCAAAAACACCTAATAAATAGTGAATTACTATCATGACCAACATAGATAGCATATTGAGAAGCAGAGACATTACTTTGCCAACAAAGGTCCGTCTAGTCAAGGCTATGGTTTTTCCAGTGGTCATGTATGGATGTGAGAGTTGGACTGTGAAGAAGGCTGAGCACCAAAGAATTGATGTTTTTGAACTGTGGTGTTGGAGAAGACTCTTGAGAGTCTCTTGGACTGCAAGGAGATCCAAACAGTCCATTCTGAAGGAGATCAGCTCTGGGATTTCTTTGGAAGGAATGATGCTAAAGCTGAAACTCCAGTACTTTGGCCACCTCATGGGAAGAGTTGACTCATTGGAAAAGACTCTGATGCTGGGAAGGATTGGGGGCAGGAGGAAAAAGGGACAACAGAGGATGAGATGGCTGGGTGGCATCACTGACTCAATAGACGTGAGTCTGAGTGAACTCCAGGAGGTGGTGATGGACAGGTAGGCCAGGCGTGCTGCGATTTATGGGGTCACAAAGAGTTGGACACGACTGAGCAACTGAACTGAACTGAACTGATTATTTGTCTATATGCTTTACAAAAGGGTAAAGCCATCGCCTTTCTTCTCCTTTTTCTTTTTTAACTTGATGTTCCTAGTCTAGACTCTAAAGAGAAGAACTCAGCCATTAACAAGTGCTTCATCCCAATATTCCTTTAATAGAATAAGTGATAAGCATAGGCAAGTCAAGGAAAGCCGTGATTTCTTTTAGTCTCCTATCAAAACCATTCCTTTTTCTTAAATGAAATCAGTTGCTTCCTGAAAAACTCTTAAAAATGTCTGAAGGCAAAGTCTGTTTGTATATTTGAGAATCTTGCCTGAAATCACAGAAGCTACTGGTGGTCAATACTTCCTATTAGTCTGTAACCAGCTACCAACACCAAATTGTGAGCTGTGATGTAGCAAAAAGCTACAAATGTAGTTAGAGGTAAGGGACTGTGAGTGAAGTCACTTGAAGAGTTAGTCATAGAAGAGTAGGATTTCGTGCCTGTCAGATGGCCCTTTGCTTATAGACATCCCGGAGGGTCCCCAGCGGGGTGATGAGGGGCCCCAGCACCAACGACCAGAGAAGCCGGTGAATGAGGAAGCAGCATGGGGGTAGGGACTCTCGCCTGGAACTGCCATCCTGTTAGAGTATGGCGGCAGAGACGAGACACTTTGGCAGAAGTAAATGGCAAATGTCTCTTCCCAGTCGAGAATGAATGTTCTTTGCTTTATTTTTCAAAGTCAGTTTCCTTGAGTGGGAAACAAAGACCCATGGGTCTGAAAGGTGGACCATAACCAATGATGCGCCTCTACATTGGGCAAGGGACCCATGGATAAACTTCTCTCATGCATCCTGACTTTCTAAAAGGACATCACGTAGCCATTTTGTGAAAATGTCATGAAGATTTTCATCATTTCATGTTTACTCCCTATTCAACAAACTCAGAACATATATTTTATAAATGTTTTACTCTATCTATCGATTAATTTTTCCTGATGGCCAACTCACAGAGTCTTGAGGTAGAAAATTTGGGAAATGCAGAGAAATGTCANATTGGGGGCAGGAGGAGAAGTGGATGACAGAGGATGAGATGGCTGGGTGGCATCACCGACTAGATGTACATGAGTTTGAGTGAACTCTGGGAGTTGGTGATGGACAGGGAGGCCTAGTGTGCTGCAATTCATGGAGCTGCAAAGAGTCAGACACGACTGAGTGACTGAACTCAACTGAAGTGACTTAGCACACATGCATGCATAGTCTTGGGTGAGAAGGCCCTGATCTGCATTGGATGTAGAAGTGGGCGATGCGTTTTGGCAGAAGGAACATACCACACATTGATTCAACTAAGTCACTCAGACCAACAGCTAATTCCATTTGTAAGCAGCTGACATTGCAAAATGATTGAAGGCAAGAAGTTCAAACTCCTTAACATTTCTCTGACAATGTCAACTGGCCACATTCCAAAAGCCAGGCCACTCTGACCAGCCAGTCCCCCTTCTTTAGGCTGCTGGGATGGCTCTTCCCAGGTAAACCTTTAGTCAGAGTTCATAGTGAATTGAAACTTGGTCACAGTTGACTTTTCAGCACCCTGGACAGAGTCTAGCAGCAGGTTTCCGTTGCTCAATGCGGTTTGCTGTGAGGTGGGACGACTTAGTTTTAGCACCTTCCAGAGATAGAGATGGAGAAGGAAATTGCAACCCACTCGAGTGTTCTTGCCTGGAGAATCTCAGGGACAGGGGGGCCTGATGGGCTGCCGTCTATGGGGTCGCACCAGTCGGACACGACTGAAGCGACTTAGCAGCAGCAGCAATAGGGAGCTCAATCTTTGGCTTCTCCAGCTGCACACGGGAGGGCCACTAAACTTACCCAAACCCCAGAAACCAGGCCCAGGAATTGCGGAAGGAGGTTCCTTTAGAACCACTTTTGGCCTTGGACATTTGTTTAGACTAGGGTACTGTGCAGGAAGGGCCCTTAGTAATCAAAGTCGGCTCAAGTCAGTTTCCTCCAGACAGAATGGCCCCTCAATTACAGACCAGCATAAAATGAATATAGACCGACTTATGCTCTGATGTCCCCACTGCCTGCAGATACAGGTAGACAGATTCAAAATTAACACATTTTTCACACTATTCTTATCTACTTTATTGTATTTTCAAAGAAAAAAATAAGATATACTAAAATCAAACCCTAAAGAAGTATAGAAAGAAAAAGCAAATATCCCTCTGTACCCCAAGAACACCTCCACAGCCAACATCATCATCCTCCAAGGTGATTATCAACTACTTGATGTGTATCCTTCACACCCTTCTCTAAATGCAGAGACACACATAAACATGTACACACATACATGTTTCAGGTTTCTTTTCCTCTAAAAATGTAATCATGTACTTAGTAAAATTTGTTTTTAAAAGAATATTTTTTCCACATCAAAATACACAGTTCTGAATTATTCTTTTTAAAAGTTGAATATTATTCCACTTGGATGAAACATATATTACTAAAACAGCCTCCTATGCATATGTGTTTAAGTGAGGATTCTTCAGAGAAACAGAGCCAACAGGATGTGTGTACGAATACATATATATATACAGAGAGAGTGTGTGACATTTATTTTAAGAAGTGGGTATGTGCAACTGTGGAGGCTGGTGAGTCCAAACTCTGATAGATTAGGTCAGCAAGTGGAAGACCCAGGAAAAGTTTAAGTCCAAAAGTGGTCTGTTAGCAGAATTCCTTCTTCTTCTGGGAAGGTCAGTTTTCTGGTCTGCTAAGGCCTTCAACTGATTGGATGAGGCCAACCCTCATCATGGAAGGTAATCAATCCATTTTACTTAAAGTCTGTTAAATGTCAATATCTTCAAAAAATTCCTTCACAGAAACATCTAGAACAATGTTTGACCAAATATCTAGGTGCCATGGCCAAGTTGACACATAAAATTAACCATCAATAGGTATTCAAAAGGTACTGAATCATTTCTAAACGGCAAATTCTAAGCTGGTAGATTTTTGTTCAGTTAAGTTCAGTTTAGTTCAGTCGCTCAGTTGTGTCCGACTCTTTGCGACCCCATGAATCACAGCACGCCAGGCCTCCCTGTCCATCACCAACTCCCGGAGTTCACTCAGACTCACATCCATCGAGTCAGTGATGCCATCCAGCCATCTCATCCTCTGTCGTCCCCTTCTCCTCCTGCCCCCAAGCCCTCCCAGCATCAGAGTCTTTTCCAATGTGTCAACTCTTCGCATCAGGTGGCCAAAGTACTGTAGCTTCAGCTTTAGCATCATTCCTTCCAAAGAAATCCCAGGGTTGATCTCCTTCAGAATGGGCTGGTTGGATCTCCTTGCAGTCCAAGGGACTCTCAAGAGTCTTCTCCAACACCACAGTTCAAAAGCATCAATTCTGCGCTCAGCCTTCTTCACAGTCCAACTCTCACATCCATACATGACTACTGGAAAAACCATAGCCTTGACNCATCCAGCCATCTCATCCTCTGTCGTCCCCTTCTCCTCCTGCCCCCAATCCCTCCCAGCATCAGGGTCATGAGGTAGCCAAAGTACTGGAGCTTCATCTTCAGCATCATTCCTTCCAAAGAAATCCCAGACACTGATAATGCTGGATGAATGGGATTCCAAAGAAAACCAAGCCCTTTGTAGCTGAACAAAGAGAGCAGCATCCTTTCCTGAGGGTAGCAGAGAGAGAAGCAGGCCTCCCATAGATAACAAGGTCTGGGGAGGACAAGGAGAAATTAGGGGAGCCTTAGATAACAATGTAGGCTAGCAGGACATGTTGGGATCTGGAAGAGCCCCAAAGGCAGAAACACATCACTCAGTCCAAAAATTCCCCCATTCTACCAAAAATTATGCCAAGAACGTGGCAGTGATGTGTAGTTCTGCACATTTTCATGTTGTGGCAACTTAAGTTTCACTCAGCCATGGTGAAGAGAGCTTGGAAAACTGGAGCACTGAATAGAGAGACCCAGGGCGTTATACTTCGGTAGAAGGACAAATCTACTCCTAGAATAATGTCTAGGCAGGAATTACAATAACAAAGGATTAAAAACAAGCCTTGAAAAGATTAAGCTGCTCTCTCTACCCCTAGCAACTGAACTCACTGTCCAACAACATAGTAAAGATCATATATGAAAAGTTTATGGGGCTTCCCTCATAGCTCAATTGGTAAAGAATCCTCCTGCAATGCAGGAGACCCTGGTTCGATTCCTGTGTCAGGATGATCGCCTGGAGAAGGGATAGTCTACTCACTCCAGTATTCTTGGGCTTCCCTTGTGGCTCAGCTGGTAAAGAATCCACCAGTAATTTAGAAGATCTGGGTTCAATCCCTGGGTGGAGAAGATGCCCTGGAGAAAGGAAAGGCTACCCTCTTCAGTATTCTGGCCTGGAGAATTCCATGGACAACACAGTCCATGGGGTGGCAGAGAGTTGGACACCACTGAGCGACTTTCACTTTTTTTTTCCATGAAAATCTTACTGTAGCATTCATACTCAATGGTGAAAGACTGAAGTGTTTCCCTCCAAGATCAGAAAAAAAGGCAAAGATGGCTGCTTTCACCACTTCTAAATAAACAGAGTCCTGCAAATTCTAGTCAGAGCCATTAGTCAAGAGAATGAAATAAAAGACATCTTAATTAGAAAGGAAAAAGATATACAAATAACCAACAAGTACATGAAAAGATGCTCAGCGTCACTAATTACTAGGGAAATGCAAATCAAAACCAAAATGAGATGCCATCTCACATCCCTAGGAGGACTCTATCACAAAATAGAAAATACTACGGTGACGAGGATGTGCAGAAATTAGAATCTTTATGTACTCTTGGTAAGAATATAAAATGGCACAGCTGCTGTGAAATACAGTATTTTGTTCTCAAAAAATTAAAAATAGAATCACTGCAGGATTCAGTAAATCCAATTTTGCGTATATATCTCTAAGAATTGAAAGCAATGTCTTAAAAATCTGTACACCCATTATTCACAATAGCTCATATGTGCAAGCAACCCAACTGTGTATCAATGGATGAATGGATAAGCAGAATGTGGAGAAGGAAACTGTACATTGTACTACAGTATGGATGAACCCTGAGGACACTATGCTAAGTGAAACAAGCCAGTCACAAAAGGACAAATATTGCATGATTCCACTGATATGAGCTATTTAGAGGAGTAAAAACTGTAGACAGAGAAAGTAGAATGGTTGCAGGGACAGGGGAGGGGAGAATGCAGAGTTATAGTCTGAGTGGCACAGAGTTTCTGTTTTAATACATGAAGCTAGTTCTTGAGACAGTGGACACGGTTGTACAATGTTATTAATGTATTTAATACCATTGAACTGTACATTCAAAAATGGTTGAGATGGTAAATTTTCTGTTATGGGTCCTATACTACAATTTAAAAAATTGAAAGGAAAAACTCATCATGAATAAAGAAAAAACAGAACTGTGACAGATTTTTAAGCGTAGACCCATGATCTTTAAAGAACCTAAACATATTCACATGTCGCATGCATCCTAAGTCACTTCAGTCAAGTCCAACTCTTTTTGACTCGACGGACTGTGGCCCACCAGGCTCCTCTGTCCATGGGATTCTCCAGGCAAGAATACTGGAGGCGGTTGCCATATCCTCCTCCAGGGGATCTTCCCGACCCAGGGATCAAACCCGTTCGTGCCTCTCATGTCTCCTGCATTGGTAGGTGGGTTCTTTACCACTAGCACTATCTGGGAAGCCTATACATGTGTGGTAAGTCACTTCAGTTGGGTCTGACATTTTGAGACCCCGTGGACTGCCAGGTTCCTCTGTCCATGGGATTCTCCAGGCGAGAATATTGGAGTNTCTGTCCATGGGATTCTCCAGGCAAGAATACTGGAGGCGGTTGCCATATCCTCCTCCAGGGGATCTTCCCGACCCAGGGATCAAACCCGTTCGTGCCTCTCATGTCTCCTGCATTGGTAGGTGGGTTCTTTACCACTAGCACTATCTGGGAAGCCTATACATGTGTGGTAAGTCACTTCAGTTGGGTCTGACATTTTGAGACCCCGTGGACTGCCAGGTTCCTCTGTCCATGGGATTCTCCAGGCGAGAATATTGGAGTGGTTTATAATGCCCTTCTCCAGGGGATCTTCCCCACCCAGGGATCAAACCCATGTCTCTTATGTCTCCTGTATTGGCAAAAGGGTTCTTTACCAGCAGCGCCATCTGGTAAACCCCAGGGAAACCTACACACATTACTATATGATAGGTAACTAATAAAAACCTGTTGTATATCAGAAGGAACCGTACTCAATACTGTGTAATGGCCTATGTGGGGAAAGAATCTACCAAAATAAAAAAAAGAAGAGAGAGAGAGAGAGAGTGGATACATGTATAAATATAATTGATTCACTCAGATATACACCTGAAAATAATACAACATTGTAAATCAACTATACTTCAATAAAAATATTTTTAAAAAAGAACCAAAACATATGCAAAAGTAGCTCAATAGTCAATAGAAGTAAACAAAGGTGTCAGGAATCTGATGATTAAACACCACCTTTTTCTCTTCTGTAAAATTAAAACTGAAAATTTACATCTGAATAGGAAATCTAAATATTTGGAAACTAGCTTTCATTATTATTCAGGTTTGTTTTAAGATTTGATAGAAACCTAGCTTTATAAAGCTATAGGTATATAAAGCTAGGTTTATAAAGCCTAGTGTTGATGTGTTATGAAGCTAAAAAATAATTCCAAATTCTTTTTCCCAAATTGAGATGAATTTACTAAATGATGGTGAGTAAGGTTGAGTTTAGGGTCTTCCCAAGTGGCTCAGTGGTAAAGAATCTGACTGCGATGAAGGAGATCCAGGTTTGATCCTGGATCAGGAAGATCCCATGGAAAAGGAAATAGCAGCCCACATCAGTGTTCTTGCCTGGGAAATCTCATGGACAGAGGAGCCTGGCGGGCTATAGTCCATGGGGTCACGGAAGAGTGGGACACTACTTAGCAACTAAACAACAAGAAAGGATGCTGCTGCTGCTGCTAAGTCTCTTCAGTTGTGTCCGACTCTGTGTGACCCCATAGACAGCAGCCCACCAGGCTCCCCTGTCCCTGGGATTCTCCAGGCAAGAACACTGGAGTGGGTTGCCATTTCCTTCTCCAATGCATGAAAGTGAAAAGTGAAAGTGAAGCTGCTCAGTTGTGTTCGACTACAGCCTACCAGGCTCATGGGATTTTCCAGGCAAGAGTACTGGAGTGGGGTGCCATTCCCTTCTCTGAACAAAGGATGAGTTTTACCTAATTTGTATGCAGACTTGTATCACTTCACACTAGAATGCATTTTGTTGACACTGCTAATCCTTAAAACTAACTTACAAAGCAAAGTCCGCTTTGTATATCAAGGGTTTTGATATGTTGTATCTGGGGATAATATTCAGACACACCTCAGGAAGGGTGCTGACTCTCTTACTCCTCACTGTGTTGCTAGTAGACATCTAGCCCACTCCCACTACAGAACTTTGTCTTCTTCTAAAAGGGTCCATCATTTTTCGTGTGTTCATAAACATCACCTTCTCAGTCTGTCCTAAGAACTATACCTTTCAACTCTGATTGCCTAATCAGTATCATATTACAAAATCACAGAGTGTATCAGGTTATGTGTTATGCTTTTTCTGTTTTTAAACTCATATATGGAGATGAGTTAAGAAAGAAAAATACTGAATGAAATAGCTGGTTCATAAAGAGTACACAAAAATGACTAACAACCATGATAAAATGTTTACATCCCTAATAGTCAAGGGAATGCAAAGAAAAAAATTAGATATTTTTATTTCATCCAAAGATGGGCTCGATAAAGGGCAGAAATGGTAGGGACCTAACAGAAGCAGAAGATATTAAGAAGAGGTGNCCAGTCTGTTGTTTCATGTCCAGTTCTAACTGTTGCTTCCTGACCTGCATATAGGTTTCTCAAGAGGCAGGTCAGGTGGTCTGATATTCCCATCTCTTTCAGAATTTTCCACAGTTTATTTTGATCCACATAGTCAAAGGCTTTGGCATAGTCAATAAAGCAGAAATAGATGTTTTTCTGTAACTCTCTTGCTTTTTCCATACCATTTAATCTTCACAATCATCCTGTGAGGTACGTAGAATTACCCTATTTTACCCATGATGAACTGAGACTCAGAATTCAGGGTTGCTGCTGTTGTTCAGTTGCTCAGTCATGTCTGACTCAGAGACCCCATGGACAGCAGCATGCCAGGCTTCCTTGTCCTTCACCATCTCCCGGAGTTTGCTCAAACTCATGTCCATCAAGTCAGTGATGCCATCCAACCATCTTGTCCTCTGTTGTCCACTTCTCCTCCTGCCTTCAATCTTTCCCAGCATCAAGGTCTTTTCTAATAAGTCAGCTCTTCACATCAAGTGGCCGAAGTATTGGAGCTTCAGCTTCAGCATCAGTCCTTCCAATGAATATTCAAGGTTGATTTCCTTTAGGATTGACTGGTTTGATCTCCTTGAATTCAGGGTTGGCTATCTATAAGCCTTGAGAGCTGACTTACTCTTACCAGCTATGTGAGACTAAGCCATTTAGTTTACCTCTGCCCTTAGCATTCCCCTCTATAAAATGGGCTTAATAAGAGCAACTATGTACAAGGTTGTTAGAAAATTGAACAGGAATGTGGGGTAAAGCACCTGAGAGTGCACGGCACCTGAGACTGCACGGCACCTGGTGGATTAAAAATATTCAATAAAGACATATTGCTACCATCATTCTGGGGACCCCCTCACACAGGGTGCAGGAGCATTCCCACAGCACGTGAACACAGCAGGTGCCCAAACTATTTACAAACCACTCCTGTCACCCACACACCGGGGAGGCTCCTTAATTAAGAAGTAGCCTCTCCCACCACCTGGCGGTGTTTCCATTTCCTGGCCTGAGCTACAGTGTTGCCACAGTTGGCGCTTCACAGAGGAGCTCTGAGAAACATTAGCACTCTCTAAAGCCCACGCTCCAGACCCACTGGGGAGTCCACCTCTCCATCTGTCATGGGCCCAGAACTGAGTATGCCCCATGCATGAGCAATTAAGAGCTGTGTTTAGAACATGCTTTCAGTGACTGAGGCGAGGCCGTTCAGCTCCAAGCAGAGTGTATTCCCAGTGAACACCTCTTGGTTAGGGTCCCAGGCCTTCTGGGCAGTAGGATAGAGTCTTCATGGCAGACTGTGTGGTGGCCACTCTGACCCTGCTCTCCTTATGGCTAGACTCACCTCCGGGACCCAGGATGTTGAAAAGCCACTGCCATCTGTTCCGATCTGTTACTTTCAAGCCACCAAGGGCTGCAGGGTGATGTCTGTGGAATAAGAGCCTGGCACATCAAATAGGACGTACTGTCCTGGTGTCCTCCACCCCACATGCACACAGCATTGTAAATCAGCTATACTCCCAATATAAAATAAAGATTAAATTAAAACAACAAAATATTGGGACTTCCCTGGTGGTCCAGTGGCTAAGATTCCACGCTCCCAATGGAGGGGGCCCCGGGTTCAATTCCTGGTTAGAGAACTAGATCTTGCATGCTGCAATTAAGACCCAGTAGAGCCAACTAAATAAATAAAACAATGAAATATTACTTTCCCCTTTAAAAAAAAAATTGCTGCTTTGCAGGTGGAATAGGGAAGAAGCCAACAAAAGCCACTGGAAGCTGGAAAAGACAAGGAACAGATTGCCCTCTGCAGCCTCCAGAAGCAACAAAGCTCTGCCGATCAACACCTGGATTTCAGCCCATGAGACTGCTGATCTCCAGAACTGAATGATAAATTGATGCTCTTATAAGCCACTAGGTTTGTGGTCACTTTTTTTTAAAATAACAGCAATAGGAAACTGATCCATCGTATTCATGGCAGTCCCTGATGGAAGTAAGGCCAATGGCTACACTTGTCCCCCTCTCCCCAACTATTCTCCTTTCCAGATGAAATACTGTTTTTTAACCACCTCTCACAAGACATGATTTCTAGGCTTTTTCTGTCCTTGTCACTCTGCTCTGCAAGCTCTAGTATGTGTCTTTACATGGTGGCCCCAAGCAATGGATATATGACTGCCTCCATGTGAGACCAGCTCAAGTCCAGGAAGGACAAGGATTCCAGCCTCCCTGGACCTGCATCACTTGTCTCTCCATGATGTCCAAGCGTCGACAGCTTTGTCATGCCAACGAGCAAAGCCCTGAGTCTTCTTCATGTGAAATGCTTCAAACCTGTTCATCCTCATTATATGTATGCAGTTGAGTTTTAAGACTTAAGTCTTTCTTGTGCTTACCCCTTGAACTTCTACTTTTCTTCCTTAATTTCAACCCATTGTTCCAACTCATCTAAGTCATCTTGAAATCTAACTTGTAGTTGTTGTTTAGCTGCTGCGTCATGAGGGACTCTTTGCGACCCCATGGACTATAGCTCACCAGGCTTTTCTGTCCATGGGATTTCCCAGGCAAGAATACTGGAGTGGGTTGTCATTTCCTCCTCCAAGGGATCATCCTGACCCAGAGATGGAACCCATGTCTCCTATATTGGCAGGAGCGTTCTTTACCACTGAGCCGCCAGAGAAGCCTGACTTCTAGTAAAGGAAACAACACACAGCCCCCGGCAATAGCCCCACCCTGCTCTTTTCTTTCAGGCTTTTCTTCTGTCTGATGCAGCTAGAGAACCAGCCTTGACAGCCACCTCTTTTCTTGATCTCCCCAAAGACAGGCATGGGTCCTTTGCATTTTTAAGAGTCTTAGTAGTGATCACTGAGCAGAAACAGAGAGGGAGTAAGAAAGCAATGAATATGGGGAAATTAAAGTGCCTCCAGAATCCTATAAAGTCCTTCATCTTCTCAGAATTGTATTGAAATGACCAAAGAAAGAGAAAAATTAGAGTCTGTCTGAGCTCAGGGTGCTAAAACTAAAATACTGTATATGGGGTGGCTAATAAACAGCAAGAACTTATTTCTCACAATTCTGATGGCTGAGAAGTCTAAGACCAAGGCACTGGCAGACTCGGAGTCTGATGAGAGCCTGCTTCCTGGTTCACTGTTGTGCCCTCGCATGGCAGAAGGTTTGAGGGAGCACTCTGGGCTCTCTTTTGTAAGAGAGCTGATGCCATTCATGATGGCACTACCCTTATGACCTAAGCACCCCGCAAAGACCCCATCTCCAAATACTATCCCATTGGTTAGATTTCAACAAGTGGATTGGTGAGGGGGTGGGGGTGGGGGCGGACATACCATTCAGGCTTGAGCAGAGCTCTGCAACAGCCAGCAATGCCGGCTAGAGACAGAAAGAACACAGGGAGGTTGGAGCCTCTCCTTGGAATGGATGGAGGGAAAATGTCAGTAAAAGAGTAATTCATGATCCAGATAAGAAAAAGATGGGCCCCTTTGAGAAACAGGAGGGAATTTTTCTCAACAGAGCCTAGGAAAATCTCTAAGCTCAAGGCAACAAAGGCCTAGAGCAAGGAAGTGGTATCAGTGGGAGGTGACATACCAGCGTGCACCCGGGACAGTGCATGTGTGAGCTGCAAGAACAGATGACCCGGGTTTTCCAACAGTCTCTTGACATAGTCTGAGTTGGGTAGGAAGAGAGGAGGGCTTACTGAAAGAGGATGCTGGTGTGGCCATAAGAGTAGAAAGTGGAGGACTGATTGTAGGTCAGCTCACTAAGTGTGATCTCAAAAGTTAGAGCCCCAACCCTTAGCCCAATACCACAAGCATCAATTCACTGGATTCCAATTATTTTTATAAAAACCCAAAGTGAAAACAATATTTTCACAGCATGACCCAGCACATGCATATATACATGTTTCATTTTTTAAAATACTTATTCTTGGGACTTTCCTGCTGGCGCAGTGGATAAGAATCCACCTGCCCATGCAGGGGACATGGGTTCAGTCCCTGGTCCAGGAAGATGTCACATGTCAAGGAACAACGAAGCCTGTGTGAGCCACAACTACTGATAGAGCCTGTGTGCTACGGCTACTGCAGCCTGCTCACCTAGAGTCTGTGCTCCACAACGAGAGAAGCCACGACTATGAGAAGCCTGCAGCTGCAAAGAATAGCCCTCACTCGCCACAACTACAGAAGCCGGTGAGCAGCCACGAAGACCCAGCACAGCCAAAAATTAAGAAAGAAACTTTTTTTAAATTCTTAAATGCTTGTTCTTACCACTTGTGTTACATTCTGAAATTTTCTAATCTAGTCTAGTCTGCTTTATTTAAATTTAAAAAAAAAAAAAAAGATGCAGGCCCCAACCCACTAATGTGATTTAATGTAGCTTAGGTCTCCATGGTAACTCCACCGCTCTCCATACACAGATACCCCTAAGATCCTAAGATATCCCTAAGAGGCTAGAAAAGGCGAGTAGAGGCAGGCAAGAGTCAGAAAGAAGCAAATGTACAGGCTTCAGGGACTCTTCCAAGAAACAAGAATTCCCAGCAGCCCACGGTTGAGGATGCAGGCCAAAGACATGGAGCTTTGCCTCGTACCTGCTGAAAGGGAGAACCCTACATGATCTGGTCCCAGCAGATGTGTAAAGAGATTTGTGCAAATCAAAAAGAAAAACACAGGGACTTCCCTGGCAGTCCAGGGGTTAGGACTCAGAGCTTCTACTGAAGGAGGAACAGGTTTCATCCCTGGTTGGGATCCTGCATGCCATGTGATGCAGGCAAAAAATAACTTAAAAAAAATTTTTTTAAGAAAAACACAAATGCCACAACAGGAGAAAGATCCAGAGGCATGAACTGGCAGTTTACAAAAGAAGTGAAATGCGTATGACAAGGACACAGCTTGTTAAGTTAAAGAATGTTTCCCTGCCCCCCGGCCCTCGAGAACCACTTCTGTCTGCAGGGGTGAGAGAAGTGGGGAGGAAAGGGAACAGCTTTTGAGAAGAGTCCTTTTAAGCTATGAATTAGAGCCCCTTTAATGTTCTCTGAGAGATACCAGTAAAGCCTGATTCCTTTTTAATTACTTTGGGCTACTTGTCTGTGCTTCTTTGATGAAGCTCCCTCCTGCTGGGCCACAAGACCTTGGCCTTCACATAGGTTACACAGATGAAGTGATGTTTAGCCTCCCCTGAGATCAAAGGGATGCAGAATAACACGACATCACCAAGTTGTCTGAACCCACCAGATGGAAAAGATTTATCATTAGGCCAGGATTGGTGGTGTTGTAAATGGCACCAACTTTCCCCAAGTGTGACCTGTTGCTATACATCGAACTTTAAATTGCACATGCTCCCTGACTCAGCAGCTCCATGCATACAAATTTATTGAGGGAAATAATTGGAAAAGTGTCAACATGTATTTACCAGCAGGTGGAAAGCTGAAAACAAACTAAATGGCCACCACTATCATTTGCCTGGGCTTCCCTGGTGGCTCAGTGATCAAGAATCTGCCTGTCAGATTCAGAGACTCAGGTTCAGTTCCTGGGTCAGGAAGATCTTCTGGGGAAGCAGATGACAACCCACTCCAGTTTTCTTGCCTGGGAAATCCCATGGACAGAGGAGCCTGCCAGGTTACCGTCCATGAGGTCACAAAGAGTCAGACACGACTTAGAGACTAAACAACAATACCAAGTACCAGACACCAACAGATCACTTAAGGCTTCGTTTTAGTTTATCCTTGTCAGATCTATAGGATATATGCTGTTACTGACATTGCAGAGCTGAAAAAATTAAGACTCAAGGCAGTTTAAGCAACATGTCCAAAGTCACAGCAAGACTACTGGACAAGCTTGCTTTTGTCACAGAGTATAACCCTACAATGACATACTAAAGAGATGTTTTAAAGCACTTATTTAAGCAACGAGTCTTTGTTGAGTTCCTATTATGTTCCAGGTGCTGTTGTAGATGCTGATGACGCCGACGAAAATCCTTGCCCTCAAGTTACTTCCATTCATCTAGGAAGATGACTACAAAACCATGATGTATGGGAAAGCAGGTTATGCAGTAGTACTATTGTGCACAGTATGACCTATTTATTCTTTAATTCACCCATTAATTTATGAGCAGCTCCTCTTGCCCAGGCACTTGCTGGGCCCTTCTCTGGACTGTAAGACCCTCACAGTCAGGCGCTGGTTCTTTCAGTCTCCCTATTCATAATTGAGCCCAGGGCAGATGCAAAGTAAATGCATCGGTAATACTTGTTGATTGAATGAGTGAGCGAAAAATAAGGGACACAAAACACACCAGGCTTTGGAACAAGATACACTGCTTTTAGTAGCCTTTTAATTTTTATTACAAAAGAAACATTCTTGAGAGGAAAAACTGAAACAATTTAGGACTATAGAGAGTGAAACTCCTCTACTAAATAACCCCATTTTTCAGAACTAATTCTTGATTCTTTCATGCACAATTTTCAGACACCCAACCTCGCTTCCCCAAAAGGTTTCTCTCATTTTATTCAGTCACAGCACCCTATCTATTCACGTTATACACCCATCAAATTGCACAATTTCTTTTTTATTGGATTACTTGTTCACTGTCTGTGAACCACACACAAAAAGTACATGAGAACACAGAAATATAACCTTCACACTGAAACTAAAGAACAAAGAAAATGAGCTTCACTTCATAGAGTTAACGACTAAGTTTGGAGACTGAGCTATAGATTTTTTTCAACTAAGGAGTAACAAAAGATATTTCTAGTTCCATCCTTCGCCCCTCTCCCAAGTCTGCTCCTTAGAAATCTCTGGATTTTTGTGTCCTTGTTTTTTTTTAAGTTCTGGTCCAGGAGACCCCATTTTTATAAGTATCTTAGGAGTCCATGGATCAGACTTCCTGTCCCTAGAATTGTAGAGGTAGTCTGAACATTAGCAAAAGGATTAATCAAAGGCTGGGGTCTTTGCCCTGCAGCATTCCTAAGACATTCCCCATAGTGCCGGTGTTGCAGATAATAGATAACTGTGATTCTGTGAGATGAGAGGATATGTATTTGCTAAAGATGTGAGAGCAAAAGCAATTAAAAAGGCATTAGTTGTGCTTGTGTGTCAACTTAGGTTCTTAAAACTAATTATTTCTTCATTAAGATTCCTGGTCTTCATCAAGGGTTTTGTCACACAGAAGTAGCTGACAAACTTGACTTGTGGGTATGAAATGAAAGGCTTAGCAGAGGCAAACTATGCTTTGGTGTCTGCGGTAACCAGGGCAAACCCTCTTAATGAGACCTGTAAACTCTGGGGTCAGAAAGGAAAACATATAAAATGTTTGTGATGTGAAAATGAGCCACGAGTCTTATTATCTTGATTTTTGCATGGATCTTCTTGATATGCTTCCAATTTTAGACCTTATACTACTCTATCAAGGTGGCACCAAAAAGTGTAGATTAATCACAATCATTCATTTCCTGTCTCACCTGAGATCCCATTAAAATCCATATCCATAAAGACAGTAGGAGACAAGCACATAAATAAATTTCTGGAAGCTAGAAAATGGGCACATGTGGGTAACTTCACTGTGTGAAGCAGCGTGGAGGACCCCATTCAGCGTAGGCATGAAAATGGACAGAGCCCAGGAAACAATCTGCCCTCCAGAACCCTGTAGTTGGGACTCAGAAATTTCGCATATAAATGAAAATGAGATACTGACCCAAAGTAGCATGGATTAGCTAATTATCTATATAGAGAACACCTGAACTCACTCCTGAAACAAAACTTACCAGCTAGGCACATATATCTAGGCAAAACACTAAAGAGTCAATCTCAAGGAAAAATGATTGCCACATGTTGGTTGGCCACATAACTATTGTTGCATAACAAATTACCCCAAAGTTTAGCCACTTACACCCACAAATATTTAATTATCTTTCAGCTTCTTCAGATTGGGAATTTAACAGTAGCTTAGCAGTTCTGGCTTGGGGTATCTCATAAGGTTGCAACTGAGGTGACACCAGGACTACAGTCTATCTCAAGCCTTGACTGGGGCTGAAGGATCAGCTTTCAAGATGGCTCACTCCACTGGGCATTGGTTGGAGGCCTCAGTTCCTCACCACCTGGACCTCTCTGCCAGCTGCTTGAGTGTCCTCTTGACATAGCAGCCAGTCTCCTCCAACAGAGAGATCAAAGAGGAAACAGAAATGCCTGTTAGACCTAACATTAGAAGTCACACGTAGTCACTTTTGCCATATTCTATTCATTAGAAACAATTCACTAAGCCCAACCTTCACTCAAAAAGAGCAGAATTAAGTTTGACTTCTTGAAGGATGGCATGCCAAAAACTTTGTGGATGTATTATAAAGCCACTACACCCCAGGAAAACAGATCTCTACATCTGGCAGTTAGGGATCAAGCAAATTCCACAACTCGACATGCCTTCCTCATATTTATAAAGCACCTGAACAACTGTATATAGTTTATTCTAAATATAAATTATCTAATTACAAATCTAAATTGTCAACAAGAGCACTAGATACTTTTAAAAATTTTGTGTAAGAGAAGGAATCAACAACATTAAAGAGAAAACCCGATCCTTAGGGATCAGAAATAATTCAAGAGATAGAAGACAAATTAAAAAACAAAGCTCTAGTACATTTGAGGAGAATCCAGAAGATATTACATCTCTTATAAAAATAAAATGCTTCTTCAAAATTTGAAAAACCAGAGAACAATAAGGAACACTTTGAAATTAAAAATATATTGCCAAAAGTATCTTTTAAATGTATAAAAGTATTGTTCTTAAAAGTCAAATCCAATAGCTCAGAATATACAACCAAAAAAGACAGGGAGAGAAAAAATAAGAAGCATACTAAAGAAAGCTCAGAGAAGGCAGTGGCACCCCACTCCAGTACTCTTGCCTGGAAAATCCCATGGACAGAGGAGCCTGGTAGGCTGCAGTCCATGGGTTGCTAGGAGTTGGACACGACTGAGTGACTTCACTTTCACTTTTCACTTTCATGCATTGGAGAAGGAAATGACAACCCACTCCAGTGTTCTTGCCTGGAGAACCCCAGGGACGGGGGAGTCTGGTGGGCTGCCATCTATGGGGTCGCACAGAGTCAGACACGACTGAAGCGACTTAGCAGCAGCCGTAGCAGCAAAGAAATCTAGTAGGTCCAGTGGATATTGGATAATTAACAGAACTCTTAGAAAATGGAGAGAGAAAAATATTTTTTTAATAAAGCAAGAAAATTTATCAGCTTTGAAGGATATGAGTATTAGAACTGTTTACCAGGTGGTCAAGTATAATCAATGAAAATAAGAACAACCTATAGATAATTCATTAGGAAATCTCAAAATGTCAAGGATAAAAAGCATGCTCTTCTAAAGCAGAAGTCAGCAAGCTACAGTTCATGTACCAGACGTGGCCTGCCATTTGTTTTTGTGAATAAAGTTTTATTGGAACATAGCCATCCCCAGTCATTTGTATATTGTCTTTGGCTACTTTTACAGTACAATAGTTAGAACCGTTCCGCAGTGGCAGCAGAAACCATACGGCCCACAAAGTCTAAAATATTTACTATCTGGCCCTTAACAGAATTTTAAAAAAAGAAATGCTGACCTTTGTTCCAGAAAAAGAGAGACAAAGAGACAAAAGTTCGTTCACTCACAAAAGAACAAAATCAACCTGGCATCAAAAACTTTTTATCAGCATCATCAAATCCAAGAAGACAATGGGGAAAATGCCATCAAGGTGCTGAAGGGAAATAATTTTTATCCTAAAGTTCTACACTCAGCTAAAGTATCTATCAGATGCCAGAAGAGTGTAAAGGCCTCTTAAGATATTCAAGGACTCAGAAGGTTTACCTACCATGTATCCTTTCTTAGGAAGTTATTTGAGGATGTGCTTGGGATAAATGAAGGAATAAATCATGAAACAGGAAGAGATCCAGGAGACAGCTCTCAGATGGCTGCTGTGCAGTGTGCCTAGGAAGCACTTAGTCAAAGTTGGGGCAAGAAGCTGGAAATATGGGGAGGGAGACGAATTTGAGGGATTTTCTTCTATCCTTGAGAATTTGGAAAAAAATTAAGGAGGTGATGTGGTGGGAGATGGAGGTGGAAAAGGCAGAGGCAACTGGCCCTAAACTTGTCTGCTGCTGAGGGGACTGGAGAGCCCTTGAGTTGTGAACCAAAGAATAAGTTCACTTCCCCAAGAGGAAAGACTCCTGAAAAAGACCAGAATGTTCTTTTACCAGGATGATTTGGTGGTCCGTCCACCAAAGGGACTCAACTCATGGCTGAAGCTCCACTAAAGGGGCTAGACTTGGCCTGTCTAAGGGCTGGAAGCTTGCCAAGGACTGTGGAGCTCACACTCAAGGCTTCTGTTTTTCTGGCAAAAGCCCAACCCAGAGTCCCCCTGCCTCTGCTTTTGAGAGAAAAGGACATGCAAATATCATGAGAGCTGCTGACCTGTAGGTTCTGGTTTTCTGAGCTCTGTGAGAACAACATTAGAGAAAGAGACCAGAAAAAGCTCTGCAGAAACCCCAGCTTGCCCCATCTTCTGTAGCACCTCTCCTTGCTCCCATGAGGAACATCCTCTCCCCTAAGCCCAGGCCTTCTAGAAACACTAATATTCTTAGCTCATGAAGCGAGACAAAGCAATTCTCCTTCTCTTGGTCTGTGAATGTCCAGTCATATCCTCAAGCCTATGTTTTCAAATCTTATGACTTCTTCAACATCTGCTTTTGCTAGAGACAAATTTCACAACCAGTAAGAGTGATTCTATGATAGTTGCTGAAATAGCAATTTTTTTTTCTCTTTGCCAAATTTCCATTTTCCAGACAAGGAAGCTGAAATCAGAGCAGTTAAGTCATATGCTCAAGGTCACAAGATCAGATCCAGGAGTCAGAGCCAGGATTCAAACTTAGAAACGTCTGGCTACAAAGCCTGGCTCCAGGTTTTCCCTTTTCCTCTTTTTATTCCAAAAAGGAGGAGCCCATCACTGGACTGTCCTCACCAAGTGCCATTCAAGTCCAAGGGCTCCTAATTTCTGAATACCTTGTTTCACAAGTACCAGTTTCTGGTAGAGAGAATCTGATTGGTCAGATCAATTGTGCCTTCTTGCACCAACCAACTCTGTCCAGGGTTAGCAAAGGCTGCCAGCAACCACTGAGTCAGGAGGACAGCTTCTAGGGAATATGAAAGATGTGGAAGTTGGAAAGTCATCCCAATAGAAGCCCACTGCTGCTGTTGCTGCTGCTAAGTCCACTACTGATTAGCAAATTTTATTAGGCAGAACCAGTTGCTTTCATATCACTGTGGATAGTAACATCTATAGCCATATAGAACTGTCATAATTTNTGTTCTTGCCTGGAGAACCCCAGGGACGGGGGAGTCTGGTGGGCTGCCATCTATGGGGTCGCACAGAGTCAGACACGACTGAAGCGACTTAGCAGCAGCCGTAGCAGCAAAGAAATCTAGTAGGTCCAGTGGATATTGGATAATTAACAGAACTCTTAGAAAATGGAGAGAGAAAAATATTTTTTTAATAAAGCAAGAAAATTTATCAGCTTTGAAGGATATGAGTATTAGAACTGTTTACCAGGTGGTCAAGTATAATCAATGAAAATAAGAACAACCTATAGATAATTCATTAGGAAATCTCAAAATGTCAAGGATAAAAAGCATGCTCTTCTAAAGCAGAAGTCAGCAAGCTACAGTTCATGTACCAGACGTGGCCTGCCATTTGTTTTTGTGAATAAAGTTTTATTGGAACATAGCCATCCCCAGTCATTTGTATATTGTCTTTGGCTACTTTTACAGTACAATAGTTAGAACCGTTCCGCAGTGGCAGCAGAAACCATACGGCCCACAAAGTCTAAAATATTTACTATCTGGCCCTTAACAGAATTTTAAAAAAAGAAATGCTGACCTTTGTTCCAGAAAAAGAGAGACAAAGAGACAAAAGTTCGTTCACTCACAAAAGAACAAAATCAACCTGGCATCAAAAACTTTTTATCAGCATCATCAAATCCAAGAAGACAATGGGGAAAATGCCATCAAGGTGCTGAAGGGAAATAATTTTTATCCTAAAGTTCTACACTCAGCTAAAGTATCTATCAGATGCCAGAAGAGTGTAAAGGCCTCTTAAGATATTCAAGGACTCAGAAGGTTTACCTACCATGTATCCTTTCTTAGGAAGTTATTTGAGGATGTGCTTGGGATAAATGAAGGAATAAATCATGAAACAGGAAGAGATCCAGGAGACAGCTCTCAGATGGCTGCTGTGCAGTGTGCCTAGGAAGCACTTAGTCAAAGTTGGGGCAAGAAGCTGGAAATATGGGGAGGGAGACGAATTTGAGGGATTTTCTTCTATCCTTGAGAATTTGGAAAAAAATTAAGGAGGTGATGTGGTGGGAGATGGAGGTGGAAAAGGCAGAGGCAACTGGCCCTAAACTTGTCTGCTGCTGAGGGGACTGGAGAGCCCTTGAGTTGTGAACCAAAGAATAAGTTCACTTCCCCAAGAGGAAAGACTCCTGAAAAAGACCAGAATGTTCTTTTACCAGGATGATTTGGTGGTCCGTCCACCAAAGGGACTCAACTCATGGCTGAAGCTCCACTAAAGGGGCTAGACTTGGCCTGTCTAAGGGCTGGAAGCTTGCCAAGGACTGTGGAGCTCACACTCAAGGCTTCTGTTTTTCTGGCAAAAGCCCAACCCAGAGTCCCCCTGCCTCTGCTTTTGAGAGAAAAGGACATGCAAATATCATGAGAGCTGCTGACCTGTAGGTTCTGGTTTTCTGAGCTCTGTGAGAACAACATTAGAGAAAGAGACCAGAAAAAGCTCTGCAGAAACCCCAGCTTGCCCCATCTTCTGTAGCACCTCTCCTTGCTCCCATGAGGAACATCCTCTCCCCTAAGCCCAGGCCTTCTAGAAACACTAATATTCTTAGCTCATGAAGCGAGACAAAGCAATTCTCCTTCTCTTGGTCTGTGAATGTCCAGTCATATCCTCAAGCCTATGTTTTCAAATCTTATGACTTCTTCAACATCTGCTTTTGCTAGAGACAAATTTCACAACCAGTAAGAGTGATTCTATGATAGTTGCTGAAATAGCAATTTTTTTTTCTCTTTGCCAAATTTCCATTTTCCAGACAAGGAAGCTGAAATCAGAGCAGTTAAGTCATATGCTCAAGGTCACAAGATCAGATCCAGGAGTCAGAGCCAGGATTCAAACTTAGAAACGTCTGGCTACAAAGCCTGGCTCCAGGTTTTCCCTTTTCCTCTTTTTATTCCAAAAAGGAGGAGCCCATCACTGGACTGTCCTCACCAAGTGCCATTCAAGTCCAAGGGCTCCTAATTTCTGAATACCTTGTTTCACAAGTACCAGTTTCTGGTAGAGAGAATCTGATTGGTCAGATCAATTGTGCCTTCTTGCACCAACCAACTCTGTCCAGGGTTAGCAAAGGCTGCCAGCAACCACTGAGTCAGGAGGACAGCTTCTAGGGAATATGAAAGATGTGGAAGTTGGAAAGTCATCCCAATAGAAGCCCACTGCTGCTGTTGCTGCTGCTAAGTCCACTACTGATTAGCAAATTTTATTAGGCAGAACCAGTTGCTTTCATATCACTGTGGATAGTAACATCTATAGCCATATAGAACTGTCATAATTTTTCACCAAAGGCACTCTGCTTCCCCACCCTGAACAAGCCCCCTCTGGCTCAATAGCAGAAAATAGAAACACATTTCCTGTTTCCCTGGGCTCCAGCGTGGGGTGATTACTTGGCAAATAGCCCCGTCACTTTTGGTCATCTTAGACATTTTTCCTGCCCAGCAGCTCCCCTTCCCAAACAGACCCAGAGACATTTCTCAAAATGTTCTGCTCAAACAAGCATGTGACAAAACAGCTTGTCAGTTTGTCTCTTTCTTGCCGAAACGAGACCACGATGTCAAAACCCGGTCCTTTATTCATTTAGAAACAATCAGATAATGGAGCCCTGGTTTAATTTCCCGGGGAAAATAAGATGCTTCTTGACTAGTAAAGCTCCCTCTAACCCTGGAAAGAGGCGTAATTATCTTCTTTAGAGTCAATCCCTTGTGGGTCTCCTAATTAATCGTAGAATATAGATGAAGGTTGTTCAGAAAGTAAGTTTACAGGATTAATTACGGGTGTATTATGCATGGTACGATCACTGTGTTAGTTGGACAATTTTGTTGGGCACATCTGATAGAATAACTGATGACACCTTCCAAGTCCCTCCTCTGTCAAGTGCATGAGTTGAGAGGAATGACTGGAAATTCCTTCTGCTTTTGACAGATGAGTTTTTGAGGTACATGGGCCTTTGCACGGGAACTCAGCCCCACTCTGGGATCCTGCAGGCCCTTGGCTGAAAATGACTAATGATGTACTCCTGTACCTACAAGGTCATGCACACACACACAATCACACCGGTGTGCACACAGAGCAAGTGTCTGTATCATACACATGTGCACTGACACAGACACACGTATGTACACTGTCATGTACACACACATGCATGCGAATGCAGCACAAACACACACAGACCCAAGAAGATGGTATCAGAGAATAAAGTGTTGAAGTCCAGAACCTCAGGCCTTGGGCATCCTCCTACTTGGAGATGGAGCCACCTGAGGGCATTTTGCTTACAGCCTCCTACTGGAGAAGACTCTTGAGAGTCCCTTGGACTGCAAGGAGATCCAACCAGTCCATTCTGAAGGAGATCAGCCCTGGGATTTCTTTGGAAGGAATGATGCTGAACCTGAAATTCCAGTACTTTGGCCACCTCATGTGAAGAGTTGACTCATTGGAAAAGACTCTGATGCTGGGAGGGCTTGGGGGCAGGAGGAGAAGGGGACAACCGAGGATGAGATGGCTGGATGGCATCACTGACTCGATGGGCACGAGTCTGAGTGAACTCTGGGAGTTGGTGATGGACAGGGAGGCCTGGCGTGCTGCGATTCATGGGGTCGCAAAGAGTTGGACACGACTGAGCGACTGAACTGAACTGAACTGAACTGAACTGGGGTCAGGAACATTAATATGAGCAGAGCTTAGATCCTTCATTGTTAATCTTTGTGGCAAAGACATACATGCAAATTTGGAAATTGTCTTGTCTTCATGTGGGAGGAATGCACGTGGGGACATGTAAGGATAGAGTCACTATTAACAGTCAGATGTTTTATTTCTAAAAATGCTGGGAGCCTATCAGAACACAAGAGCACTACATGAGATTGCAAAAGAAAATCTTACTTTTCTTTCCTTTCCTGATAAAGAGTCTAATGGTTTGGTGAGGAATGGGGGTTACTATGGGGATGAGCTGGGCTTCCCTAGTGGCTCAGACAGTAAAGAATCTGCCTGCAAGGCAGGAGACCTGGGTTTGATCCCTGGGTTGGGAAGATCCCCTGGAGGAGGGCATGGCAACCCATTCCAGTATTCTTGCCTGGAGAATCATCATGGACAGAGTTGCCTGGAGAGCTACAGTCCATGGGGTCGCAAAGAGTTGGACACAGCTGAGCCACTAAGCATAGCACATGTGGATGAGCTATAATCAACTCAGGTGGATAAAGGTGAGAGTATTGCAGCTCAGGAGAAAAGGGGAAAGTTTGTTTCTTGGCTTGGGCTTGAACTGTTAGGCTGGGCTTCCCTGGTGGCTTGGTGGTAAAGAACCCACTTGCCAATGCCAGAGATACAGGTTCAGTCCCTGGGTTGGGAAGATCCCCTGGGGAAGGAAATGGCAACTCACTCCAGTATTCTCACTGGTCAAAACCCATGGACAGAGGAGCCTGGCAGGCTACAGTCCATGGAGCCATAAAAGAGTTAGACGTGACTTTGCAACTAAACATTTGTTGTTCAGTCGCCAAGTCACTAAGCAACACTAGACTACAGCAAAAAAGGAGGGACATTTTCACCTCTTCCCCCAAATTCATGCCTCTGCATGCCCACTTCCTAGTCCATCCCAAGCATGCAGATATTGGCCTGGCTGATCAGAGCCCACAGTTCACTAGCTGGCAGGGCTGCTGCACCTTAAGAGTAGAACAGAAGGCTCTCTGCTCCCTCTTCCCATTCCTGTCTCTGACCCTGGAATGAACAGCTGGATAACTACACCCCAAAGGGCGTGTCTAAACCACTGGATATGGACTGGAGTCTATGAGAAGAACACAGGCGAGAGAGTCTGTGCCTCTGTCCATGGTGGTCCAGAAGGGCTCAGGTGGAGGACACACTTGAGCTGCTTTTTAAAAGAAGAGCTTCTATCCCAGAAAAAGAGAAAGTTGCAGACAGATCAGATCATGAGCAGATGTGGAAGCTTTAAAGACAAGGCATGTAGGGGACTGCTGAGTCATTTGACAGTGCTGGGCAGCACTGGGGCAGGACAGGTATGAAGGAATTGAAGTGTCAAGGTGAAGAATCTGGATGTTATCCTGTAGGCAATGGGAGGTTTCAGAGCAGAGGAGTGACATAATTTGTGCTGTGAGTATTTCAGACCAGTCACAAGTGTGGGGTAAGACCAGGGCAGGGCGTTATACACAGAGACTGAGGCAGCAATCAGCGGCAGTGGTATTCTGTCTAAGGCAGCGACAGCGAGGGTAAAGAACAGGGGATGGTGCAAGGAAAAGGAATGAGAGACAGAGATGTTCCAGGGCTCCTTGGGAACTGACTGTTCACGAAAAGAGATGAAGAGCAAGGGGTTGAGATGGTTCTGGGTTCAACTAGTGAGGGCTGGGTGCATAGTGATGCTTCCACAGGAGGGGACAAAGACAGGAGTGTGCAAGGGCGCCTGCTCCCACACAAACACAGAGAGATGTACATACTCTTCAGTTAATGGATATCAGACCCTCATTCTCCAGAATTCTCTTCCCTACACCTCCCATCTATGACTTACCTAGCAAAGTAATGAAAATATTAAGTAGGGTCACACATTATTTGTAAATAGCACTCTACACTTGATAAGACTGTCCATACCTAAACAGTTCCATGAGATAGGCCAATGGCGGCTCAGAGAGGGCAGGCCACTAGCTAATGTCACCCAGTCATAAAATGAGAAAGTGCAATCTTAACCTCTGACTTGCGGTCTCACTTTCCCATTATGCCCAGGTGAGGCTGGAAGGAAATTTGGAGATCAGCTTGTACAGCCTTCTCATTACCCTTCTTTATGACACTTCATGCTGTAGTAAAGAAACTCCTTTAATCGTTCTTTTTGCTGCCACCATCCTATTTCTTTCCTCCAGAAAGGAGCATAGTCAGAGAGATTATTTTGACATATTTCCTGAAGACGCTGTTTCTAGAGCGCGTGCCTGATGAAAATGATATATTTATTTGGGCCCGCCAAGAGCTTGCTGAAATGAGGAATTTATCTGCATAGCTTTTGTTATTAAAGTGATTCTTCTTGTTTATTTCCTTCTAAGCTACTGATTCCATCTATAATACATGAGTTTCAGGTAATAGAAATTTTTCATGCAAGTAAATATTTTAATAACAACATTATGGTCTTGATTTGAAGTATTCCAGGCAATCGTCTGGTGTATTGAACAGGCACTGCACTGGGAGCCCAGGGACCTGGGTTCTTGTCTCCGCTCAGCGCCTGTGACTTTGGATAAAATACAGCCCTCTCTGGACCTCAGTTTCCCAATCTACAAAAGGTGATGCCTATCAGGTGCCCTGGGGGCCACTGTTCAGATCAGATGAGAGGACCGCTCTGAAGATTCTTTGGGGGAAGGGATGCTGCCAGCTTCACCATACACTAACAGTGGAAACATGGGGTACTCACTAGAGTACAGATTTGTCACCATAACAAAGACATTCAGCAACGTGATGTCTTAAATAACTTATTTCTCTCACAAAGGCAAGTGGGAGTCTAGAAAGGATAAATGGCTCCCCCGCTAAGGTCATTCAGGAACTTAGGCTGTTCAGTGCCAGCGTCCTCGACAAGGGGCTTCCATCTCTATATCCAAGGTGTCTGCTGCCATCGGTTGTCGTTGGGGAATCCAATGACAAAAGAGAATCTAGGTCACCTGGCTCTACCTTTAAGGCATGAGCTAGATGGTGTAACCTTCCACTCACCTCTGATTGGCCCAAATTTGTCACATGGGTCACTTGGCTTCCCCAGCCATAAGGAAGTCTGGGAAATGTAGTTTCTAGCTTGGTGGCTGTGTGCCCAGCTACCGCTTGGAAGGAGAGAATGGATGCTAGTGGACACTCAGCATTATGGAGCCTGTGACTACTTGGGATAATGAAAGAGCCCACAGGATCTTCATGAAAAGCAAACAAATAAACAGGGGCATGACAGACCTGCCTCATACATTCATATATGTGTATACTCACACGTGCATGCCTGCAGAGACAGGCTTAGCTAGGCAAAAGAATGAATGAAACTCAGCATATCTCCTGGCTTTCAAGATTGTGGTGATCCAAGAGAGAGGTGATATAGTCGAAGGTAAGGCAATGTGGTTGGAGACAGGTGATGAGTTCAGTATCAGTTTTGCCTTCCCCACCCTGGAAGAGAAAGACCGTGTTGAGAACTGTCTGAGGCTCACAAAGCAGGAGAACTCTAGTATCTTAGACTTGGGAAGATCACAGACTTGAGGACAGACCTCATATCAAACACAGTGCAGGTTTTTCCTGCTCCATCAAGCTGGCAGTCCTATACTGGTCTTTCCCCAAACAAGGCTCTCTTCCCTTCCTTGACCCCCACCAACATATACTAACACATTCTTTGCCTGAAGTCTACACCCTCCAGCCATATGCATTCTGTCTGGGCTATGACTGATGTCCCAAACAAGCTGATCTTTGGTCCAGACTAAATCCCAAGCTCTGACCCCAGCCCCGAGGTCGCCCAAATATTCTCCAGGGTCTCTGCTATGAATCCAAGTGCACACACATCACATGCTTGCCCTAGCCCCAGGCCCAGCTCCCAGCCCATGGCAGAGTCAGAAGACTCACCAGAATAACAAGGAATGTCAAGACTGAAGTGATCACAGCGGGGAGAGCTCATGAGTGTGAGTGTCACAGTAGACCAGACAGGCTGAGCCTTCGATAGACAGGAGACACTCAGAAGAGCCTTCAGAGTTCCCTATTCACCCTTCACATACTCCTCAATTTACAGTAACAGCTTCTGTGTATTCTGATCAGTTCATTCATAATTATTTGTCAAAACCACTTTTCCCCTCATTATTTCCTGCTGAGAGTATGAGATTATACAAATTTATGTTGTAGCTGTCACAGAACCTAACAGCACCACAAAGGAAGAGAAATTAACACCCTTATTAGAGAATTATTATCACTTATTAGAGCATTTTTAGTTTGACTCTCCAAGAGGAAGTAATTTATTAGATTAATTTTTTGAAGTTGCTTGAAGACATTGGTCTTGTGACACCAGAGTGGCATTATCTGCTGTTTTACTACAAAAGAGAGAATCTTTTTTCCAAGAGTTTCAGCAAAAATCCCAGAGAAGGATTTCATTTGCCCAGCTTAGTTCACATGGTCATGTCTGAACCAATCACTGAGGTACAGGACATGAAACACTCTGGTTGGCCAGCTTGGGTCACATGCTCAGTCTTGGATCTCAGGTAATGGGGGTCAGTCAAACCATAAGGTCACCCAAAGCATTTACTGGAGTGGGTAGCTATTCCCTTCTCCAGGAGATCTTCCCAATCTAGGGATTTAACCCAGGTCTCCCCCACTGCAGGGGGATTCTTTACCAGCTAAGCCACCAGAGAAGCCCAAGAATGCTGGAGTGGGTAGCCTATCCCTTCTCTAGTGGATCTTCCCAACCCAGGAATTGAACCAGGGTCTCCTGCATTGCATGCAGATTCTTTACCAGCTGAGCTACTAGGGAAGCCCTAAAGCAATGTTGAGCAGTCAAAAATTATATACGTGTTTAGGACACCAATCCGCTAGGAAGTGCTATGTTGTACTACCCAGAAACATCAGCTTTATGGAGCTCTGAAGTAGGTATCTTAGACTTGACATTATCAAGTTTTCTCTCTTTTTCTTTCTTTCTTTTTTCTTTTCTTTTCTTTCTTTCTTTTTTTTTTGTGGCCCCAGGGCATATGGGCTATTAGTTACCCAACCAGGGATCAAACCCACACGTCAACCACTGCAACACCAGGGAAGTCCCTGTTGTCACTGTTTCTATGTGGCCATGAACAAGGCATTTTCCTTCACAGATCCCCAGATTTCTCAAGTGTGATAGGAGGATAAAGAGCCCTGCCAGACCCCAGAGAGTACCGTGGAGATGGAATGAGATCGTGAAGGGACTCATGCCAGAGAGGGTAAAGGTGTCAATCACTGAGAAGAAAACGGGAGCAAGGCTTTCCATCCGTCTGAACCACATCTCCAAACTCCCACTGGATCTGTGCTGGTGTAAGGGTTTCTTTCCCACTTATCACTCAATGAAAAAACAACTTCACTTCCCTTTAATTTGGCCTTTGGATGCTGCCTCTCAGCCTCCCACCACCTCCACCCCATAGCCAAGAGGCACATTCTCTGAACCCAAAGGAGGGGCGATTCATCACTCCCATACAGAGTTCATACCATGCAGCCGTGACCTGAACAACACAACCACAATTAGCTAATGTGGATCATTTTCAGCAGAAAATGAAGCATGAAATATGCAAAAATAATGAGCCCTTCACTGAAATTCCAGTAGCTGCTACAGGGTAACCAATTTGAATAGCAGTTGCAATTCCTAGGGAGAAAACCCATTAATAAGGACAATGTTGAAATCATTATGTATGGACCCCGGGACTCACTCAATAATTAATTCAGTCGATAAACATGGTATTAATCCTCAATCCTCCTACAGTGTAACTTAAATGAGGCTTTCATTGAAATATTGGGTCCAGTTTGAGACTTTGAAGCTAAAGAAAGTGGGGACATTTGGTAAGTAACAAAACAATCAAATTAAATGGCAAGACAGAATAAAGAGCCTGCCTTGTGACCCAGAGAAGATGACATGTTAAAAGGGTTCTCAGCAAGAGCCCCAGCATCAGACACTGGCTCGGATGGTCGTGCCACGCATGTGCCAAGCTTCCAGGTGGTTCTCCTTACCGATCATGGGCTAACTCATGACATTCTCATCCTTCCAGCTTGCCTTAGATCTCCTAAAGGATGAGGCTCTGGTCAGACCCAGGTCCAAGTCTAGGCTCAGCCAGTTACCAGCTCTTTGACTTTCAAATTATGGAGGTTCCTTTCCTAGACTGTAAATCATAAAAGTGTCTACCTTTCAGGGTTTGTGTGAAGAATAAAACATAATGGGTTATAGACATAAGAATTTATAAGGACAAATAACAGAGTGTGTCAGGATGTTAAGTACTCAACCATGTGTCTAGTTCAGGATAAGAGCTCACTAAATGGAACTTCTTAACAGTTTCTTTTATCAAGGATGGACCCCTTGGCTCTCAGAGGCATGCCACCTGTACTGGTAACCAGTTGCTCTGCAGAGAAGTCAGTTTCACATGCACTTTTCAGCACTGAGGCTGGGATTTGCTTCTGATACCAGGGGCCCCCTGGATCCCAGGAATTATTAAGCCTCCTGAGACCCCACACCCTCTGCATTCAGGTTACACTTAAAGATCCATTTTACAAGATACTGCCCATGCATTGACCACCATTGAAGGTGAGTGATATGTACCTAGGGATTTGTTCTATCATTCTCTCTAGTTTTGCATATGTTTTCATTGGTTTGGGTTGTTTTTTTTTAAAGACCTACCTTATGTGGGTTGAACTGTACTTCTAAATTCCATGGCTACAGCAATATTGTCAGGCTCACAAACTGGTATTCCTCTTGCCTTCTGCTGGGGAGACCACTTATCTTCTGGTTTAAGGCACCATAAAGAAGGCTGAGCACTGAAGAATTCATGCTTTCAAACTGGTGTGAGAGAAGACTCTTGAGTCCCTTGGACAGCAAGGAGATCCAACCAGTCACCCCTAAGGGAAATCAACCTTAAATAGTCATTGGAAGGACTGATGCTGAAGCTGAAGCTCCAATACTTTGGCCACCTGATGCAAAAAGCTGACTCGACTCATTGGAAAAGACCCTGAAGCTGGGAAAGATTGAGGGCAGGAGGACAAGGGGGCAACTGAGGATGAGATGGTTGGATGGCATCACTGACTCAATGGACGTGAGTCTGAGCAAGCTCCAGAAGATAGTGAGGGAAGGATAGGGAAACCTGGTATGCTGTAGTCATAGGGTTGCTAAGAGTCAGACATGACTTAGCAACTGAACAACAAAAAGGTACCAAGACACTCGGTGAAGCCTAGGTCCCTGTTGTGACTAGTAATAAGATAAAGGAGACTCAAACACCCTTAATGTTTTAGTAGCACCAAGAATCATAAATAATCCAAGCAGAGCTTCTTAAATGAAAGAAACAAATTATTAACTATGACAACTGAAATATAATAAGATTCTAATTGACACATTTCCTAATTGTTCCTTGCCCCAGATCATAAGGAGAGTAAGTGATATAATTAAGAATCGAACTCAAGTTTTCTTCTTCTAAATTTGGTACTTTTTCTATTAAAACTACGCATGACATCAGTAAAAAAAAATTACTGCAGCAAAAGAATAGTAGCTAATATTTATTAGGGGTCCCTTTCTGCCATGACTTCTACTAAGCTCTCTAATCTTTTGTAATTTGGAATTTGTAGCCTCATACATGTCAGTTTTTGTTAATATTTAATGTTTCATATGTGCTGAAAATAATATCTAGAACTCCATATGTATGCATATATCCGTGTACAAATATATATATGATCAGCTAATAACCATGTTAATAAAATCTTCTATACACTCACTTATTTTTATCACCCTGATCTGTTGATTTCAGAGATAAAGAGCTCCATGCTGATTATAGATGTATCAGCTTTGTCCTGCATTTTCACCCATCAGTTTTTGTTTACTATATTCTGAAGCCATGGTGTTAGGTAACTGAAGGTTCGTGATTGCTATATCTTCTTCAGTTGATTGGACCTTCTATCAATACCAGCCACCCCACTTTATCCTTTTAGTACTTTTTATCTTGAATTATACGTTATCGAATGTCAACACAGAAACATCTGCTTTTTGTTGTTGTTAGGATTTTCCCAGTGTAGCGCTTCCTATCTCTTTATTTTCCACATCCCTGTGTCATTTTTGTTATGCATGTTAAATAGCATAGAGCTAAATTTTGAAACCCAACCTGATATTTCTCTCAGTGGGCATATCTGTGTCACTCACACATTTTCTTTTCTTTTCTTCCTTTTGGCTGTGCTGGGTCTTCACTGGGGTGCTCAAGCTTCTCTAGTTGCAGCTCTCAGGCTTAGTTGCCCTGCAGCATGTGGGATCTTAGTTCCCTGACCAGGGATCAAACTCATGTCCCCTAAACTGCAGGACAGAGTCTTAACCACTGGACCACAAGGGAAGTTCTGACGCTGGTCATTTTATTTTGTTTTCTATTTACTCTGTTTTTTCCTTCCTTCACCTACACCCCACCTCCTACCTGTTATCAAAGGAACAAAGTATCTGCACCACACTGTCCCTGCCTAATGTGTATTATTTCCCTTTCTAACAGTTTTCCCTACTCATCCATATTTAAACATACTATCTGTCAATGTCCAGAAGGAATGTCTCTTACACCTTCCCCTTAAACAGAAAAAAAACTGAATATTCTTGCTTCCTTCTACCCCCTCCCTACCCTTCCTTATCCTTCTACCCTACCCTCCCTTCCCCTACCCTTCTCCTGTCTCTTCCCACATTTATACCCTCTGGGATTCTAATGCTAGATCGCCATTGTTTTTAACAATCAAAGATTAGTTATCTTCCACTCTAAATCTCACCAGCTTTCTACCCACCATTGCATCTTTCATCCCAATATCATCTTTGCCTCACCTTTCATTTCTCAATTAATGTTTTCAGATGGATTATGAAAGGCACTCTTTCTAGACCTTTGCCTAACTGACAATAGCTTTACCTTCTAGGGCATTTTACGCAAGATATGTCATTCTGCCTTTATTTTCTCCTGGGACTTGGAATACGTAACTCTGTGTATTCTTCTATCCAGATGGTCCATCCTTGTTATTTCACAGAGACTCAGTTTCTCTCCTGATCTTTTGTTCTTTCTGAAAGGGTTTATGATATTTTTCTCTTATTCTTGGTGCTAAGAAAATTTTTTGTGCTTGTCTAGAGTTTTAACATCTTCATCCAACATCTTGGCCCTTTAACATCTTTCAATAATGGTAAGAACAATTATAGCATTGATAGCTGGCATGGAGGTTTACCATGTGGCTGACCTGGTAATACTTTCCATGACACTGTCCTAGATAGTACTGTTATACCCATTTTACAGAAGAGGAAATGGAGCCCCTCCCCACCACCCCTCCTCCCACGCACACACACACACAAAAATACTTTTTCTGCAGCCTTGGAAATTATTTTACTATTACTTCTTTTAGAAGTTCCTCCATTTCATTATCTTTGCCAGCTCTTGTTTGTCAGGTATTGGGGTCTGAAATCAACCTCAGTGTCTGATTCTTTGTCCTGGACACCATGTTTGGGGAGATTCCCTCAGCTTGATTGCTGGCCTCAGTGAACTCCCTTTTTGTGGTGCCCCTTCTGAGACTAAGCTCATCTATGGAGGCATTAGCTCCCAAGTCCAAACAACCTCAGCATCCCTCTCCACCTGGAGACTGCTGATCAAGAAGGGCCACAGACTTCCCTGATGATATCGTGGCAAAGAATCCACCTCCCAGTGTGGTGTACATGGATTCAATCCCTGGTCCAGAAAGATTCCACATGCTTCAGATCAACTAAGCCCATGCACTACAACTACTGTGCTTGTACTCTAGAGCCCAGGAGCTGCAACTACTGAGCCCATGTGCTGCAGTTACTGAAGCCCTCCTGCCTAGAGCCTGTGCTCTGCAACAAGAGAAACCACTGCAATGAGAAGCCCATGCATGGCAATGAAGAGTAGCCCATGCTCACTGCACCTAGAGAAAGCTCATGCAAAGCAATAAAGACCTAGCATAGCCAAAAATAAAGAAAGAGAGAAGGGGCCACACCCTACTCCACACCCAATATTTACACTGAAGGTTGCCCCACCCTCAGCTCTCTCCTGGCCCCCCACCCCCAGCCCTCTCTGAGCTTGACACACCCCTAGACATCACACTACCTTTTTTTTTTTTTTTTTTTGGGCAGCAGTGCTTGCTGTTAATTCTTTCCATTTACCTTCCATCTTCTAAAGATTTTTTAAAAAATAATGTCTGACCCACCAAGGGGCATGCTTCTTGTTGTCCAGTGCTATTATGAACTGTTTATTCCAATGACATACAGGAACTTGGAGCAGAAAGATGTACAGGTACTTGGTTCACCATTTGACCCAGCCTCCTTCTCTGGGATGCAAAGAGCAGAGACTCCAGTCACCTTGAGAAATGAGGACTCACTGAGCACATGTGTAGCCATGAGGTAGACAGGTGTCTCTGACTCGTGGCCAGGCATCTCAGGATAATCGGCATCACGCCTGGCTGCATCCCTAAGGGTCTGAAAAGCTCTTTAAGAACTGGAAAGCCATTGAGGAGTCAAGTTCCCCATCAACCTTCAGCTGCAGAAATTGGAAGATGACTGCTCTGAGGCTTCACCATTCACTTGCTCTCTGCTTCTACTCCTGCTACCAAGCAATGAGTCCCTTTGCATCTTGACTTTAAATTTCTCAGAGAAAAGCTACAATTGATCTAGACAGTCACTGCTTTTTTTTTTTTAAGATTTGTTTGTTTATTTTTGGCTGTGCTGGGTCTTTGTCTTTGTTGCTGTGTGCGGGCTTTCTCTAGTTGTGAGAGCAGGGGCTACTCTCTAGTTGCAGCGCTCGGGTTTCTCCTTGCAGTGGCTTCTCCGGTTGTGGAACACGGGCTCTNTTTTTTTTTTTAAGATTTGTTTGTTTATTTTTGGCTGTGCTGGGTCTTTGTCTTTGTTGCTGTGTGCGGGCTTTCTCTAGTTGTGAGAGCAGGGGCTACTCTCTAGTTGCAGCGCTCGGGTTTCTCCTTGCAGTGGCTTCTCCGGTTGTGGAACACGGGCTCTACGTGCACAGACTTCAGTAGTTGTGATGGATGGACTCAGAAATTGCGGTTCTCAGGCTCTAGTGTCCTGGCTCAGTAGCTGTGGCACCCAGGCTAGTTGCCACATGGCACGTGAGATCTCCCTGGACCAGCAATCGATCCTCTGCACTGGCTAGCAGATTCTTAACCACCGGACCACCAGGGAAGCCCCAGACAGCCACTATTATTCCTGTTGCTAGAATACCTCAGTAGCCATAACCAACCCACAGGCTGACCACGCTGGTCCAGCCACACGGTCCACACATGGAATCCCTTGATGTGGACCACAGTTGACGCCGGCAACTCTGAGACCCATGATGTCTCCCAAAGGATGGTTCCAGATCTAAAGGCTTGGGGCCTGTGGGAGTGTCTGCATGCTTGTCAATAAGACCAACACTCTTTATATGAACCACCCAACTACAGAGAAAAACACTCCTGCTTCCCATTGGATCACATTCCCCAGAGAAAGCAGCTGGTCTGCCAGCCTAGGCATCCATCTCCATGGGGAGGAATGAGAGGATGAGAGGGAGGATTTAGGGTCAGAAATACAAGAGGAATCATGCCAGGAAGGATATTATACTGCTTCTGAAAATACACACACATGGGGTGGCTCCCTGGTTCATAATGGTATCCCCTTCTCTGGGAATTACCCCAGTACATGGTAGTGGGGTCCCCTTGGGCACAGATGGTCGACTGATAGAGGGCTGAGCACCTGATGCAAGCTGAACTAATCAAATTCACTCTCCCTTCCTGGGAATTTGAAACCGAAAAGAAAACCCATGACTAACCCAGACCTGACCATGGACGAAGCCCTGATCTGGTCAGAGATTGCTCTGCATGAAAATCTAAGCAGACACCACTGGTCAGAATCTCCTAAAAAAGACCTGATGGAGACTTCCCATGGTTAAGGATCCACCACGTAATGTAGGGGACTGGAGTTCAATCCCTGGTCGGGGAACGAAGGTCCCACATGCTTCGGGGCAACTGAGCCTGCACACCGAAACCACTGAGCTTGTGTGCTGCAACTAGAGAAGCCATGCACAGCATCGAAAGATCCCACAGGATACGGCCAAGATCCCACGCGCCACAACTAAGACCCAACACAGCCAAATAAATAGATATTCCTGCTTATGACTCACCCCTTCCTGCTTCCCATAAGCCCCCGGATATGGCCCAACCTCCTGACATGGTGTTCCAGGCCCTACCTGATCTCGCCTCAGACCACTTCCAGTCCCCTCATTGCACCAGGCTTCATCAATGAAGAAAGAGAATTTCTTTCTCATGGAGATGATTTCTCCCAAGTTCTCTTGGGCCTCCATTTAAACCCTTCTGTGGGGAAAATGATAGCTTTATTTCTTCAGAGTCTGTCATTTCATACAGTGGAGGGGGGGTTGTAATTACATATTGCAAATTGAAGCTGTCATTAATCAAAACATCCCTGAAAATATACAAAAAAATGTAATGTGGCATCTCAGCACTCCTCTCCCGCTGGCCCCCGTGAGCATCCAAAAGGAAGCCGACCTTTTCCGCCGCCGAATTATAAATGTCAGAATTGCACGGTGCCATCCCTCAATTACTGTCACCTTGAAAGGGAAGAACGCTGGAGGCCTCACACTTAAGTATTTTCAATCACAGATATATTTCAAACACTATCTCCTTAGAGAGGATTGCTGGGTTCTGAAAAGCTGGTGTCGCCCCCACTGTGGTTTCCACACCATGTGCAGTGACCCAGAAAGTCAGCAACTTAAAAGATAATTTGGGGATTGATCAGAACTGCATATCTGATCTCCTCCTGTTCCAACAAACCAAAGATTTAATTTTTCTTCAAATGCTATTTCCGGAAGGACAAAGATGCCTATCTCCTAAATGCAGATAATTGTAGTTTGCTTTTCCTTTTACTTAAATCGTGTTTTTATTCTGCAGCTTTAAATAAGAAATTGAAAAAAAAAAAAACTCTTTCTGATCATGTATCTATTCTTCATTCAAGGTCTCCATCCAATCAGAAGACAGAAAGGGCTGAGTCCAATAAGTAGAGAAAAGCAATTCCATGTTCNAAAAAAAAAAAAAAATTATTTACTTGGCTGCACCGGGCCTTAGTTGCAGCATGAAGTATCTTTAGTTGTAGCATGTGAACTCTTAGTTGCGACATGTGGGATCTCGTTTCACGACCAGGGATCTAACCTAGGCCCCTGCACTGGGAACGTGGAGTCTGATCCACTGGACCACCAGGGCAGTCCCTCCCCATCTCCCTTAGAATAGAAGCCAAGATTCTCGTGGTACCTGTAGGGCCCAACTGGCCCTCCAGCCTCATCTTCCTCACCCCTCTGTTGCAGACCAGCTGGCCTCCTAGTTTCTTGAGCATGCCACACACCTGTCTAAAGACCTCTCTGCAGGTGCTATGCCCCCTGCATAATGGTCTCCCAGGCCCCCCCACAACCGNCAGGGCAGTCCCTCCCCATCTCCCTTAGAATAGAAGCCAAGATTCTCGTGGTACCTGTAGGGCCCAACTGGCCCTCCAGCCTCATCTTCCTCACCCCTCTGTTGCAGACCAGCTGGCCTCCTAGTTTCTTGAGCATGCCACACACCTGTCTAAAGACCTCTCTGCAGGTGCTATGCCCCCTGCATAATGGTCTCCCAGGCCCCCCCACAACCGGTTCCCTCACCAACTCAGGCCTTCCTTATTTTCAATCACATTGCCTCCCACCCACCCCACTATTCCCCACCCCATCCCCTGCTTTGTTTATCTTTAAGGCATTCATCACCTTCTCCATCTAATACTAGATACCCGTTTTCTCCTTCCACTCAACTGCAAACTCGGCTAGGGCAGAGATGACTTCAGACTTTTGGGTTTTCATGTTTAACTCATGTTTCTATTTTATTTTTCTGACATTTCAGCATGGAAATTTTCAGACAAGGAAAGTTGAAGAAAATTGCACAATAAGCTCTCATCTACCCATCACCCAGATTTACAGCCGGTAACATTTTGCAACATTTGCTTTAGCACATGTCCAAACATCACTCCATCTTTCTCTTTATCCAGCCATCATGCCATCTTATTTTTTGTTTCACTTTAAAGTAACTTGGAGGCTTTAGTACCCTTCACCCCTAAACATTCAGAATGCATGTCAGCAACCAGAATTCAGTATTTATGTGCAATCCTTTTATATTTTTGGTAGCAAAGTTTACATAGAATGATATGCATAAATGTCAAGGGTATCATTCAACAAGATTTTACAAACACATATACCTCTGTAACTCAAACTTTTACCAAGATACAGAATATTACCTCCCCCAGAAAGTTCTCTCATGATCCTTTTTTTGTTTGTTTGTTTTTTGCCAATCTCCAGAGGGCAGGGGGTTTTGATCAGTTCTGTTCACTTGCTGTGGGTCCCTGGTCCTTAGAAATGTCTCTGGCACATAACAAGTGCTCAATAAATATTCACAGGAAGAATAAATGAATGCAGGGATGAGGGTCATAGGAACTGAGCTTTTGTTCCCTAAGTCCAGACAGGGAATGAAAAGTTGGTTTCACATGAGTTTAAAGAAAATTCCTGAGAGGCTACCCAGCTCTGAGTGTAGACGCCAGATGAGACTGCATCTCTGGATGGCTCTGCAGGAAACTCCCCCTCCCCACCCACCCCCATGTGCCTGGGCAGAAGTTCAGCTTCCCAACAGCCCATTTCAGGGAATCCACAAGTGCTGGAGTGCATGACACACCCAACACGGTGTAAAGATGAGAAGGCATGTTCGGAGGGGGATTACCTCCGTCTCCAATGACCATCAGCCCTACCATCCACCTAAAATATAAACCACCATCATTTTCATATTTTTGAGGTGGATAGATGATATTTTCTCAGTCTTATACAAAGCGTGAATTAAAAACATTTGGAAAATGATTTTTAATGATCTCAATTATATACTCATGATTTTAAGCATGTCTGTTCCACAAAGAAAGTCATAAGATCAGTTCCAGCATGACCTTCCCATCAGAGAGGCAGGAGGCACCACCAACAGCAGTGAACAGGATGTGGTCAAACAGCAAACTTTATTCCTCTACACACACACACACACACACACACACACATGTTGCTCCCCTGGAAAAGCGAATTCACTGTGCTAAACAGGAGGAAACCATGTCACATGTCTGTGGATTCAATGAGAAACTGGAGCAGGACAAAGTCCCTTCGATCACAGCTAAAATCCAGGTCAGACAAACTCAGACCCAGAACAGAATCGAGGACTGTGTAGGCAGAGGCAGCGCGAACCACTAAGGAACAAGAAAGTGAAGAGAAGTGGTCTAGGGATAAAATGGGCAGCAGGGACTTTGCAAAGAGGAGGGCTTGAGAGGCAGAGGGACACCCCTGGGCTGCCCTGATGAAAGCAGAGATGCTGAACAGTGGGAACACAGTTGATGCAAACCGTGCCTGGAGCCTGAACTTGAAACCATCACTGACATACTAAGACTTTCAATTCAGTTCAATTCAGCAAACACTGATGGAGCATGTACTCCATGCCAGGTGCTGGGGGCATCCCAGCAAGATACAAGTGACTGTCTCCAGCCTCCAGCAGCTCCTGGTGGAGGCCACAAGTCAACGGCGCAGTGGGGCTGGGCTCGGATGCACGCAGTACACAGGGGTGCCTGCTGCCTTCCCGGGGCAGCCTGGAGTGGGGCACAGGGAAGAGGATTAGCAAGCCCAGTGGTACCTGGGTGCCTGTCATGGGCCCAAGGAGCCCCCTTTCACAGGAAGGTGTTCTCCTGACCCCTTATTGACCGTGGCAGGCGTCATGCTCTATGACTTGTAGCCAAATTTTTGGAAGAGGGATGCTAACTGTCAAGTAAACTGCTTCCTGGTGTGGATTTGGTGCTTCCATCCATCTCTAGTCACCCTTTTGTCCTCCAGGTCAGTGTCAGTGAAGGGTTCTTTGAAAATATTTCCATTTTAAAAGGGGATTCACCATTGCTTGAATTTGAGAAATATTTTATTTGATGTCTCTAAATCCCTCCCAACTCCGGCAACTTCATGTGAAATCTGGAGCGGGGGTGGATTTTCTCAAGAGGCACCTCTGCTGGGTGGGCAGGGTGGGCCCTTGAGACAGTAGGCTGTCGGACTGGGACAGGGAGCAGGCAGAATGTATCAGAATTTCTTGGAGGGAGGAGATATGATTAGGGTGGCAAAGAGTGTAATGGGTATCCTCCAAGAGCCCTCTCTTTGAAACCTCTTCCCAGGAGCAAGGTGGGGGGCATCTCCAGCCCCTGAGACCAGTGGAGGAAGTTCTTCTGCATGTGTTCAAATCTGTGGACCAGCAACAAACAGGGGATGGGGAGCCGTGGGTTGCAGTCACCTCGTGTCCTTTCTGTCCATCCAGGGCTGCCCCCTTGGCCCACAGCCTTATCTCCTCTCTTAGACGGTAGTCCTCACCTCCTGCCTCTTCTCCTGCTGCTCTCTCCCCACACTCCCAAAGGGATGGAACCAGCTCACTAATCAGATGCAGTCAGTCCAGGCCTGGAAAACATAAGGGCTCTGCCTTGCTTGTCGGAGACACCCCCAGTCCCTCTGTTTGGCCATCACTGTCCTCCATGGCACAACTCCACTACCAGTTCTAACACTTCTGTGCCCTTCCACGCCTGGCCTCTCTCTCCTAAGCCAGACTCCAGCCCCTGTGTTCTCAGGATTTCTTGCAGCCACTCCATCTAGACTCTCCTCTCTCATCTCCACCTTTCCAGATTCTACCCAGCCCTCAGAGGCCACCTCCTCTTAGAAGCCTGCCTAGATTCTGTCTCTATGCAAGCTGGACTAACTTCCCTCCTTCTTGGCAAGGACTCATCACGTTTTCCTCTTGTACTGCAGTGGTCTGTTCACAGGGTTTCTCTTTCTCGTTGGATCCTTGATATTGCTCCACATTCAATACCTCAACAAGGACTTGGTACGTAAACACTTGCTGTTTAAATAAACCTTTATTGTCATTGTTGTTTGGGCTGATGCTACTGATGCTGGCTGAATTCTCCTGGCTTAACCTTCCCGGAGGAGCGACCTGGTCTGAAAGCTGCCTCATTGAGTGTCAGGGGAAGGACGCAGGGGTGAATGAAAGCAGCAGGCAGGAGTCCCACAGGGCAGACCACCCCTACCCCTCCAGGTAGCGTCCTAGCCAAAGCCCCCAGGGAAGGTGCCTCCTCCTGGACAGAGACAGAGCTGGAGTTCCCCACCCCAGTGACACAGAGTCTACACCCCACAAGACCGCCAGGGCCAGCTCTGTCCTCAGAGTCCCCACTGTTGGCTCCCTGATCGTCTGTGTCTATCTGACCTCTCCTTCTCAGGCACTCTGGTGCTGGGGCCCAGATCACATCACATGGTTGGCAGTTCTGTGTGGCTGATGTTTCCATGAGTAAGTCTGGTTTTCTCCCCTGGCTCCATAAGGCCAGGATTGGTCTGTTTCTTAGTGTTCTTGACTTCCTCCTGAGTTCTGGAGACAGGGGACAGGGCTTAAAAATGGTTTTCCATCTTTTAGGTACCACGTTAGATTTTATTTTTGCTAATGACAGCAGGCTAAGAAGAAAAAGGCAGAGATGTGTATGCTCTGTGGATGAAGCATTTGGGCCGAGGCAAGACCAAAGACATCCCTTCCATGGAGCTGTAACCGAGGGGGGTAGAAAATAGTTCCTGCAAGCCTGCCAGGCTCTTGAGGGCCGCACCGCTCACTCAGCCCCTGCTCACGGGCAGTGTGGTGATTTAGGTTTGATAAAATGACATCCCATTAAATTAATGCTGTTAATTTGAATTTTATTGATTTTGTAGTTTGCCATTCTATAATTTGTCCATTTGTTTTGCTTTTATAGTCATATGAGAGCCATAAGCAGNGGCTTAAAAATGGTTTTCCATCTTTTAGGTACCACGTTAGATTTTATTTTTGCTAATGACAGCAGGCTAAGAAGAAAAAGGCAGAGATGTGTATGCTCTGTGGATGAAGCATTTGGGCCGAGGCAAGACCAAAGACATCCCTTCCATGGAGCTGTAACCGAGGGGGGTGGAAAATAGTTCCTGCAAGCCTGCCAGGATAGTCATATGAGAGCCATAAGCAGAAGGCTTTTACTCTAGCCTTCATGTCGGTACGTACTTAAGTAACATTATAATAGAAATTACTTGACTCAACAAAAGTGGGGGAAGGGTTCTTTGAAAATATTTCCATTTTAAAAGGGGATTCACCATTGCTTGAATTTGAGAAATATTTTATTTGATGTCTCTAAATCCCTCCCAACTCCGGCAACTTCTTCATGTGAAATCTGGGGCGGGGGCGGATTTTCTCAAAAGGCACCTCTACACCCACGTGTAAATTCAGAGATTACAAAGGCACCTGTAGTGGGTTGTGGGAGGCAGGGAATGCTGCTCTCTGAATCCTCCAACCAGAAGCATCCAGGCCCCAGCTTCTGCCCAGTGACAAATGGTTGGCACAACATCATCTGGAAACTTGAGAGAGAGAAAAACATTTTGAGGCCACCTTTGTGTCCAGCACTCTGGGAAAAGATGAGACATGAAATTTCACAGGATAGACCACTTCCTGCAGAGAAGTCGCCCCTAAAGGATTGATCCTGGAGGGGGCCTGATGGTAACAAAGGCAACCATGCCAAGAGATGGTTTTTTTCTTTCTTTTCCCCCCCATAAGATATGGAGACACTGTGAAGTTGTTAAATCTCTAAGCAGAGCAGCCAGTTCACAAGCAAATACCCACATCTCTTTTATGTACACTTTGCTATATTTTTATATTCTAATTGGCATATAGGGCAGAGTGCAAAGCCAACAGGAAAATCACAGCAAATTATAAACACTACTGTAAGCTGCAAGCCTAGAAAGTCAGATGAGGTCAAGTTATAAAGCCCACCCAAGAATCTGGTTCCCACACAGCCTCATCTCTGGCTGCTCCCAACTCACACCTGACATTCTTGCTCCAGTGTCTCGCTCACTGTGGGGCTTTTTTGCTGCTGCCTTTTAGGTGCAACACTTTCCCCCAGGCCCTGTGGACAGGATGGATTGTTTGTCCTCTTGTACCCGGCTGAGATGTACAGCCCGCCTCCAGGAAGCCTTCCCGGATCCACCAAAACAGGGGTTAATTAACACCCCCTCTCCATGCCTCACTTCATCCTACATGTCCTCCTACCCAGCAGCCACCACACAATGGTGCCATGTGGTCTGAATATCTGTCTCCCCGGTAGACTGCAGACTCTTGGGGGCAGGCCTCAGGCCCTTGATATTCCCAGGGCTGAGCAAAATGTCAGTCCACAGAAGTACTCCGTTCAGGGTTTTGAATGGGTGGATGAGTGAGGTATCAGAGGAAACCCTCTATCATTAGAGAAGGAGAGCAGCAGTGACCCTGTGGCGGCCACTGACCCCTCCCTCTCCCACCTTGTCTCCCTGACTCCTGACTGCTGGCCCTCTCAGCTTCCTGCTGTGGGTTTTGGTTCCTCATTCCATGAGCAAGCGGAAACCTCAGGCATCAGGCAGTAAAGCAGCTTCACTCTCCTGACCTGTTCAGACCTCCTGTCACAGACGCCAGAGCCTCCCCATCGAACTAATCCAAGATCCAGAGCCAACCACTGAGCCCCCATCTCCGCCATGGGCTCTCGATGGACCTGAATGGCAGCTGGAGCGGGGCAAGGAGGAGGATCTGGGGCCCAGGTCCACTGCCAAGTGCCTGTTTGTAGAGGTGGTCTTCTTGGTTCCTTCTCTGATCACTGCCCATTTATAACCAAGCTTCTCGGGTCCTAAACATGGTTTTGTCAGCCCCAGCTTTTCCAGGACCCCTCCAGCAGAACCTGGCAGATCTAGACAGGGTCAGCTGGGATGGCTATACCCTGATACTACATCACCTCCCTACTCCACCTACCACCTCCGGCATCTTGGAATCTTACCTAGTGAGATAATAAATTCCTCCATCCCTCTGCTACCAGGCCCTATGAGGCTAGCTGAACCCCAAAGATCAATCCTTAAGGCTATTGGTCAGCAGAGCCCATTCCACCCAGGGGTCAGGTGGAAGGCAGATCCCTCTCCTCCCTGTTGTCATTCTGTGTGTGCCCAGTCCTGTTTCCCAGGTCCCAATCTATGACAGTGTAGCTAACCTTCAATTCAAACTATAAAAGTTGGTTTTTCTCTGCCTCCACCATTCTACTAGAAAATGAACCATAATTTGAAACACACAGTAAAATGTAATCTTTCCTTTTCAGCACTCGAGCTCCTTCATTTTCAAAGAAAGCCAACGGCTGGCGGCGGATCGGATTTTGTTTTTTGCCAGTTATACATTTTGCCTCAAAAGCTGCCTAGAGTACAGAAAAGAAGTGAGGGCATTCACACTCTGAAGATGAATCATCTTCAAAGCTGGCAACAGAACACCCCCCTCCATGTTCATAACCCCAGTCTTGAGACAAACGCTCTAGTCATTAACCAAGAGCGTATACGACAGGCTAAAGTTATGACTAGCGTTTGTTCACTGCAGTAAAGAATGTCCTCTATTAATGACAACAGCTGTCGGTTTAATAACCCCAGAAAAGATCATTAAATTCCTTCACATTTCCCAGAAACAGATGGAAGAATTTCAGAAAGGTTCAAACATATGGGAAAACATATTGGATTGCAGCAGCTCCAGAGTGGCCAGAAATCCGATATTCTGATGGGCTGTTCTGCACACAATTGCCTGTGGGCACCCAATGGGAGCAGGCGCACTCCATGCTGTGCAGACGACGTGGGAACATGGTGAGGACTGGTGTCGAAACAGGCAAGCCCTGGGTGTGCTAGGCTGGACTGGAAAGATGGATGCCTGAGTTGGCAGGTTCCTATAGAAGCCGAAGAGGGTAGCTAGAGTCTGCAGCCCTTGACCCCACTTTGCTGCTAGAAGTACCGTCCACTGGCAGAGTATGACACATTCAGTCTCCCATCCATTCTCCCTCTGATCACTGCACACTTGCTCCAGTGGACACAGGTATATCTGGGTCAGCAACAGTCAGGCTAATGCACTTGGGGGTGAACTCCTGATACCTTGCAACAACAAACTTACTCTGTCGGGGGAGGGACTGCCCACATCAGAGCCCATCAGCTTGATCTCAAAGCCACTCTCTGAGTTCAGGGTCAAGTATCTGTGCACCTTTTGTATATCCAGGTGCAGGAGTGCATTTTTAGAGCTCTGAGTCTGGTGTTCTAATGACTCAGCTCTGAATATGTCTGCTTTGAGAAGGAGAAGTAGCCATGTAGGCATCGTAGAGCTGTCAAAATATTATCTGCCCCAAAAGGCCAGAGGATCTGGTGGTTTTACTGGTGAAGTCTTTCAGACTTTCCTGAAAGCATTAATTGCCATTCTATATAAACTATTCTTACCATGTAGACAAATATGGAAAACGAAGTTTTTCATTCTACGGAGGAAGCATGGTCTCAATAACACTTAACACAGCATAAAAAGAAAGAAAACTAAAGACCGAGCTTGCTTAGGAAGGTAGATATAAATTCCTATGAAAATAGTGGCAAGACAAATTTAAAATTATACTGATGAATATGTAGGGATAAACCAGGTTTGCAAGGATGATTTGATGTTACAAAAATAATTAACATAGAACACATATATAATCTTGGATGGCAATATTCAATATTGAAAAGATATCTATTTCTAGTCTATTTGATGCTCCCTAGTGGTTGAGTGGTTAGATTTGGCACTCTCTATTTCTACTCTATTCAACTTGTACTCATCCCAAATTTATTTATTTATGTTATGGGTTGAATTGTACCCTGCCTAAAAAGATGTGGTGAAGTCTTAACTTCAGAACCTCAGAATATGACCTTATTTGGAAATAGGGATGTTGAAGATATAATTAGTCAAGATGAGGTTACACTGGAGTAAGGCAGGTCCCTAATCCAATAAGACTAGTGTGCTTATAAAAGACAGCCCTGTGGAAACAGAGACACAATGGAAGGACACCACGGGACAAAAGAGGCAGAGGCCGGAGTCATGCAGCTGCAAGCTAAGGAACACCAGAGATTGCCAGCAAACTACCAGAAGCCAGGAAGAGACAAAGAAGGACTGACTCCCATATAGGTTTTAGAGGGAGCACAGGCCTGCAGATACACTAATTTCAGGCTTCTAACATCTAGAACAGTAGGACAATAAATTTCTGTTGGTTTAAGCCACCCAGTTCCTGGTACATTGTTACAGCAGCCCTAGAAAGACCATTCAATTGGTTTAAATGAGGACTCAGCAAACTACAGCTTGCAAGCCAAATCCAGCCCACAGCTTGTTTTTCTACAGTGCTTAAACTGTGGTTTTTATATTTTACATCTGTGAAAAAATGTAAAAAATAATAAAAAGGAGGAGGAAGAATTATAGACTACATGTAGCCCACAAACACCTAAAACATTTTGTATTTGGCCCATTACCAAAAAGAAAGAAAAAAAAAAGTGCTGACTCCTAGTTTAACACAACCCTAATAAAATTTCCCAATGAATAAATTTAAGCTTATCTGGAAGAAGAAACCAGTGAAATTCTTAGCTAAGAAAACTTTGGGTGAAAAAGAGGAAGGAGAGATTGCACTCTGAGATATTTAAATACCTGAAGTATATAAATCTGGGACTTCCCTGGTGGTCCAATGGCTGAGACTCTGCATTCCCAATGCAGGCGGCCCAGGTTCCACCTCTGGTCAAGGAACTAGATCCTGCATCCCACAGCTAAAGATCCTACATGCCTCAACTAAGACCCAATGCAGCCAAATAAATAAATAACAAATTAAATATATATTTTAAAAGCATATAAATCTATAATAACTAAAATAGGGAAAATACTGGCATACAGATTAATGAAGTAGGATATATAAGCCTTAAATGGGCCTAACTGGTAACAAGAAGAGATTAATATATACTATGGGAAATATGAGAAGCTTATTTACAGCAGTTTTTAAATATTGGGGATAACTGGGATATGGGAGAAATTATTAGATCATCACATCACACTAACCAACAGAATAAGTCCAAGACTAATTTTTAACATGAAATTAAAAAAAAGAAACTGACAAAGAATAAAAGTCCGGAAGAGAATATTCATAAATATTTAACTGATTCCTGAACAGGGAAGAATTTTCCAAGCATAAAGCAATAGGGAAAACAGTAAAAGAAGAGAGCTTTAGATTTCATGACAACATTTCAAACTTCTGTACCTCAAAAGAATCATAAACAAAACTGAAAAGCAAATGACAAGCTGAGAAAAATATTTGACAACATCATGACAGAAAAAGGATTAATAACCTTCATATATAAAGAAAGATCAATAATAAAAATACAAACACTCTGATAGAAAAACAGGCATCAGACAGGCCCTCACAATTCACAGAGGACATATAATTGGCTAAGGAACACATTAAAATAGTCCATTTTACAGTAATTAAAAAACGCACATTTTAAAATGAGATCCCAAGTCTAGTCTATCAAATTGGCAAAAACGTAAAAAGGTCCAAATACTCAGTGTTGTATAGACTACAATTAAGGACTTTTCCACACTAACAGTGGATGTCAGTTGTGCAGCCTTTCTGGGCTGCAATTTCACAATCTAGACTGTTAGCTTCAGCCTATGCTTCTGTGACGAGAATGAGGTCAGATGCAACTGGCAGAAAAAGTAAGGATGTGAATAGAAGCCAGAGGTTGCATTGATTCATATGCAATTCCTCCCAAAAGGTTATGTTTTAAGCCACCAAGAACCAGCAGCTGAACTCCAAAGGATGCTCTCACAGCTGAGCTCAGGAAGCCCTAGTGGGATGTAGTTCATGGCCACTCAACTGTGCTCTTCCTCATGGCTGGATTTGGCTGCTTGTTGTGCTTTAAAAGTGCTTATTACATGGTGATTCTGCGTCTTTATACATTTTGTCCTTGTCACGGCAATTTATCATCCCCTATCCTTCCTTACACCCCTTTCCAGCCAGCAACTTTTCGAGCAACGCCATTGTAGCTCTATTTATTGAATACTTAATTAATTTTTAAATAGCATTTTTATTAGGATTGTTATTGTTTATTAGTGTTGCAGTTACAACATAGCATAAATCTTGAGTGATCTGCCTTAACCATGGTTTTCCCAGAAGTCATGTCATTTTTCGTGCACAATTCTGCAGAACACAGTATTGCTTGGCATTTGATTTGACATACGTACATATAAATATATATCATATGATTGTAGAACAACATTGTGTGATTATCAAAAGTCTCAAAAAATTAAGTGGTAACTCCACTCACAGCAATATATGTACAGGGAAAAAATCAGAGCTACACATAAAAATTTATGTACAAGGGGGTCCCTCAAGGAATTATTTGCAAGGCTGAAAAATTTAGAAAGCATTCAAATGCAATTTGATGAATATGTGATATTCCATCTACATAAAGGAACCATTCGAAATACACATTCCATTTACATATGGGCCGCTCGAAATAATCTTTTCAAAGAATACTTGGAGAGATACAATATTTCATAATAGATCAAATGGGGAAAAAACAGTCTATAAAATAATGCCATAGACTATCATCCAATTTTACAACATAAATTTAAATTTTACAATAGAAATTATTAAACTATGTATGTATTATTTATATGTGGTAAAGATATAAATATATACAACAAAATATAAAGAATAGTTATAAATAATAGCTGGGGTAAACAGTAATTACCTCCTTGTACTTTTCTACATTTTCTAAGTTTTCTATAACGAGTGTATATCACTTTTATAATTAAAAAAGAAAGAAAAATGAGCTTTGTTTTTAAGTAAGTAAAAACTTAATGGATGTTTTAAGCTAAAGGAAGATAGCAACGGCAGGACAGAAAGAAAGGGAGAGAAGGAATGGGGATGGGGAGAATGAGACCACCCAAAGTTTGAATCCTGAGTCCACCTTCAAAGAAACCCAGAGAAGGATAGACAAACCCTCCTCCCCCAGTCTATGAAGATTCTGTTACTACAGGGTCTTTGCTCACTTTCTGAACCAGCAACACTTGATTCTTCAGAACACGCCCCTTCCATTGCCCCAGGCCACAGGCTGGACTCTCTGACCCCCAGACTCACTCACTCACCAGGTTCCCGGGCCCTTACGTCAAGCCCTGAGCTCTCAAAGCTTCAGCGCAGCTGCAGGCCCACAGCCAAGACTGTCCTCATCCCTGTCATTCCCTAGAATCCAGGTGATCAGGGCCAGGCCCTATATGAGTCACTAGACAAGGACCCCCAAACTGAACTCCTGCTGTCCACCCTCTGCCCGGTGGGAACGAGTGCTTCTCTGTGACTCCAGGCCCCGGTGGGGTGCTGCTGCAGCCCCTAGAGAGATACAACATTACGGACAAGAGTCACCAGACCTGAAACTGCCATGTGACCTGACGGATGGCTCCGTGGTCATTCAGGTGGACTCTGTTCCCCTATGGAAAGGAGATCGGGACCAGGTATCCCCACCCCACACTCATGCACTAGCACTACCGAGCCCCTCCCTTCACCAGAGAGGGGGAAGAAATAGGACACTTGGATTGACAAAGCTCATGGCAGCTTCCCAAATGGCCCTGGTGGTAAACAATCTGCCTGCCAATGCAGCAGACGCAAGAGACACGAGTTCAATCCCTGGGTCAGGAAGATCCTGGAGAAGGAAATGGCAACTCACTCCAGTACTCTTGCCTGGAAAATTCCAGGGACAGAGGATCCTGGAGGGAATAGTTCCATGGGGTCACGAACAATCAGACAGGACTCACTGGGCACACACACATACATGCACACAGTGGTTTTAATCAGAAATTAACTTGAGTTGATAAGGAATAACCTGATGGGTTTTTTTCCAATGTCAGCACCGATCTGATTTCCGTGAAGGACTCTCCCGAGTAGAAACTACTAAATGGTTGGATAAAATTTTTTTTAATCTATTTAAATGCATTACTGAGCTGGCACAAAAGTAAGAAATCTACAAAGCCCTAAAACAAAGAGAAATAAGAAGTCTGGAAAGAAAATGAGTGTTAAAGTCGGCTTTCTCCCTGAGGGTTTCTGCTAAACCCCAGAGACTTTGAAGTTCTTCACTGAAGACCACAGGAGGTTGGAGGGCACGGGAGATAAAACCCAAGCACAGCCCAAGGCAGGAGTTCTGATTTGAAATCCCTACTTAAAGCTGAGATCCCAAAGGGCTACACACTCAGGAAGTGAATAAGAAATAAGGCAGGATTTCCACAAAGAGACAACAAGGAAACTCATCTCTCTTGACCCTGGCACTGGTTAAAGGGAAAAAATTTCTTGTAAACACAAGTTACCTCTTTCACAACTTTGAGATCCAAACTTACACTACCTAAAAAATAAAAAAAATTATTCCATCTGTGAGGTCTCAAAAACCACAAGGAATGATTTTTAGGCACTATCAAAGCAAATAGATAACCTCTCTGGAGAAACTTATCAAATGAAGATTCAAGAATCCTCACAAATAAATGTTGATGGACAGTTGGAGTCCACTTGGATAGGGCCTTTGCCTTGTGAAGCTCACGTTATATCAGGGACCCCTGACATAGATATTAAACCTACATACAAAAAATTACATTCAAGAACGGGAGAGTATGGTAAGCACCAAAAAGTAACTAAATATTAGAGAGAAAAATGTGGAGATCCAATTAGAGAAGGTGATATGGGAAGTCACATATAAACTCAGTCTCTAAAAGAGAGACACTACTGCACCCAGTACCAGAGCAAATTCCACAGAAGGTGGCCAGACTTTTTTAAATTACAGAATGCCCAATGAATGAATTTCAGATCAACAATAAGCAGTTTTCTAGGATAAATGTGCCCCACGCACAATTAGTGACATACTTATTTTACAAGAATTATTTGTTTTCCATGTGAAATTCAAAGTTCATTGGGCATCCGGTGTTTTATCCGACCATCCCATATAGGAGAAATCTGATTGGTCCTGCTTGAGTCACATGCCTTCCCTCTGAACCAATCCCTGTGGGCAGAGTTGTACAGGAAACACTGGGATTGACAGTTCCACCAGAACTACGCGGAAAGGAGGAAGAGAGTTCCCCAGAGAGGATAAGCTTTAGGCAGATTAAAAACAAGACACACCTACTCCACTAAAGGATGATGGTAGTAATGGGGGCGGCATTATACATTTATCATGATTTTAGTTGCCCCCCTCTTTTTCTGTCACTAGACTCCTCCCAGATACCTGGTGGTCCTGGTCATGCTAAGTCCATCTAGTACGACGAGTCTGAGAACGACACAACAGGTGAGATGTTGGTACCTAATGACCAGTATCTTTGATTGTGATTATCCACAGGTTTCTCATTTCCCAAGGCCCAGGTGTAGCCCACCCCCTCCAAGAAGCATTCCTTGACCATCCAGCCCAGCACATCGACTTCTCCCTCTCTTGGCTCTGACAGCCCTTGCTGTCCGTTCCCACCAGTCTAACACCAAACTCCTTCACTCTCTCTTGAGGACACTGATTCCTCTCCCTGAGCTGCTACTGTCTCTGTTAATGCCCAGAAAATTCTCTGAGAGCAGAGGTACCTCCCCGCCTTCTCCTGCCTCGCCCACGGAGCAGGGCTGGGCACACGGAAGGTGGTCCAGGAAGGCAGATAGGATGGAGCCATCACTAAGAGGTGGAAGTTTGGCTTTTACGGCAAAGACAGTAGGGAGCCAGTGAAGGTTCTGGAGGAAGGGAGATGATAGAAAGGGTCATTGGGGTGAAGCACTGAGCAGCAGACCCACAATATTCCTGGTCTGTTTCCTTCCTTCTTTCCCAACTGAGGCCACTGGCAGAGTGATGAATGCGCCAGAAGCTGCACATTATTAATCACCTTAAAAGCAAACATTCATCTTGGTGCAGGATTTTAACTTTTTTCCTCTAATAACGGATTAAAGCACCCGGATATTAATGGGCCAGATAATTTACGTTTTGCTTAAGCAGAAAAAACAAACCATCAGACCCTCGTGGCAACACCACTTTCCGACAGATTGAGAGATAGGATGAATAAATTGCTGTAACTAAAACACGCACGTATGCACGCTCACCACCGATACATGACAGCTTGCAAACATGTTGTAACAAGCGCAATATGAGTTCTGTACACAAACAATTACCCGTTCCCCCTCAAGGGTTTCCTGCTCATCCTCTCCTTCTCAATCACTCAGGGCAATTAAGCCACAAATCTCTGGGCAGCACTCCCCTCTGCTCCCATTCCCAAACTGTGATGTCAGCCCTGAATAAACCAGTCCCAAAAGGAAACAATTCATGGGGGTTCCAGCAGAGCCAAGAGACAGCAAGATGGCCACGGCTGGTCCCTTCTTCTCCGACCTGCTCTTCTCACAGGGATGTTGGGATAAAAGGAGAGAAGGTTTCCTGAAATAAGAAGCCAAAGGAAAACTGCATCTGGATCCTCTCTGTTTAAATACCCTTAAGAAGTCAGCCACAGTGGACTCTCTCAGGTTACAGCCCATAGCTGAAATAGTGTAATAGGCCATGCCCTGGAGAGGAAACAAGAGACCCGAATACTTACTCCTGCATTGGCACCAACTTATGGTATGGCCTTCACCAACTCCCTGTCCTTCTTTGGTCTTCAGGTCCCCCATCTGAACCATGAATGCTTGGTGCTGATAGTGCTAAACTCTGCCACTTTGTGGCAACAGAATTTTAACAATTCCTGGACTCCAACAATCACACAGAACATCAACTATTAGAGGTGAACAGATCACTCCCCACTGAGCATGCTCTGTCCCCAGGTGAACTGCCCACTGAGCATACTCAGTGCCAAGGCAATCAAGTCCCTCATCTAAGCCACTGGAGTGGACCCTGCCTCATTGAGCATGCTCAGCTCTAAAGGAAATGGGAGCTGGGTTTGCTTAATCACAGGGCAATAAGGGCAATAACTTGCCTCCTGATGAAAGCTTACCCTCTCTCCTTGAGCTCCCCAGAGATAGGATAGACATACAGTGGGTCTGTAGCAAGTAGGTGAATTAAACACACCAAGCAATCTTAGCCAAGGCTCACTCTATTCATCTGCTGGTTTAGATCAACTCTTATTTTGACATGTACAAATCTTGAATAAGAGTGTTTACACCAAAACTCAGTTCCCTGCAAATAAATCATCAGCGAATCCCACCAAAACAGAGCATGTCCTAATCTATCTTCACACTCATCATACCTGTAATAATACAGATTTGATCAATACTATCCACTAACTTGAGGCTTCCCCGGTGGCTCAGTGGTAAAGAATCTACCACAGTGCAGGAAACCCCAGTCCTATTCCTAGGTCGGGAAGATCCCCTGGAGAAGAGATATGCTACCCACTCCAGTATTCTTAGGCTTCCTGGTGGCTCAGTCAATAAAGAATCTGCCTGCAATGTGGGAGACGTGGGTTCAGTCCCTGGGTTGGGAAGATCCCCTGGAGGAAGGCATGGCAACCACTCCAGTATTTTTGCCTGCAGAATCCCCAGGGACAGAGGAGCCTGGCGGGCTGTAGTCCATGGGATCGCAAAGGGTCAGACACGACTGAGTGACTAAGCACAGCACAGCGTCCACCAACCTGGGGCTTCCTCGGTGACTCAACGGTAGAGAATCCACCCGCAGTGCAGGAGATGAAGAAGACACAGGCTGGATCCCTGGGTTGAGAAGATCACCTGAAAGAGGGCAAGGGAACCCCCTCCAGTATTCTTGCCTGGAAAATCCCATGGACAGAGGAGCCTGGTGGGCTACAGTCCATGGTGTCACAAAGAATCAGACATAACTGAAGTGACTGAGCACACACACACACACACACACACCAACCTGACCTCACTGACATTTAGAGATCACTCTGTCTAACAACAGAATTCACATTCTTTTCAAGTATACAAGAAATATCCATTGAGACAGGCCACATACTTGGTCATAAAGCATGTCTCAAATATTTTTTTTAAGATTGAAAGCCTAAGTTTATTCTCTGATGTGATGAAATTGAATTTAAAAGTAATAACAGTAAGCCATCTAGAAAATCACCAAATGTAAATTAAACAAAACACTTTTAAATAACCCAAAGGTCAATGAAAAAATAACAAGGGAAATAGGAAAATATTTCAAACTGAATGATAATGAAAGCAAAACTCATCAGAATTAGGGGGACAGAGTGAAAGCAGAGGTTAAAAGAAAAGTCAGGTCTTTAAATGCCTATCCTAATAAAGAAAAAAGGCATAAAATCAATGATCTCAGCTTCTACAGATGCAAAAAAGAAGACCAAATGAAACTCAGTGTAAGCAGAAAACAGGAAATAAGAAGAAGAAAACCAATTATATAAAAATTGGGCAAAACAATGGTAAAAATAAGCAGAGCCAAAGTTGTTTCTTGAAAAAGCTTAATAAAAGTTATAGCCTTCCAGAGAAGACTAATAAAAAAAAAAAGAGGAGAGAAAACACATATTAACAATATCAAGAATTAAAGAAAGGACACAGAATCACCATAGATTCTATATGTATTAAAAGAACAATAGGGAATATTATGAACAACATTATGCCAATAAATTGACAAGTGAAATAGACAAACTTCTTGAAAAATATACTGACCAAAAACTAACATAATATGAAAGCATAAGTCTACAAAACCTTTTACACACTAAATAAAGTTTACTATATAAATAAAGTCTACAATAAAATAGTTATAAATAAAGTATAACATATCAAAAGCTTTCCCACAAAGAAATTCCAAGTCCAAATTGATTTACCAACGAATTTTATCAAACATTTAAGAAAGAAATAATAACAATATTGAGCAAATTCCCAAAGCCAGAATAGTTCTAACACCAAAAATTGGCAAAGATATTATTTTAAAAAAGAATTTCTACTGATTTCTATGGATCACCAACCATTAAAGATATTTTTTATGACTGGGGAGAATAAAATCCTTATAAAGATATTAAATATACTGGTAAAATATATATTATATATAAAATATAAAAACACATAACAACCAAGTAGTGTTTATCATAGGAATGCCAGGTTAATTAACATTTGGAAAATGTCTGGGAAAAAAATAAAGTTAAAAATTTTGAAAAAAGTCAATGAAATTAATGAAAAAATCAATTAAATTCACAAAATTAACAGAATAAAGGAAAAAATGTAATTCACAACATTGATCATATATGGGGAAATCACATGCTATATGATTCACAAAAAGCATTAGACAAAATTCAACACCCATTATGTTTTTTAAAAGGAAATAATGAAAGAATGTCTTCAAGAAATTCCTTAATGACTTAAGATTAAATTTCCTTAAGCCTTAAGAAAGGAATTTTTTAAAAATACCTAAGGATAACAACATTGTACCTAATAGCGAAACATTGAATGTTTTTCCTATAAGATCAATAGCAAAATTATTAGATAATTATCTTCAACATTGTACTGGAAACTTCAGATGCTGTAATAGGAAAGGGAAATAAATAAAAATAATAAATATGAAAAATTAAGAAGGAAAACTGCCATTACTCAGAAAAACTGTTTATACATAGAATCTACCAAAAAAAAAAAAAAAATACTAGAATAACTGAGCTTCTTGGCTTTGCAGCATATAATATCACTATATAAGAAGTCAATTATTGTTATATGTACTAGCAACAAAAAATGGAAAATGAAAACTTTAAAAATATCATTTGCAATAGAATTAATAGAAGCAAATACCTAGGAATGAATCTAATGATCAAGGTGCAACCACTACACAGAAAACCACAAAAGACTGCTGAGAGAAATTAAAAGTGAAAGTCGCTCAGTCATGTCCAACTCTTTGCAGCCCTGCAGACTTCTGCACGGACTTCTCCAGGCCAGAATACTGGAGTGGGTAGCTGTTCTCTTCTCCAGGGGATCTTTGCAACCTAGAGATCGAACCCAGGTCTTGCACGTTGCAGGTGGATTCTTTACCAGCTGAGCCACCAGGGAGAGAAATTAAGGATCTAAATAAATGTAAAAATGTACAGTGTTCATGGATTGGGCAATTTGACATTATTAAGACATCAGCTCTCTGTAAATTGATCTATAGCTCACAATCCTAAATTCCAAGAGAAGTTTTGAAGAAACTGATGAGTTGATTGTAAAACTTGTATGACAATTCAAGATACCTAGAGGAATCAAAACAGTACTGAAAAAGAACAAAATTGGAAGCTATAAACTAATTTCAAGACTTTCTATTAAGCAACAGTAATCAATTCCGTATGGTTTTGGTACAAGAATAAACTAATAGGTGAATAGAGCAGAATAGGACATCCAAAAAAATAAATCCACATGTATGGTCAATTAATTTTTGAAAAAGTCAGTTCCATAGGAGAAAGTCTGAATATCCATATGAAAAAGAAAAGAATTCAACTCCTACCTCACTGTATATGACATCTTTGAGACTTGGGTAGACAAAATGTGAGACAATAAAAAATATACACTTATAAGTGTCTGCTTCCTGCTCAGAGTTCCTAAATTCCTTGGTATTTTGTGGGCCATAGGAATGTCTTTTGTTCTAATGAGGTGACTCTTGGTGGACTGCTGGATGGGGGCTGGTCACCCAAAAGACCAAGCCACAATCAGAAGCGTAGAACTTTCGGTCCAACCTGCATTCTCCAGAGAGGGTCTGGAAACTGAGTTAATGATTGGTCGTGCCTCCTTGATGAAACCTTTATAAGAATCCCCAAAGTACAAGATTCTGGGAGTTTTCTGGATTGATGAACATTCGGAGGTGCCAGAGGAGTGATGCTGGAAGGAACATGGACGCTTGCACCCCTTCCCGCACATCTTGCTCTGTGTATCTCTTCCATCTGGCCATTCCTGAATTGCATTTTTTTAAATAACAAACCTGCAATCTAGTAAGTAAACTGTTTTTCTGAGCTGCTTTAACAAATTAATTCATTAAAATTATTTAAAGAAGGAGGTCATGGAACCTTCCAGTTGATAGAGTCATCAGAAGCACAGGGAACAACCTGGACTTCCAACTGGCATCTGAAGTTGGGCAGGGAAGTCCTGGGGGACTGAACTCTTCCCCTGTAGGACCTGGCATTATCTCCAGGTAGACAGTGTCAGAACTGAGTTAAATTATAGGACACCAACTGATGTCACAGAGAATTATTTGGTGGGGGTGGGGGTGGGAGGTGGCTTACACATTTGTTAACCAGAACCGTCAGAAGTACAGCTTTTGCTGTGAGCATCATAAGAGAAAAATTAACAGGTCAAACGAACCAAATTTTCTGCTTATCAGAATATGCTATTAACCAAATGAATAAACAGGTTACAAACTGAGAAAAATATTCATGATACATATCTCTAACCAGGGGCTCATGTGCAGAATCTATAAGGAATCCTACTAATCAATAACAAAAAGACAAGTAATGCAATTTTAAAAATGGGCCAAAGACTTGAAAAGACATTGCACAAAAGAAGACAGATGAAGAGTCACTGACATGAAAAATGCTCAATATCAATATTCATTAGGAAATGCAAATTAAAACCACAATGAGATATATTTCATACCCACTAGAGTGTATTCTTTTTTAATGACAGCAAAAGGGCCCAAGGAATCTTTTTTGGAGAGAGGGAAATATTCTAAAATGAGAGTGGTGATGGCTGCACACAACTTTACAAATTTACAAATTTCCCCCAAAATCATCGAACCATGCCATCACAAGAGGTGGATTTTAGGATATGTAAATTATTCCTCATTAAGCTCATACATTACTGATGAAAGTGTTAGCCATACATTACAATATAAAGACACAAGCTGGGCTTTGCTGGCAGTCCAGCGGCTGAGATTCTGCCTTCCAATGCAGGGAGCACAGGTTCGATCCCTGGTCGAGGAACTAAGGTCCCACATGCTGCGAGGTGCAGCCAAAAATTTTAAAAAATAAAGACACAAGCATGTGGAGAAACTGTAAACAAATGCTGGAGAATGATAAACATAAAATTCAGGATAGTTATCACCCTAGGAGGGCAGGGAGGGGGATGGGAAGTGATAAGGGCAAAGAGGGAACTTCAAAGGTATTTGTAATCTTTTTTCCCTATGTTGGGTGATGATACACAGTGTTCATCGTATCAACAGTTTTTATAGCTTACATATAGTCTATAGATTGTTATTTTGTTTCTGTCCTATAGTTAATAAATACAACTTCAAATGAATAAAGTAAAACATAAAAGAAACTAAAGGCAGACCTGATANGATACACAGTGTTCATCGTATCAACAGTTTTTATAGCTTACATATAGTCTATAGATTGTTATTTTGTTTCTGTCCTATAGTTAATAAATACAACTTCAAATGAATAAAGTAAAACATAAAAGAAACTAAAGGCAGACCTGATAAGAACACTTGGTACAATAACACCCTATCCAATGGGGAGTAAGACTTGACCCAACCTCAAAGACTTGATAACAGCACAGAAGGCAGAGTTGGAAGACAGTCCCCAGGGATTAAAGGCCATGGGCATTCGTACAGACTCAAAAGGCAAACCGATGGGAATGGGGGGCCAGATAGTGAGGAAGAGGATAACAGGTTGACTGAAGGTCATAACTTCTCTACTTTCGGTTCACAAAGGGTTGGGGGAACACAGCATCCCATCTCCTCACCTCACTCAGGTCAGTGCAATTTAGGTACCACACCTTAACACTTCAGTGAAGATGTGTGCAAATCTTCCTCTGAGTTCACCGTCTGCTCTCTTTGGAGAAGGTCAATGGGGACATTTAGGAACAGAGAGGAGTGATTAGTGGCGGTAGTCCTTTCATCATTGGCAGTAACTCTGCTGGGGATTACTAGACTAAGAACTCTATCTGCACAACTGGAGAGATATAAGTTCCAGACAGGCTGACCTACCATAACAAATAGACCCACAATGTTAGTGGTGTAAACACAGCAGGCATTCCTTTCTACCTTCTGTGACCAGTCCCAGGAAGGTGATCTTTCCTGGCTGGGGACTCTCCTTCATGCAGTGAATAGATCCCCAGCTCCTTTCATCTTACAGCCTCTCCGTCCCCTTAGGTCCTTGTTTTTATCTGCTTCCAGCCAAAGGAAAAGGAAGAAGGAGGGAGGAAAGATACATCTATTTTTTTAAAGTTTTTCATCCAGTGACTTGGGACAAAGATTTCTTAAACAAGATACTGAAAGAACAAATCATCAAAAAAAAANGTCCTTGTTTTTATCTGCTTCCAGCCAAAGGAAAAGGAAGAAGGAGGGAGGAAAGATACATCTATTTTTTTAAAGTTTTTCATCCAGTGACTTGGGACAAAGATTTCTTAAACAAGATACTGAAAGAACAAATCATCAAAAAAAAAAATTGACAAACCAATTAATTGGTCTGCATTAAAATGAAAATTTTCTCCTTTTGAAAGATACTATTAACAAAATGAAAAGACAAGCCACAGAGAGATCATTTTTGTAATCCATGTATCTGACAAAGGGTTTGCATCCAGACTATATAAAGACCTTCTAGAACTCAATCATAAGAAGACATTTTTAAATGAGGAAATGTTTTTAAAGCATTCACAAAAGGAGATATACAAACAACCAAGAAATACATCAAAAGGACGCTTGATAGCTTTAGTCATCAAGGAAATGCAGATTAAAACTACCATGACACACCTGCCAGAATGCTTAAAATTAATGGGACTGTGGCAGATTCATATAATGGAATCCTATTCAGCAAAAAGATAAAACAAANTTTAAATGAGGAAATGTTTTTAAAGCATTCACAAAAGGAGATATACAAACAACCAAGAAATACATCAAAAGGACGCTTGATAGCTTTAGTCATCAAGGAAATGCAGATTAAAACTACCATGACACACCTGCCAGAATGCTTAAAATTAATGGGACTGTGGCAGATTCATATAATGGAATCCTATTCAGCAAAAAGATAAAACAAAACAAACAAACAAAAAAAAACTACCGCTACATACAACAACATAGATAGATTTCAAAACATTATCTTAAGCAAAAGTAGCCGGCCAGATATTTCATGTTGTGTGATTTGCATTTATATGACATCTTAAACTATGCAAACCAGTCTAGGGTTGGTTGACATCATATAAGTGGCACCTAAGATCTAAGAAAGCAGATCTGTGATATCTGTGTTTGGGGTGGGAGGAAGGTCTACTGCAAAGGCTCACAAGAAAATCCTTGGGATGACGGAACTGTTCTACCACTTGATTGTGGTGGTGGTGGTGGTCTACATCCATCTGGTAGTGGGGACATCCACCCATCAAATGGCACACTTGTAAAGGGTGAATTTCACACTTGTAAAGGGTGTACATAAATTATACCTTCATAACATTAATTAAGAAAAGAAAGTCTTGGGACTTCCCAGATGGTCCCATGTTTAGGATTCAACACTCTTCACTGCCAAGGACTTGGATTCAATCCATGGTCAGAGAACTAACCCCACAAGCCATGTGNATTAAACCCATTAATAAATTTTTAATTTCAGATAGCTTAGTTTTCAATTCTGGAATTTCCATTTGGTTCTTGGTTTTATGTTTTTTGTTTTTTTTTTAACTCTCCTTTCTATCTGCTCATTATGATTAAATCTTTCTATATTTTCATAGTTTCTTTTCTAAAGATCTGTCAACTACTTCCAACATCTGGGTCATTTTGAAGTCTTTTTCTGTTAACTGTTTTTTCTTTTGACTATTGGTCACATTTTATGTGTCTTTGCATCCAGCAAATTTTAATTATCTGCTGGTCATGGCATACTATGTTGTAGAGACTCTGGATTCTGAATTTTTTTCCGTGATGGCTTTGTTCATCTCTGGCAGTTGTATCAGCCGTCAGCTAGTGCACCTCAGTTGATACTGTGGAAAGCTACACCTGGCCTAGTGGTCTCTGGATGGTATTCCAAGAGGCTGACACCAGACAATGAAAAGCAACTTAAGATCTAGCCTTGAAAGTTATATAATATCCCTTCTACATAATCTGTTGACCAAAGCCAGTCTCTGGGCCACCCCAGATTCCGGGAGACGAGGAAACAGACTTCCCCTGTGGACAGGAAGAGTGGCCGAGTCCTGTTGCAAAGGACATGCATACTTGCATGCAGGATTTTGTGGCCATAAACAGTCTACCCTTTACTATCTTTAGAATGAAAACAGATTAAACAGAACCAACCTCAAATTTTTTAAAACTCAAAGTAATTCAGTACCCATAGTATTCAGGATGTGTGAAAGCCAATAAATTATAATAAAACAATATGCCTTTTGACATGTAACTGCTGGGCATAATTGCCCTAGAAGACATAATGCAGTAAGCAGCCTCGTATGTTTACATGCACATATACACACGCAGAGGCACACAGGAGTGTTACATCGGATATTACATCGGTGACTCGGATATTATAAGCATCATTACCATCAGTAATGATTTCCAAAATGATGAACAAAATTTCCAAAATGGTGAATGTTGGTAATGTTCATTACCAAAACAAGAAACAAAATTCCCTCGTTTGACTCTACAGTTGTATTCCTGGACTATTCACTGCAGATTAAAAGTTCAGCAAAAAAAGTCCTCATGTTCTAGACTCAGATACATGTGAACAAGTCTGGCAACTTCAGGAATGTCCAGCTGGTACTCGAAGTCCAACAGGACAAGAGACAGTTATTGAGAACATTGCAGGACAACTCTCTACCTCCTTCATCTTTTATCCAACCCAAACTGCTCTCTAGAGTCTGATGTGTTCCCTGGAGACTGTACTGCTGGTTGAGAACCATCAGACTGGGGGCTATCACAACAGGGCTATGGACCAGAAATGCACTCTATGGAGAGGCTCCTGGTGCATTGTCAGAGGCAAAGCAATACCCAGGAGGACCACTAGTGAGGTTCTGGAGAGAAAGGAAGAAAACAGAAAAGGTGCCTAAGATGAGGTGATAAAGCAGGTACAGCTTCCAGCAGATCTTGATGTAAATGTTTCTGTGTTTTCTGCCCATATCAGAATCAGGAAAGACCCAGGGATGTAGCCTCTTTGGGGGAAAGCAGTTGAGCAGCCTCTATACTCATGTGGCTTGTACCCACCTTCCTGAGGGCTGGAAGGTGATGGACCAGCAGTTGATTGCCCAGATCCAATATCTAGAGCTGATACTGTGGAACTTACTTCTATTGGACTCTCAAGTGAAGTCATTCAGTCATGTCTGACTCTTTGTAACCCCACGGACTGTAGCCTGCCAAGTCCCTCTGTCCATAGGATTTTCCAGGCAAGAAAACTGGAATGGGTTGCCATTTCCTTCTCCGGGGGATCTTCCCAACCCAGGGATCGAACCCAGGTCTCCTGCATTGTAGGCAGATGCTTTTATCGTCCGAGTCACCAGGGAAATATCATATTGGACTCTAAGGGGGAACAAATTTGGTGCCTCAGGGGAGAGGATCTGCAGGAAGTGGATAGTGCAAGATTTCATGTTCAAGGCTGGTGCCCCCATGCTGCCAAGGTTTCTCCTGAGGAACAAGGGAAGATAACAGCTTGATTTGATAGCGGTGGGTGATGTGACTGGGTCCCCAGAGGCAAGGGAGCCAGCCTAGAGCTTCCATGTGTCTGCCTACAGCACATGCATTGAGAGTGTGATCTATGGGTTATGGAGTCATTTCTGTTAATTAAACTCCTTAATGTAATTTTGAGGTAAGAGTGCTTGGCCTGTATTTCTGACAGCCACTGGAGGACCAGGAAAGTGGGAGAATATGCCATCTGGCAAAGCACCATGAAANTGTGTCTGCCTACAGCACATGCATTGAGAGTGTGATCTATGGGTTATGGAGTCATTTCTGTTAATTAAACTCCTTAATGTAATTTTGAGGTAAGAGTGCTTGGCCTGTATTTCTGACAGCCACTGGAGGACCAGGAAAGTGGGAGAATATGCCATCTGGCAAAGCACCATGAAACGTAATCACTGGGGGGAATTTGTGGGAAACTGTACTGCTGGGGGAGGGAGAAAAAGATGAACAAACTGACACACAGAATCTGTACACACTTTCCCAATGGTAAACGTTGACAAACCACCCCCATGGTTCTGTTCCCCACCCCCATGACCAACCTAGCCACTTGCCCAGCCTCCAGTAATCTCTGAATCCCCCAGAGACCAGCCTTCCCCCTCCTCTGATGCCCAGTGATGGTGTTCTCACTCCAGTGTCATGACAGGCCCTCCCCTCCCCACCCCAGAGTCAAGATCCTCTGACTTCCCCCCAAAATCAAACCCCTTTGCTCCTCAGATCATGTTTATGTAGGACCACAAAAGTGCCGCGTTAACTCAAGGCCATTGCATCTTTGGAAGGAAATCAATACATAATTATGTGTTCTGTCTGGACAGCGTGGCCCAGAGCCAGGCTTATTGGAAATTAGATAAAGTAGAAACAGACTGGTCAAGGCTAGCCAGGCTGACCAGGGATGCACACTGGCCAGGAAGGACCTGGGCCTGGAGGTTATGGCCACCTCTCAGGTCTCATAGACTTTTCTCTTGAAAAAAAAAAAAGCCACCATATCCTGGGATGTGTTCAGACCTGAAGGCGGGGGAGTTGGATCCTTGGCCCCTCCCTCAGGATTCGATGCTGCCTCTACAGAAGGCAGGACTCTGGGGCATCCTCCCGGCTTCCACACTCTCCCTCTCACATCCACCCCCCATGAGAGTCTGCAGCCCAGATGATCTTCCAAACTGCAGATATGACCGCATCATTTCTCTGCTTGGGAAGCAGCGTGGGGATTAAATCATCCTCTGTAAAATCAGAAAGGCCTAAGTTTGCATCTTTCCTGGGCCACTGTGAGTCACTGAACTCCTCTGGCAAACAAACAAGAGCATGGACCCTACAGAGTTGTTTGTATGAGTTCTATGAAATCACATCAGCAAAACAGGTAAACCAGTGCCTGGCATATCGTGAGTACTGGCCTTCATCATTATCATCATCAGCATCACTTTTTTATGGCTTATAGGCAGCGCCTGATGAACTAAGCCAAACAAAGAGCCTGCAGCCAAGAAGGGGTGAGGGAGTGATCTTAGTCTGCCATTTGGGTGACTGTAACAAAAATGCCATAGAGACCAGTGGCTGAAACAACAAACATTTATTTCTCATGGCTCTGGAGGTTGGGAGGTCCCAAATCCAGGTGCCTATAGATTTTGTCTGGTGAAAGTCCTCTTCCTGGTTTGCAGGTGGCTGCTTATTTGCTGTGTACTCATGTGGTGTTAGGAGAGAGAGCTCTGGTGTTTCTTCCTCTTCCTAGAATGGCACTAATTCCATCCTGGGGGGCCCCACCCTTATGACCTCATCTAACTCTAATCACCTATCAAACGTCCCACCTCCCAGGACTTCCCTGGTGGTCCAGTGGCTAGGACTCCATGCCACCGATGCAGGGGGCCCAGGTTCAAACCCTAAGAAGGGAACTAGATCCTGCATGCCACAACTAAGAGTTCCTATGCCACAGCTAGAGATCTCACATGCTGCAACAAGGACCCAGTATAAGAATAAATATTAAAAATTACTACTCTTTAAAAAACAAAAAAGAGGTTCCACCTCCAATATACATCACATTGTGGAGGAGAATTTCAACATCTGAATTTGGGGGGATACACATATTAGATTCACAGCAAGGGGGAGGTTAGAGGAGGTTGGGCCATCTTCAAAGGGACAGTTGTTCGGCAAGTGGCAGGTCCAGCTGGTGTTTGGTAAAATGCTCACCTTCTTCATCTTCTCCAGGCCTCCTCTCACATGTTTGAGCCACAGCACTTATGCTTTGAAAGAGCTTCAATCATCTTTTCTCCACCTGTGAAAGGTTCTGGGCCTTGTGAGTGCAAGACATGGACTCATGTTCTGGCGGACTTCCTTGTGATGTCGGCGCGTGCGTGTGATGATGGAGGGGCCAGGACTGGCCGCCACTGGCTCACAGCGCTGACTGTGCAAAGATCCAAGCCATTCTGGGACTAGTGTTCAGACCTCAGTCTTGGGCTGGTGCCAGAGCTCACTCTAGAAATGAGGTCAGAACTCAGCCCAGGGCTGGGATCAGCCCTCAGCCTGTAGCCAGAATCAGGGCTCACACTGAACTACACTGGAGACTCGGCCTGAGGACAAGGAACAGAATTTCCTGCTGTGAAATTTAAAGATTTCTATGAACATAACCCATGGCCAAAGCTTTGTGGGCATCAAGTTCTAACCATGCCACGGATGCTCCAGGGGACTGAAATGCATCATTTCCGTCCATGGCTTTAATGCATCTTCCAGTCCCCATGCAACATTAGTGCAGACAGTTTTAAAAACAAGACTATCAACATGAGTGATTTATCTTCTGCAGCCAGTACACCTGCCATAAGCATTCTGCAGCTTGGCACAGAGAAGGACCTTCAATAGACATAGCCCAGGCACTCACGACTCCAAACAGGCAGAAGAAAAGCAAAAGTGAACCTCCCTTGAATATTTCCAAAGACCCATCTTCAAGTCCTCTGTAGCCAAAAACCCTTCCTGTGGCAAGAAGGGAGCCACTGGGCCAGAAGGACAGTCTGTGTGATGCTTGAGGTCATGGTACACAGGTTCGAAAGCATCCACCAGGAGAAGAGTGGGAGTTGGATGGATGTGAGCCAGAAAGCAGAGAAGCGGAGTCTGGCAAAACCCTGAGTGAGAACTGGTCTGAGGATGAGGTGATGGGAAGGAGCTCAGCAAGGTGCGGTGCAGTATCTGTGCCGAGAATTCCACACAGCTTTTCATCAACAACAGAGCATCTCAGGGGAACTGGTCTCCTCTCCCTCAAGATAAGAAGCACGTGCTGCAGCACCCATGGTCCCCTCTCCACATGGCCCCAGATGCCACGGCCTCCCTCCAGGCTCTTTCCTTCTGGGGACAGCAGACCTGCCCACGTCCAGCCTTCTCCGTATCTCACCCTCCCTAGCCTTGACCTCCCCCAGTCCTCTGCAGACTCAGATCTCTATTTCAGCCCTCAATTCCTCAACCGAGATGGTTCCAGAAGGCAAATTCTTTCCACAGCATTAAAAGACAGTTTATAGAAATAATGTTCCTTTAATTAAAAAAAAAAAGCCTAGAATGATACAATTTTTATANCATGGTCCCCTCTCCACATGGCCCCAGATGCCACGGCCTCCCTCCAGGCTCTTTCCTTCTGGGGACAGCAGACCTGCCCACGTCCAGCCTTCTCCGTATCTCACCCTCCCTAGCCTTGACCTCCCCCAGTCCTCTGCAGACTCAGATCTCTATTTCAGCCCTCAATTCCTCAACCGAGATTGTTCCAGAAGGCAAATTCTTTCCACAGCATTAAAAGACAGTTTATAGAAATAATGTTCCTTTAATTAAAAAAAAAAAGCCTAGAATGATACAATTTTTATAGCACATGACAGAATAAGAAAGGTCCAAGCTCTCGGAGAAAAAGGAATCTCTCCCTCTGCAGTATATTCCATATGATACAACCTGTTTGGGCGAATATAATATATTGACTTGGAAAGTTTAACTTGTAAGGTAATTGGGCCAAGCCAGCCACTCATTCTATTCCAGAGCCCTCCAAAGACAAGCTCTTTAGGCCCAGCTCATAAATATGAAGACAGGAGGAACAAACTCGCTTCTGCTGCTGCTTTGTCTCTCTCTTTTTTTAATATAATTAAACAGTTAGTGGCTAAATTGCATTGTAATTGATTGCAAAATTGCTTTTTTAATGAGATTTAGATACTAGGAAATAGCTTTTTTTTTTCTTCAATATGCCCAAAGTGAACTTGGTCATTTGGACAACAAATTGTCTCCCTGACTGTCTCCTCAGCTTGTGGGACCCTGAGTCCTAGCAGAAAAGAAGGTACTGGGCCAGGGCAGCTAACCCTCTCACCTCCAAGAGGTTGGTACTTCAGCAACACCCTCCTCCCAGGACCCTTGAAGTAACTTCATCCCTTTCCCAACTCCACCCGAGGTACCTGGAGTGTCAGAGCTGGGTTCCTAGACTATCCAGCCTGTCCTCCCCTTTTTCCAGTGCCCTTTTTTTTTTTTTTATGCTGCAAGTGGAAGGAACAGCATGTGCCAGGTCCCTGGGGAAGTTTAGGGGAGAGGTTACAGCAATCCCACAGAACTGAGGGAATTAGGAGGAGGAAGGCAGAGACCCAGAGTGAGGCAGAACCACTCTGGAAAGAAGCTTTGTCTCCATCAGGAAGGAACTTAAGATGGGAAGATAAGAGTAATGTGAACAGGTCTGTATCTAGAAAAGACTTCACTCTGGTTTCGGGTGTTTCGTTTGTTTCTTTGCTCATTGGTTTGTTTTTGATGTGGAGTACTTTTTTAAAGTCTTGCTAAATTTGTTACAATATTGCTTTTTTATGGGTTTTCTGTTTGTTTTTTTTGTTTTTTTTTTTTGCCTCAGGGCATGTGGGATCTTAGCTCCCCGACCAGGGATTAAACCTGCACTCCCTGTATTGGAAAGCAAAGTCTTATCCACTGGACCACCAGGGAAGTCCCCTCATTCTGGTTTTTGTTGAGAGAAGACATTTGAGAACGGACAGGATGTGACATGACTGGATCAGGCAGGTGGTGAACAGGAGGGAGTGCGGATAGTTTTGCCATGGGACGCTGGAGGAGCTGTGCACCACTAGCCTAGGCAGTGATTCCCACCCCTCAACCCTGGGCTCTGTGTCCCCTTTGTTCAACCAGCACCCCTCCTCCCAATTAGCCCTCCAACCAAGCTCTTTAGCAGTGGAAGTCATTTATTCCTCATAACAACTCCAGAACGGAGGTCTGTTATTACCCCCATTTTAGAGATGGGGATACAGGCTCAGAGAAAAGGAAGGAACTTATCCAAGATCACCCAGCAAGTGGCAGATGTGGGGTTCAAACCCAGGCTGCCTGATTTCACAGCCCACATTGTCACCCGCCTCACACAGGCCCTAGGTGCAGCTCCAAGTCCCAGGAGGCCTCACTCTTCTGCCCTTCTTGTTCCTGAGTTGCTGTGTGACCCTCATCTCTCTCGTGCCCTTGGGCATCCTCTCAGTGACCCTCCCCACAACACTGGAGGCAAGTTAGTTTTCTCTCTGTCCCTTGCCACCTGTGGCTGAGACAGTGACTTTGGGAAATCCATTCTGCACAGATTCAAATAAGAATTCATCACGAAGTCTGGAAGCAGTTGCCCATCCAGCATTCAACAGTATAAAGCCCCTGTGTACGTCCTACATGGCATGGGGATCAATTAGGGTAATGATACTTGCTGCTGGATAACACCAAAAATTTAAGGGCCTAACACAATGAAAGCTCATCTCTCACTCACCTAAGAGTCCAGTGTGAGTGGGTGTTCCTGGCTGGCAGACAAATTTCCTCCACTTAAGGATTCAAGGATCCCAGCTTCCTCCATCTTGTGTCCCCACCATCCTACAGGGCAAGGTTCTAAAAGGTATTCTGTAAAGGGCCAGAAGGTAAATATTTTAGACTTTATGGGCGAGATTGCGTCTGTCACAACTACTGAACTCTGCCATTGTAGGGAGAAAGTGGGTAATGAATAGATATGGCCATGTTCTAATAAAACTTTATTTATAGAACACATATACAAATGAGAATAACCATGTTTCAATAAAACTTTATTTATAAGAACATGCAGCAGGGCAGATTTGGCCCATGGGCTATAATTTGATTCCTACATGCAACTGGCAAAAGGGATAAGGAGCCAATAAAGGAATACCTACCTCCTAAGCTCTTTCAGCTAGAAATGTCACTCATCACCTCCATGTACATTCATGTGTCTGTGTCTGTGTGTGTGTGTGCTCAGTAGCTCAGTTGTGTCCAACTCTTTACGATCCCATGAACTATAGCCAGGATCCTCAGTCCATGGAAGTTTACAGGCAAGAATATTGGAATGGGTTGCCGTTTCCTCCTCCAGGGGATCTTCCTGACCCAGAGACCAAACCCACCTTTCTTTTATCTCCTGCATTACCATTGAGCCACCTGGGAAATCCATTCATGTCTCCCTGCCTAGATGGAACTGTAGTCCCTGGCTGGGCAATCACTTCCCAGCAACAATGCTGCACTGTGGAAGGGAAAGCATGGGTCTTTGGCAATTGACTAGACCGCCATCTCTGGGAATTTAGTTACATTCAACTAATACCAAGCCTCTACTATATGACAGGCTCTGTGCTCCATCTGGGAACACAAGGGTCCACAAGATACTGCTCCCGCCCTGGAAGATTCAGAGTCTAGTCTAAATGGAAAATGCATCTGTTTTTAAGATAAGATTTCAGCTCTTTTTCTGAGGCTTCAAACAGGTGCTCCAAATGCCAGGCTGAAAACTATAGTCCTACCAGGGAGCTGATGAGAGAGACAGAGGGCAAATGGAGGCCTCACGAAGCAGAGACCGTCGTGTGCATTTAGCACTGAATCCTGGAGCTCAGCACAGAGGAGCCCCAGTACTTATTGAATGAGTGAGTGATGAGCCCCTGGCTCATTTCTAGAGCTAGACCCTGCAAGTTTGGGTGGAGGGAACAGGCTACTTCTCATACCTCACTGGTTTATCATCTACACCAGAAAATCTTAGATTAGTGTAATGTCAAAACATCAAAGAAGAAATTTTCATCCAAATGAAAAAACTGAAAACTTAAATCCATCATGTAGACATTTGGTCTAGGAGAGAAATTCTAGTCTTGCTGAAACCAGCAACTCTAAGACTCTGTGACAATAACAGCCAGAATTCAATACAATTCTTTCCACCTGATAAAATGCATCTGTATCCATGAAGTCCTGGGAAAACCTCATAAATGAAGTGAGGTTGACAAGGCAAGCTCCATTCTCCACATTTTACAGAAGAGGATACAGAGGACCCAAAGGTGAAGCAGACCCTCCAAGTTCACATAGCCAGAAGATCCCCAAGACCAGGTCTGGAGGCCAAGGCTGATTTTTAAATCAATGAGGATCTATCCCGTCCCCTTGCCTGTGGCTCTGGTTTGAGAATATAATATCAACAAAGTACCAATGTCCAGAATTAAACTCATTTTTAAAAAAATGGTATTCCAACTTGTATCTGACCTAAGAAAAGTGGTCTTGAATATGTATGGATTTCAAATACAAATTAGTTTTAATTTAGGAAAGTTTATGGAATACGGTGCCCTGGGGCATGCCTCCCAAATGAGACTAGACTTACACAAAACCAAGAGACAGGAGCAGAGAGGCACTCTTTTACTATGTGACCTCTGGCAAGTCACTCCCTTGCTCAGGAGTTTGATCTCAGTTGTCTCAAGGGGAGCAGGATCAGATGCTCTCTGGAGTCTTTCCCTACTCAAAGAAAAGTGCTATAATCAATTCTCTTCAGGCCTTAGGCCAACATCTTCACATTCTCCTGATAATCCATTTTATAAGCATAGGAGAGAGACAGAGACATCAGGCATTCACTTGAAGGAGGCTGAAGTGATATCCCTTCAGGCAGCCTCTGGATCTGAGCATCCAGCCAGAGATCTGGAGGGTTGGGGGCAGCTGAGTCCCCACAGGCACCCACGAGCCAGGACATGTCATAAACCTCTCAGGTGCTGGTGCAGGCAACCTGCTCTTCCTCACCCATCACTCTGCAAGGACTCTGACCCTGGATAGCATCCGTCTCTGTCTTCATCTTCAGAAAGTGGTAAGTAAGGTGATTATGAGCCATTGACATAATAATAACGAGCTCGCAATGGAGTGCCACCGGCAGCAGTGAGGGAGCCGAGTGGCCAGTTCCTCACCCAGACTCCTCCGGGCAGTGGTGGCTGGTCCCCTGCACACACCCTCTGCAGAGCCACCTGGCTGAGCAGGGCGGAGAGGAAGCAGGCCAGGAGCTGGGCTGCTGGGAATTTTCAAACCAGAGCCTGTGCTCCGGTGAAGGAAGCATTTGACAGAACTTCTCAGGGGTTTGCTCTGAATAGTAATGAGTGGCATGCTGAAGTCAGGATTTGTATTTCTTATTTTTCAAAAGCTGTATTGATGGGAGCGAGCTCACAATACAAACAGTGGTGATTGCAATCACTTGCCGTTCCCATGGCAACAGACAAGATTAAAAGGGCAAACAACGGAGCTGGAACTCTCTTCAGATTAAACTCTCCCGATTTTAATTGCCAGGCAGCACGCTAACACATGGAGTCCCTGGCTCACTGTTTAACAGAATGAAAACCTCCCCTCAGGAACTGACTGGGGACCCTCCAGGCCCATCACCCTGGCCCTCGCTACTTCCATCCAGGGCATAAAGCCCAACAGAAGCCAGCTGGTAGCTTCTGGATTACCTCCAGTGACGAGGAGCTCGTTCCACCACTGGCTGGATATGGTGCCCTTCATTAGGCACTTTGCATGCATGTGTGTGTGCTAAGTTGCTGCAGTCATGTCTGACTCTTTGCGACCCTGTGGGCTGTAGCCCGCCAGGCTCCTCTGTCCATGAGATTCTCCAGGCAAGAATAGTGGAGTGGGTTGCTATTTCCTCTTCCAGGGGATCTTCCTGATCCAGGGATTGAACCCACATCTCCTGCAGCTCCTGTACTGTAGGCGGATTCTTTACTGCCAATCCACCGAGGAAGCCCCATTAGGCACTCTCATAGCAGCCAAAGCCCTGGGCTCGGGCTGCTGAAACAAGTATGAAGAAAACAGTTGACAACAGCGTCAATTTTAATCAAAGCTAACATTACACACTGTGCTAATCACGGTGTTATCTGTGACCTTCTCTAATCCTCACAACAGTCTGCAACAAGCATTATGATTCTTACTTTGAAGGTATGGAGACGTGGCTTGGGGAGATGAAGGCCAGGGTCACACAGCTAGAAGTAGCAAAGCCCAAACTGAAACTCAGACACACCGGATCTCAGAGCCCATGCCTCTGCCCCTACTTCAGCGGAAGGAATCAGCTGGATTAGGAGACAGTTGCCTGCAGGGGCGGGCAGAAGTGAAGATATGATTTGGGGATAGCTGGGATAAAGGCACTGGTCCCATCTGCACCATGGTCTCTGAGCCCTGCGCCTCCTGAGAGGGGAACACAGTCCTGCTCTGTCCCTGGCTGTGCCGTCGTGTCTGCTGATTCTTTGGAGTCTGGTCTGTGGTTTCCAGGGCTTTCCAGGTGGCGCTAGTGGTAAAGAGCTGGCCTGCCAATGCAGGAGACATAAGAGAGGTGAGTTCAGTCGCTGGGTCGGGAAGATCCCCTGGAGGAGGGCATGGCAACCCACACTAATATTTTTGCGTGCTACAGTTCATGGGGTCGCACAGGGTCAGACACGGCAGAAGCAACTTAGCATGCACTCTGTGGTTTCCAGGGCCCCAGGCTCAGCCTGCCTCCAGCCTCCCTCTCCCCTGAGCCTGTGTTCCCTCCTCAGGCAGCTGCCCAGCATTTGATCAGCCTGGTTCAAAGCAATCTCCACGGGCCCTGGGAGAAGCAGATCTTTGGAAAAATAACACTGAAATAAAACAATCATGAATTCACAAAGAAAATGACAGTTAAATATGCCACCCCAGGGCATGGGGGGTTGAGCCACAGATAAGAAAGGTCTGTTCCCAGACTCAGTCCTTCCATCATTTATTGTGCACCTACTATGTGTCAGGCACTGCTCAAAGCATTGGAGATTCAAAAAGGGTGTGACTTGGATCATCCAGAGTGAGGGCGAGGTGGGGAGAGCTGGTAGATGTGGCCACAAACCATGCAGAACAAGGCAAAAAGTGACAAAGGCTGCAAGAATGGCCGGGGTCTTTGCCACTGATGCTGAAAGAGGAAGAGGGAAGGTTTCTTGGAGGAAAGGGCCTTTTCAGTCATTCATTCACTCCCCCATTGAGCAATGTTTTCAGAGTGCCCACAGACCCTCTGCTAGGGGCTGGGGATAAGAGGATGGGCAGAAGACCCATCCCAGAAGATGGAATCATAGGCTAGTGGAGAAGATGACAGTAAATGATTAAATGCACCCAAAAGTGCCCCCACAGGATAAAAAGAGGGTTCTAAGAATGAGCAGACCATTACACTGACCTTGTCTTGGGTATTCACATGAAGCTTCCTAAAGGGAGTGACATTTGGGGGGAGACCAGAAAGATGAAGAGGTACTAGAAGGATTGGGGGTGGCAGGGGAGGCTGATCAGTGGGGTCTCAGCTGCAACACAGTTCTCTCATATGGGACAATGGAGGAGCCTGTGATGAGGGCCGTTTACAAAGTGTGGGCAGGGTGAAGGGAAATGAAGAGGCAGATCGTGGTACCCAGGGCTGGTGATAGCAAGAGGCTCTGACCGTCTCTGGACCTGAAGCAGAGGAAATGGCCACCAGGATCTGGAGAGAGGAAGTGCAGGGAGGCCTTCATGATGGGGGCTGTTACTTTCAGCCAAGACGCAACCAACCCAAGGTCCCTCGACCTCACTCTTTTGCCACAATTTGAACTCCTGCCAAGGCCTCCTGCTGGTCAAACCCAACAGAACCCAGAAAGCAAGGCATCCTTTTGACTTGGCCCCTGTGGTCGACCTCTCAGGGCATGAAGAGAAATAGACCAGAGCCAGGGTGGACCCAGAGGGACAATGGGAACATCTTATCTTCTAAGAGAATCACTCAAGGGCTTCCCTGCTGATGCAGTGGTAAAGAATCTGCCTGCCAACACAGGAGACACAGGTTTGACCCCTGGTCCGGGAAGATCCCACGTGCCACAGAGCAACTAAGCCCGTGTGCCACTACTACTGAGCCTGTGCTCTAGAGTCCCAGAGCCACAACTACTGAATCCCACATGCCCTAGAGCCCATGCTCCCCAACAAGAGAAGCTTCTGCAATGAGAAGCCCATGTGCCGCAATGAAGAGTAGCCCCCACTCACCGCAACTAGAGGAGAGCCCGTGCAGCAACGGAGACCCAGAACAGTCAAAAATAAACAAATAAATAAAATTTTAAAGCACAGATTTAAGAAATAAAAATAAAGGAATCACTCCAACTGCTGTGTTGAAATAGACCAGCAGAGAACAAGTGCAGAGTAGAGAGACCAATTATGCGACACACTGCAAAAATCCAAGTGGGAGGAGCTAATGATGGCCCAGACTAGGATGGTGGCAGAAGGGGTAAAGAGAAACAGATTCTCAGTGTATTTTGCAGGTACAGGTAACAGAATTTGCTGAGGCTGGATGTGGAGTATCCAGAGAAAGAAGAACATCAGAAGGACTCCAAAATTCCTAGCTGATAGCTTGGCTGTAGCTACCTTAGCTATAGCTATCAGAAGGATGGGGTGTTTGCTCACCAAGCTAGGGAGGAATACAGGCAAATGTGGGGTGGAAGGGAGGGCAGAAGGTCAGATAAGGGGTTGTGTTTTAGACACATTAAGACTGAGAGCTTATTGAATGTCCAAGTGGATATGTTAAGAAGGTGACTGGATATGAAGGCCTGGAGTTCAAGGTCGAGGACAGGGCTAGAAACAGGAAGGTGACAGTCATCGGTATAGACCTGATGGTCAACGCCATGGAGACCAGGTGAGATTCCACGCAATACAGTGAAAGCAAAAAGTCAAACAAGGATGTGGAAGGAAGCCGCATTGTGTCACACCTCTGGCTTGGCAGTGAAAACATGTAAACAATCATGATAATGCTAACACAAAATACTGACTCAGCTAAAACTACAACTGAACTGTGTTAAGAAGATGGATGAAGCATAGAAAGAGCCAGCAAGTGAGAGCTACAAGTGCTTAAACCCAGGATCCCCAGTAGGACAAAGATAACATTTGAAACCTAGAATGTCAAACTCGGTCATAAAAGATATTCCTGGTTCAGAGTAATCTGGAAGTTGCCCTAAAGGAAAGTGCCATTTTCCTTCCCCACAGCAGCCCTGTTCAGTCCCTTGTTTGGTCAGATCCTGGGAAAGGAAGGGCAGGAGAGTTCCAATTTAATAAGTGGCACATTTCTGGAAATGTGACCGTGTGTGCCCAGCAATCATTCAACAATTGCCGCTTCAGCACCCATGTGAAGATGCTGTGTTTGTTCAATAGCCTGATATCACTGTTGGACACATAGCTTAAGTAATTAAACTGGAATGAATGTTTGAATATGTGTTCTAAAGAATACTTTTAATTTAAACATGCTCTTTCTTCCGTTAAATGCTGACTGCCAGGAAGTTCACTCTGGAAAGAAGCATGGTTTCTCCCCCCACCCCCCTCCACCAGTAATTCTGTGCTTCTTCAAGGATACGGTGCTTCAACTAACAAACAATTCTACAAGGGGAAGAAAAAAAGCTTCAGAACCGTCTGATACAAAATGCTATTATGAATTGGACTCTCATTAAGATGAAAGGGGGATGTGTTATTTCAGGTTTTATTATCTTAAACCATTTGTTGAATAGATTCTTTTTTCCCTGGGAAGACACAAAGCTGTGACCCAGTGAGCCCACGGTGATAACGAACAAGCAACAGATAACTCGATTCTTTCACATCTGCTTTCCAGCGTCATGTGTCTCTTTAGACAGTTTGTGTTTTATTTAGTAATTTCACCTTTTCTTTACTCAAAACCAGGGTGGGTGTTTCTTCCCCGAGAAGATTTTAATGCAGCGGCTGAGGGTTGAAGAGAAAAAAAAAAAAAAAAAGCCCACTGGTGAAAGATGCTCCATTAAAGTAAGAGTGAAGCCAAAATTGAAAACTGAGAGCTAATCTTTTCATATCTCTGGAATGGAAGTATTTTTAAATTGGCAATTTAAAAAAGAATAAAATGGGCTGGAATAATACAGTGCACGTTGGGCAGTAGCATTACAATTCTAATTAGATGCATTCCCCTGTTTGAGATTTACTTACAGAACAATCTCAGTTTTAGCGGGAAGAAATTCGTATTGATGAATTTGATGACGACTATGGAATTGTACTTGCCTTGTGGTGGGCTCCAAGGGCAAGTCCCGTAAAATGTGGACTTGGGGATGAAGGCATAGTCCTTCTTCCTTGGTAGCAACCTGAACTCATGCCCAGAATGTAGTGGAATTTACTGAGAGACACTAAGTATCTGTGCTTCTGTTTCTTTATTTCAAAGATAACCAAGAGTCCATATGTCACAATATTGAGGGACCATCTGAACCTTCCCCTGGAGGCAGTGTTGCCAGATCTCCCACAACTTCATCTTCATCCTAGGAGGATGCGTCTTCCATTAGGGACGTTACCAGCTCTGCTGAGCCGATTCTTGGCAGTGTGGGTAGGAATATATGGATTCCCCAGGAAGTGTCAGTATATTGAATGGCTTGAAAGTCAGGAATCTCATACATAATAGGTAAAAGTATTTTACAGGAGACAAGTGAGAAGTGAAAGGCCAAGGATAAAAATAAGAGGAAGGATGCGATGAAAAGACAAAAAGAGATGGCAAGTGGACTGAAGCATCCTGGTTACATGGTTCACGGAGTAAGTGGCTTCAGGGACACTTGGGCATCATCATTGGGCAGACAGGAAGGGGACCAGGAGAGAGTTTTAGTGGCAAGCCCAGGAGCAGGGCACATCAGCTCCACCTCCATTCCACTGCCCAGGGCTCAGGCACCTGAGCCCATCTGACTGCAGGCGGAACTGGGATGCAGGCCAGCTATGTGCCCAGAGATGAAAGACTTTGGTGACCAGCCGTCTGGTCCATCACAAGGCTCCTTCTACCACAGTTCTAGGCTCCCAAGCTGCTCCTAACTCTCCCCAGGAATAACCGAGTTACTCATCATGCCTGGTGGGGGCTCCGCATGGAGGAGAGAAAGCATTGAAGTCGCACACTCCGACAATCACCAGCTCTAAATCCCCAGCTAACCTGCCCATCCTATGCCAGCAGCCTTCCTGGGAAGCTGGCCTCTGCACACCGCCAGAAATCAGTTCCCATCGAGGGCAGCTGTTCTTAAATTAACCAAAACAAGGCAGAGAGGGGAAGGAGCATTTGGAGAGACAGCTGATGGCTTCATTGAATCAGCGGAAGCCTCTTTGCTCCTGCTACCCTGCTGCCAAGCCTCCCCTCTTGGTGGGCGAAAGGATGTCTTTCAAGTTCCTTCTTCAGATCTGAACTCAGGGCTGTTCACCCAGAGATGGGGGCTTCTGATGCCAGCTCCAGCAACTGACAGGACAGTTCTGAGGGGCCAGCCGGAGATGCAAAGTCCCAGGAAAAGAAAAGTCACTTCTAAAGAGATACAGGCAAAATTGTCAGCAGGATGAATACAAAGTTTTGAGATCAGTGTCGCTTTTCTTGCTAAGAATTCCCCCAAGGAGTCCTGAAAAGTAGCTGCAAAAGAACTGAAGATTCGGTGTTGGCCGTCTGCAACATTTATTACAAAAAAGAGATGTCCGGGCAAGGTCAAACAATTCACGTTGGCACAAAATATGCAGCAGGCTCCCTGAGGCCACGAATCCCTCACTTCCACACTGGCAGGAGCTGCCAGGACTACAAGACAGCTGTGAAAATTCATGCTCACCTAGAGCCAGGCAAGGGGAGGTGCTTCTGCCAGAATACAGAGGGCACCAGAACACAGGGCTTTCCAAAGGCAAACATAAGGCTGAGACTGCTGGGGTGTGGCCAAAGGGTTGCCGAGGTGACCCTGAGGTGACAGCATGAGTAATAATCAAAATAAGAGAAGCAGCCAGCAGCGTTACTCACTGTCATGGTCAGCCTTTCTAAGCACTTCAGAACGGGTATTCACAAATGCGCTCCCACCAACTACCTCGTAAGGCAGCAACAATCGTAACCTCCATTGTACAAATGAGGAAAGCGGCTCAGAGAGGTTAAGTAACTTGCCCAACATCACACAGCTGCTAAGTGGTCAAACTGGGTTAGGAATCCAAGCCTGTCCAGTCCCAGAGCCATTGATCTTGACCTTCATCCTACGCTGACCTCTACTGTGGCCCTAGAGGTAGCAGGAGCGATGATCACTAAGATGATCTCTGAAGGACCCCAGGAATGATTTTGGCCAATGGACAACACTCATGGTCAGCTTTAACTGGCCAACAAGACTGCCAGCAGCAATGTCCCAGTGTCACATGCAAGAGGACTACCAAGGGGCTTCCCCAGCGGTCCAGTGGGTAAGAATCCACCTGCCAGTGCAGGGCCCACAGGTTCGACCCCTGGGCTGGGAACTAAGATCCCACGTGCAGCAGAGCAACGAAGCCCGAGTGCTACTGAGCCCAAGCGCCCTAGAGCCAGTGTTCCACAAGAGAAATCACCGCGGTGAGAAGCCCATGCACCGCAACTGCAGAGCAGCCCCGCTCGCAGCAACATGTGCAGCAACGATGACCCGGAGCAGCCAAAAATAATAAACATTTTAAAAAGAGGACAGCCAAGACGGCCACTGAGGAGAGGTCACCTGTGTTTTACAAAAACCACTACAGTGCCACCATCCAGACAGTGAATGCCAAATGGATGGAAAAATTCCAGGCCAGGCTGCAGGAGGCAGTGACTGCAGGCAGGAGAATTCTGCCCTGAGATCAGAGCTAGTTCGGGTTCAAACCCCAGCTCTTCCATGACCTCGCCAGGCAACCCTGGACCAGTTAGGTAACCACTCCATTTCTCAAATTCCTCAAAGATAAAATGGGCATGTGTGGGGAGGGGAAGAGAGAAGAATCCACCTCAAAGATGGCTGAAAAGATTACATTAACCGAGCAGGTGTATCCGTCAGGGTTTATCAGGGATCCAATAGTGCCCTCAATTTGGGTCATTTGAGGAAAGTTTTTAAAGGGGATTTTATGAAAGTGAGGGCAGAATGTTGTGAAACCACATGCAACAATGCAGTATCCTAGACCAGTAACAGCCTCGGGCCATCCCTGCTCTGGGCTTCCCTGGTGGCTCAATCAGTAAAGAATCCACCTGCAATGCGAGAGACCTGAGCTTGATCCCTGGGTTGGGAAGATCCCCTAGAGGTAGGCATGGAAACCTGCTCCAGCATTCTTTCCTGGAGATCCCAGGGACAAAGAGGCCTGATGGGCTGCAGTCTGTGGGGTCGCAGAGTCAAACACAACTGAGCAACTAAGCAAATTCCTACTCTAGAAACTGGGGGAGGATGTGATAGCCGGAACTCTGAGAAAAGTATAGTCCCTGAAAGATGTCCAGGTCCTAGTAAATCCCAAAACCTGTGAATGGATTACCACACATGGAAAGGGGGACTTTGCAAATGTGATTTTGAGGTGGGGAGATATTGCAGAATTGTTGGGGTGGACCCAGTGTAATCACAAAAGTCCTGGGATTTCCCTGGTGGTCCAGTGGCTAAGACTCCACCTTCCCAATGCAGGGGGGCCTGGGTTCAATCCTTGGTCAGGAAACTAGATCCCATGTGCAGCAACTAAAGAGTCCGAATGCCACAATTAAAGATCCCAGGTGCCGCAACGAAGACCAGGTGCAACCAAATAAATAAATAAAAATAAATATTTTTGCAAAAAGGTCCTTATAAGAGGGATACAGAAGGAACAGGGAAGGATGGAATTCTGCCCCAGACCCTCCAGAAGGAACACAACCCTGCCGACCCCTTGACTTTAGTTGCCTGAGACTCTGTTCAGGCTTCTGACTTCCAGAACTGTAAGATGGTACATTTGTGTAGTTTTAAGCCACCAACTGAACAGTGATTCCTTAAAGCAGCCATGGGCAACTGATCCAATTGGGGTTGGATGCAAGAAGGCTGCCCTGAAGAAGGTGTGGCCTTCAATCAGTCAGGCCAAGAAATTCCCCCAAGAAAGAAAGCAGAGGAAATAAAAGTCTAATCTCTGTCCCCTGAAGAAGAAGCTGGGAAGAAGTCAACTGAAGCCAGAGGGGGCTGTGTCCAGACAGATCAGCCTCTGGGGTTGAGCACAGAGAATGAAGGTGGGGACCCATCTGATGAGTTGAAGAGGTTCTCTAGCACCACAGGGAGACATGGAGAAACTCCACATGGGCTCACATACTGTACAAGAGGCAGAGGCCACCTGTGAATCCTGAAAAAGAGCAGGATGTCTGCACTCCAGCTGGTAAATAGACCCACCCAGAACAGAACCCCAGCAACACAGATTCAGAGCTGAGTTGTGGAGGGTGGAACTTCTTCCAGAACTTCCAAGGGGGTGGCAGGGAGCAGGGAATACCTTCTATTATCTAATAGGAGGCAGGCTGTAAGGGCAGTCAGTTCAGAGCCCACCACCCCTCCTCCCGCCTTAACCACCCATCCCAGCCCTGGCTACCCCTCCCTCATGCCACAGCTTTCAAGGGTGCTGCTGGATGGAGAGGAAAGCCCAGGGTCCCAGGTACCGGCAGTCCCTCCTCGCCTGGCTCTGGCCAACTGCTACTGCCCACAGTACCAGCTGGGGACATCGTCAGGCCCTACCCTGGGAAACTAACATTCACGGGGCAGCTTAGCTGAAATATGCAGCCTGGCGCTAGCCAATAAGGCAACTGTGCAGATAAGACACTTTACTGCCATCTTCTGGGATCTGGAATAACTGCATATATCCAAGAGAACAATGAAGTAAATAGCCACCCCACTCCCCCACCCCCAAACTGTGCAGTGTACAGCATGCACGATGGCAAGTGCTGGCCCTGTAGATTTTGATAGAGCTCTCAACACAACTGGATGATAGTGACTGTGGCCTGCTGTTGTCTGTCCCTCCCACCTCCACCAAAACTATCACTGGTGCCGTCCAGCCGAGACCTCCTAGAGCATCCCTCTAGATGAATACACTGGTCTACGCGCTGTTGCAGTGAGAGAACACAGGGGAGAATATACTGGTGGGTCATGTTTCTACAAAGCTTCTCAGGTGTCTCAATGGCAAAAATCTGCCTGCCAATGCAGGACACACAGAAAATGCAGGTTCTATCCCTAGGTCAGGAAGATACCCTGGAGATGGAAATGGCAACCCACTCCAGTATTCTTGCCTGGAAATCCCATGGACAGAGGAGCCTGGTGGGCTACAGATCATGGAGTTGCAAAGAGTCAGACACGACTGAGTGACTGAGCAAGCGTGCACACATGCATGTTTCTACTAAGCTCAAGAATGAGTAAAATTAATTTACAGGGTCCAGGATCTGGACAGGAAGGCGGGTATATTCACTGTCAATACAGTAGCCACTAGGGACTTCCCTGGCACTTTAGTGGTTAAGACTTCCCCTTCCAACGCAGGGTTGCAGGTTTGATCCTTGGTTAGAGAGCTAAGATCTAACATGTCTTACGGCCAAAGAACCAAAACATAAAACAGAAGCAATGCTGTAACAAATTCAACCGAGACTTTATAAATGGCCCACATCAAAAAAAAAAAAAATCTTAACAACTAGTAGCCCTTACCCATGTAATGACTGCACGCCTGGAGCCCAGCTGAACTGGGATGTGCTAGAAGCACCAAATATGTACTTCAAAGACTTAGTGAGAACCAGAGCGCAAAGCATCTCATGAATGAGAATCTGATAACATTCTTGACAGACTGGGTTAAGATGTTGTTCGGTATTGTAAANGACTGCACGCCTGGAGCCCAGCTGAACTGGGATGTGCTAGAAGCACCAAATATGTACTTCAAAGACTTAGTGAGAACCAGAGCGCAAAGCATCTCATGAATGAGAATCTGATAACATTCTTGACAGACTGGGTTAAGATGTTGTTCAGTATTGTAAAGTAAAATAAAGTAAAAAAAAAAAAAAAGATGTTGCTCAGTCGTGTCCGACTCTTTGCGACCTCATGGACTGCACTTTCCTCTTTTATATTTTTCAGGTGGCTGCTAGAAAGCCATAAACTACCTTGGTGACCTGTACTATCTTTTGCTGTACCAAGCCCCTCTCAGCCCTTCATGCCTATGCCTCAGACCTGGGCTGAAGGTCACTCTGCAGCAGATTTTTGTGAACTGGGCATCTGCCTGCTGGCTGATCCCCTCCCGCCCTTTCTTCAGGAGGGTCTAGTGAGGCGTTTTGAAGCATCTGCAGAAGGTCTGACATTATTAGGACACATGGGTGTTGCACACGGGGAATCAGATCTTAACAATTCTTTCTCCTCCTTCTCTCTCTTCCTCTCCCTGTTATCGTCCTACTCTTCTTCACTCCCTCTCTCGCCTCCCTACACATCTTTCTCATTCCTCTCTCCCTTACCAACTTTCTTCCCTATTTCTCAGGCCACCAAGTGGGAGACAAGCTGTCAACTCTACCCAGTGATGCTGCTCACCGGTCACCACCGGGAGAGCGATCCCTCTGCCTCTGTTTCTGGGGATCTCTCTCCCAACTCATCAAGGAGCTAGCATGACATGGGTGGTCATGTCCTGCCGTGGGCAACCAGCCCTGCAGAGCACAGGACTCCTTCCTTCCTTCCTAACACAGACTGAGAAGATGAGACCCACTAGCAGCCCCAACTGGGGGCCAGGGAAGCTGAGCCCATCAGAGAGGAAGCGGGCAAACCAGGGGGCCTCATAAGAAATTTGGGAGAACAACAGAGTGTGGGTGGAGGTTTAAAAAAAGAGGGGAATCCTAACATGCCACTCAAGAGTAGAGGGAAAAAAATTAGTGAGACAGAAAGAAAAATGTTGGGACGCAAATAAAGCTGCAAAGTTTAAGTGGGCTGGTGGAGAAGAGGCTGCCTGCAAGTCGACACATTTCTTCCCAGCCCTGGATCCGTCACAGACTCCCTGTCGTGACCTTGGAGGTGCCCCTTCTCATCTCTGGCCCTCAGTTTCTCCATCTGCCAAATAAGCTGTTCAGTGGTCTCTGAGGGTCCCTCCACATGCAAGAATGGAGCTGTGTTTTTCATAAGGAAATGGTGTGTCTGAGCCAATGGTACAGGGCAAGTGTTATTCTAACTGCTGGGGATGCAGCGTAGAACAGAGCAGACGAAATTCGCTGCCCTCCAGAAACCGTCACACTCAGTAAAAAACTACCAGCCTCAAGACTGCTGAGGAGAGACAAATGCTCCACTACATCTTCAGAGGATATTTTTATTGGTGGCAGGAGGAAAGGCGAGCTTCTTCGTTCATCAGATTCTCGCACTGATGAGAATACCTGGAGTAATGGAGCAATTGCAGTTAGGCCAGGAGCTCTGCACACACACAGCGGCCACAAATAAGAGCAGGGCCGTGCCTAACCTTTCCTTGAAAGTCCTTGGAAATGCAAGGATGTGAGGGGAGAGGCTGAGCAGGGGGCAGCCTCCTCCAAAACAGCAGGCACTTGGAGGCGGTCAAGGTGATCCCTCACTCACAGGCTGATCAACCAACATGAAATTCAAGACTGAGTCTCCAGCAGGAGATGTGGGAAGCCCAAGGAAGAAGAGTGAAAGCGAGGCATCCAGATGGCGGTTGTCAGAGGACTCAAACCCGGGCTGCCAGGCTGTCATCACATGGACAGTGGGCATGGGTGAACCCAGGGCTCTGGCACTTTCTATGAAGGGTCTATTATTTGGGGGGAATCAGGAGTCAGGGGAGGCCCAGGTGGCCTTTAACTTCCCAGCTCTCTCCACCCTCGCCTGCACCTGGACCCTATAGGAGCAATCCTTGCAGGATATTAAAAGAAATGTCAGCTCCGCTATTGAGTTTGGGTCAGCCTCACCAATGCCACTTACTGAGTCCAGCTGTGAGGCCAGACAAGCCAAATCTCCCCATCCCCATGCCGCCCCCCGACCCTGAGCTGAGGTTCCTCTGCCAAGTGTCACCAATACTGTCCACCACGAAGCAGGGAGAAAGCACTCAAATAGGAGCACTGATTCATCTTCAGGGCTCATGCCAAGCCTCCAGCAGAGCCCACACTGTTGAAGGCTGAAGTCTTGGCTAAATGCATATGACTCAGGTTGCCTAGGCAAGGAGGTGGCTTGGCCTGTGACAAGCAGTAACTGGGCGTGTGTTATAGCCCTTTGCCAGGCCATCCACTTCAGGACACACAGCAAACCCTTAGATGCCCCTTTTAGCTGAGCCCATCTCATGGCAGGGGTTCTGCCACTGGAGGGGTCTTCACTCCTAAAAGGCAGCATGCCCAGTGGGGCAGGAAAATGCTGACTCTAGTCTCCATTCATCTGGGCTTGAATTCAAATTCCACCTTTGACTAGCTGGATGGTGGTGCACGTGTTTCCCTACCTCTTAGCTTTCCTTCCCTCCCTCCAGTCTAGAGGAGACTTGATGCCCCATCAGCAGCATCTTGGCAGAAAACAGGGGGCCCAGTTGAAGGTACAGCCACAGACAGTTGAATAAAGGTGCAGGTGGGATAAGGAAACCAGCAAAGAATGAGGGGAACCCGGGGAAGATCAGGGGAAGGCCCAGGGGAGGCACCGCTGCTCTGGGAAGTGGTGGGAGCTGTGGCCCAGAAGGGCTCCTGACCCCAATTGTGACCACAGGGTAAAAGGCACAGATGCTGCTAAACCACAGTCAAGCAAGGAGGCGTGGGAGAAACCAAGACCCAGCCTGACTCTCCTCCCACCACATCCCCTGCTGGTGCCTCCTGTTTGCCAAATCCAACCAGAGGCTGGAAGGCAGGGAGCTGGGACACACCAGCATGGTGAGCTTCTCAAGGGACAGAGCAGGCCAGAGAACAGATCTGGGGACAAAAAGAGACCGGCTGACTGTGGAAGGCTCTATAATGACCCCCAAAGATGTCCACATCCTCATCTCCAGAACCAGTGAATAGGTTATCTTCACTGAAGAAAGATAAGCTATCTTAACATGCGATTAAGTTAAGCATCTGAAGGTGAGGAAATGACCTTGGATTATCCGTCGTCATTGTTCACTCACTCAGTCATGTCCGACTCTTTGAGACCCCATGGACTGCAGCACACCAGGCTTCCTGTCCTTCTCCGTTTCCCAGAACTTGCTCCAGCTGAGCCCATGCATTCACAAGGGTGCTTGTAAGAGGGTATGTGATAATGGAAGTAGAGGGACATCGAGAGAGAGAAAGTAAAAGATGCTCACTGCTGGCTTTGGAGACGGAGGATGGGGCCACAAGCCAAGGCATACGGGGGGCTCTAGAAGCTAGAAAAGATAAGGAAACAGATTCTCCCCTGGAGCCTCCAGAAAGAAAACAACGCTGCTGACCCATGTTAGGACTTCTGACTTCCAGAATTGTAATGGAATAAATCTGTGCTGTTTCAGGTCATTGTTTGCGGTAATTAGCTACAGCAGCAATAGAAGCCTAATATACCTGCACAATACCCAGGGGTCCCTCTGCCCAGCCCGCAGCCCTCTGCCACCCTCTCGGATCACTCTCTGGTCTTGGATCCATGCCAACCCCAGGTAGACAGAGGTCAGGAGGGTGGTGCATGCCTGGGAGAGAATGCCTTGGTTAAACAGTAATGATTCTCAGAGGGAAGGAGCAGCTCAGAGCAGGTGTAATAGGGAACAAATGTGACTCCACAATTGCGCCCAAACTACGCCTGAAGACATGCTCTGGGTTGCTCTGTAATAGAAGTGTCATATTTTTCTCCTTTCTTTAAAAAAAAAAAAAAAAAATACATCAAACCCTCATATGGACTGTCTGGTGAGAAAGACAACATGATGTAGAACAAAAAGGCCCAGCCGAGAGGCAGGGAAACTTGGATGCTAACCCCAGGTCTTCCCCAGCTTTGAAGTTGAATCTACAAAGGTTTTTGGCCTTCCCTGAGCTTCAGTTTCCCCATCAGTACAAGGGAGTGAGACTGAGGCCCAAGTCTACTGGCAGGCTGATTCTATGGTTCTAAACACCTATCCCCTGCTGCCAGCCAGCCTGACCCTGTAGTAGTAGGGGTGCTCAGGGCCGGCGGAGAGCTGCCACCTCCACAGCTCTAAGCTTTCTCTGAAAAGTCCACTTGCTGAGGGGGTTCCATGGTGTAATGGTGAGCACTCTGGACTCTGAAAAGTCCACTTGCTGGACCAGAAACTACAATCTGTTCTCTGCTGCCCCCTGCTGGCTGCCCAAGAACAAAGCTTTCCAGTGAGATCCTTGGAAACTGTCAAAAGTGACCCTCAGGAGATGCCCCTGCCAATCTCCTGCATCCACTCCTGCATTCATCCACCTAGACCTGGCCAGCCAAGACCTCCTTGGAGGCACAAGGAAGCCAATGCAAGGACCAAAGGCCTGAATGGGGAGGCTGCCTGCTGTGGGGCACAGTCAGCTCTCCCCATCTCTGCATTCCACCTCTCCAGAACTAGTAAGCTGAAGTATGAGATGCTGTGGATTCTGGAAAGTGGTAATGTTTTCCCATGTGCTGCCTTTGGATGATAGTAACAAGAAGATAATGTGTCCCTGTTCCTTCCCCCCACCACACACACACACACACACACACACACACGTATTCACCCAAAAGAAGCACACAAATAAGTGTGCTTTACAAGGCAGAAATTAGCAGCAGGAAGTCTACTGAGAAGGCGCCAAGAGAGCTGGACCAGCAAAGAAGAGAGAGACAGTGCAAAAAACACAATTAACAGGCTGAGTAAACCGGAAGGTATGTCAAAGGCTGATTATGATTCGTGCCCCCAGTTTAAAAAGAGGCTGAGTGCAGATTAGACTGGACAAAAACTGGCTTTGACAGTCATGAACCAAAATGTGGCCGGATTTTAATCCATTAGATGGTATGTGAGAAGGAATGGCCTGGGCTTTTGTAACAGAAACGTCCCTAACAGCTGCTCCAGTCTTTCAGGGAGGGACTGGGGTCCCCAGCTGTTTGAGTTCAACACTCCCTCAAGTACTAATGCCAAGGTGTCTCCTACCACACTTGGGGGGTCCTATGCCTATTCCTTTTTCTTGGACTTGCAAATGTCCTGGGCATCAGGAGGGGAGACTTCCACCCAGGATGCTTTGGAGCAAACCACACAAGGTCCTGCGACACATCCAGGCATCAGTCCAGCTGGGAGGACCATAGATGAATTGAGACCCTCACTGTCCCCAGGAAAAGGGGCCGCGATGGGGACACCGCACACAGAAGATAGGCAAGACAGGAGGCTAGGAAGCCTGCAGGCCACTGCACGTGTCCTCAAATAATGCCTCTGCCAGGCTCTTCATCTGTTATGAGCCGCCTCTGAGACTGCCCAGATCCCACCCAGGCCTTTCTTCCAGCGCAGTCAGGAGCTGCTGAAGGTCCCTTCTGCTCCCATCTCCCAGCCTCCACCCTACTCCTCCTTCTCTAGCCAGAGCCTTCTTTCCAGCCTAGGACTTTCCTTCCTTCCAGCCTCTGCAGGTCATAATGTCCCCTTCCTCTGACCACCTCTAAAATCTCCACCTGGTTTTTGGACAGTATACCCAGCAGCCCATCAGACACTGAGCCTGAATCAACCAAAAATTGGTTGACCTTTTTCCTCCACAGTGGGAGGACTTAAACCTCAAATCTTCCCAGGGCCACAAAAGGGAAGAAAAGGAAAAAGTTACCCATGTTAAAATAGATGCTGCCACCCCTGAAACCAGGAATATCCTCGTTTTACTGTCTGAGCCACCTGGGAAGCCCTCTGGTGGTCCAGGGGTCCTGGATTCAGAACCACAGACAAATGCAATCACACTGCACAGCCATATTCATGTAATTGATGTCTCTTGATTTTAAAAGTTTAGAGTCAACCAGTGGACAAAGCACAGAAGACTTAAGTTGGTGACAAAACAGAGGTGTTAACAGCCAAGATGATGGGAGAGTAAAAGTACATCAGATCAGTGAGGGAAGAAGTGGGAGATGGGAGGGGAGGTTGTGGCTCTGCCACCATCATCCTACACACGGGAGAATCCCTGCAGCCCAGTAGAGAGCTCCAGATGAAGGGTACCAAGCTACAAAAGTAACCAAAGAACTAGCAATATACTCCCCAAAATTAGAAGGCGGGGGGGGGGGAGAAGGAATGCAAGAGCACCAAAGCATTCAGTTCTCACTTTTCACTCACATGGGGTAAAAAGGACATGTGGGGAAACTGATTCACACATATTATTTGGAGACAGAGAAACCTACCAAAATAGGAAAAAAAGAAAAAAAAAAAAAAGAAAGAAAACAGGGTCCATTAAAAATTGCTGGCTCTGGGGGATGGGGGAGTTTGGGCAGGAAATTTCACTTTTATTCATAAGCTCGTCTGTGCCCTTTGGGTTTTTCTTTTTTAACCCAAGTCATGTGTCAGTAAAAAATGTTGTTTGCCATATCGGTCAACATAGGATGTTGCAGCCAGCAGACACTACAGCTCCCTGAACAGTGAGCCCTGAGGAGCTAAAGATGGAGACCAACGGACTGCTGGCTGCCAAGCCCTCAGCACTGCAGCCAACCCCAGTGTGTGCCCACAGGGGATTCAGGATGGAGAAAAGCAGGATACTGCGCCTATGAATTAAGGTGCATCTCGAAGGAATGATTTTAATGAGTCGAGACTCTTGCATCTTCCTATACATAGAAAAGTGCTAAACTTATTAACGTGAGATATCTGGCTTTCTTTAGTTAACATCAGTCTTTGGAAATTCCCAGAACCTGGTCTTTGTTGCAGATGCTCATGTATCTTGGTTCCTCCCTTACCTCTTAGGAGCAGTCCCTCGAGCTGAGAGGCTGTCCTCTGGCGCGTGAGTCCTTAGAAAGTCCTCTGAATATAACATAATTCTCACCTTCTAGGTTGTGCTTTTTTTCTTTTTTTCTTTTTTGTCCATTATTTTGATTTTATAAATTAATGTAAAAGATGAAAAACTGACACCAAAATCCTGATCAACTGCACCAGAAATATTCAGTACCCTGCTGTTGGACTGGGAGTGCAGGGGGGACAGTGAGATGGCGGGATGGGGAGGTTGGAGGGAGGGGCAGGTGGAGGTGGGGGGGACGGGTGGAGGTAGGCGGGTGGAGGCAGGAAGCTTGGCGCCTGCGCACTAGCCTAGCATGTTCCGGCAGCGCAGTCGCTCCTCCTCGCGTTTCTCCTCCAGGCGGTTTTCCAGCAGCCTCAGCTCCCTCTGCACCGCCTTCCGCATGGACGGCTCCAGCTCCAGCACTTTCTCCAAGTCGGCCTTGGCCTCTGCCTCATTCCACACCTCGGCGTGAGCCCTGGCCCGCACATAGTAGGCCTTCACGATGCCTGTGGGGAAGATCCTGCTGTATCCGCCACCTGGCCCGGGAGGCAGCCCTCACCCGCCAAGAGGCTGGGCTTCACCAGCTAGCGCAACCTTTAACCTTGGCCATGATGACTCTTAACCTCTCTGTACCTCCGGAGCCCGGCCCCTCCACTATAAAATACGGATGACGATAATAATCGCGGTACCCACTCCCCTCCCGCGGACCCTTCCAAGACCCGGTAACTAATTTTACATTCACAACTTTTTAAGTCTTTTCTTATAGAGGCTCCCCAAATGATACAAGCTCTAGGTCCTATCCCTAAACCTGTCTCTCACAGTCATTATGAGAATTAAATGAAAGAAATGCAGAGAAGTGTGTGGCGTAATGTAAGTGATCCTGTAACGTTCTTCAAACATCGTCTTCACAAATATTGCCATATCCCCCCACCACAGATACTCAATTCAGTTCAGTTCAGTCGCTCAGTCATGTCCGACTCTTTGCGACCCCATGGACTGCAGCACCCAGGCTTCTCTGTCCATCACCAACTGCTGTAGTTTACTCAAACTCACGTCCATTGAGTCGGTGATGTCATCCAATCATCTCATCCTCTGTCATCCCCTTCTTCTCCTGCCTTAAACCTTTCCCAGCACCAGGATCTTTTCAAATGAGTCAGCTCTTCGCATCAGGTGGCCAAAGTATTGGAGTTTCAGCTTCAACATCAGTCCTTCCAATAAACAATCAGGACTGATTTCCTTTAGGATAGACTGGTTAGATCTCCTTGCAGTCCAAGGGACTCTCAAGAGTCTTCTCCAACACCACGGTTCAAAAGGATCAATTCTTCTGCTCTCACTCAGTTCAGTTCAGTTCAGTCACTCAGTCATGCCCGACTCTTTGCGACCCCATGAACCGCAGCACGCCAGGCCTCTCTGTCCATCACCAACTCCTGGAGTTTACTAGGATGTACTTAATATTGTTCTCTATACTGATTGTCCCCCCTTTTAAAACCCATTGACTGCTCCACACAGGTTTGGTGACTTTCATTTGTCCTAATTCACCGTAAAATAAAATAATCTCCCACAACACCACAAAGCACCGTTCATCCATCACCTGTGATACTGTTATAGGCTTAGGGAAACCCCGCTGGGTGGAAGATCTGACGTCTTGACCAGGTCAGGAGAGAGAGCTACGAAGGTCTGTGCCTGTGACTTTGGACCTGTGGGCGGGATTGGACCCCTGCCCCGCCCACACCGCCCCGCCCATCTCGCCCCGCCCATCTCGCCCCGCCCCGCCCACCTGGGTGGTGCCGGAGGATGTCACTAGTGTGTTCCAGCACCTCGTAGTACTCCTCCTTCTTCAGCAGACACTGGCAGTAGTTCAGGATCAGGGTGTTGATCATCTTCTCCAGCTTCAGCCACTGCACCTCCCAGGGTTTCTCCTGCCGGTGGAGAAAGCTCTGCTTCCGCCGCGCCCTACCCCCTTCCTCACCACGGCCATGGCCAGCGCACCCCACTTCCCATCCCCACTGGCAGGCAGCCTCTCACCTTGGTCTGCAGGTTCCTCAGGCAGACGATGGCTTCCTGGTACTTGTTGGAGGCCTCCTCGTAGCGGCCCAGCTTGAAGAGCCGGTTTCCTTCTCCATGGAGGATGGGCACCGCCTGCATCTTCTCATGGTTATTCAGATTCCAGGTCTCCCTCTGGTACTGGCTCGGGGCCTCGACCTGCTCCAAGAGCTGCAGGTCAGTGACGCAGGGACCCTGGGTGCCCGCAGCCCAGTAGGGCAGGCCCTTTCCCCTGCAAGGGACCAGAGACAGTGGACCCAGAACATCTGGCTAAAGTCAGCTTTGCGTTTTCCACAGTAAGGATTGGGGGGCAGAACCATGCTTGCTGGCCAAACACAGGCAAACAGGGAAAGGAAGCAAGTGCCCCCTCCCCACCACCATGGCTTTACCCTAAATCAGAGCCTCTGTGCAAAGTAAGAAAAGGTAGTTTGTCAATACACTTTACTGATAATACTCAGAAAATTGCCATGACACTCATTTTGTTAGAACAAGACACTTCAATGCCATCTACTGGGAAATTATCATTATAAAATCACAAATATATATTGTCTCTAATGAGCACCTTAGAGGCGAGGTTCTTGTGCTGTGCGCAAGCTGTGCAGCTGTTCAAGGGACCCTGAAAAGGCCCCTTGTTGATGCGATTCTCTTGTTTATTTGTACTCACCCATGTAACCCTCAGGCTGAACCTCAACCTTGGCCATTAGCTGAGTCTTGCTCTGGTTTGATGCTCTCCCATCACCCCACTGACAGGGACCATCAGTCACACTGAGGTCCGAGGGAGACAGTATGGATGGTTCCAGGCAGTTCTCCCACTATTGGAGAACCAGATTGGAACCCTCAAACCACAGGGACTGGGACTGAGAATATAATTCTAAACTTCTGAGGGGAAAAGGAAGTAGATAACCAATAGAAATAAAATGCCTCCAAAAAGAAAAAGAACATTTTTTAAATGGATCTCAAAGGGGCTTTTCCTTTGGAAAAGGCAGAGGATGTTTTCTTGGTGGAGTGGAAGGGTCCAATTCCAGTTCTCCCATGGTTTAGGAACCCTTTCTGGTTTTCTAAATAGGATCTGGGTGATGTCCAGTGACCCGTGGGACTGGGCTCCCTTGAAGCCCATTGGCCCCAGTTGTTCTGTGATGCAGGGACCGTCCCTACCCCACCTCCCACACCCCAGGGTCACACCTGCAGCAACTCGATTATGAAGATCAGTGGCTGAGGCTCCTTCTGCAGCTCATCCAGATCCTCGTAGCCCAGAGTGTGGTAAGCGAACATGTTGGCCAAGCCACACGTGTGCACGTGCCACTCCGTGGGGTCCTTACCCTCCGCCATCTGCCGCAGGCTCCGGGACAGGATGGGGTAGACCCCTGTGTGCTGTGGGGAAAGGGGGGCAGATGATATCAGGCTGTCTGCTCAGAGCCAGCTGGGCCACAAAGAGCCCCACCCTGGGCGCCCCCCAGAGCAGGACCTCTACCCCACATACACACACTTGTCCCATGGCTGTTACTACTCATCTAATTACTGCAGCTACCTGTGTGCAGAGTGTGCTACACCCGTTAGTACTTTTAATCCTTAAGATGACCCTATGAGAGGGGCACTATTATTCTCCCTATTTTATAGATGTGGGAACTAGAGCCCAGAGAGGGTAGGTGATTTGTTTAATGTCACACAGCTAGCAAATGGCAGAGTCAGGATGCAAACCCAGTTCCGGGGTCCACACTGTAGCTACAATGCTAGGCTGCCTCTTGCCAGCCCTTGTGGTCGACTCTAACAGGTTTCTCTCCCAAGGAGACCCTGAGTCCGTAGAGCCTGTGACTCACAGGGAAGGGAGCATGGAAAGTAGTGGAAGGACCAGGGTTCCAAGTCCTTGAGGGCCATGTTGGTGTCCTAATGGCCCTGCTGATTGGCAGCGAGCCTGGATCACTGCAGCCCCCTGAGTTCCTGCCCCCTGGGTTGCACCAGTCTGGTAGTGGGGCTGTTACAGGGATTAGATGAGATAGTGCTGAGGTAAGGCCAGCTCATCACAACCTCACCCAGCACAGGAACTGGGGTGGCCATCCTCGGGGGGTGGAGATGGGCTAGGAAAATCAGCTGCTTGTCCTCAGTGAGCTAGGATGCCCCACAGACGAGCTCCAAGAACTGCTCTCCTGGGAACGGGTCCTGAGATGGCCCATCTCAGCCTCCTGCACGGCAACTCCAGTAAAGAGACACCCCAAAAGTGAAGGGGCAGGAACGGTTCAGCTTGGTCTCCAAGTCACCAGTAAGAAGATGAAGGTCACCCTGCCCCACCCCCATCAGCCAGGATTAGCCCAGAGTAGCTTCAGCGTCCTCATGAGCAAGATGAACAGATGGCAGTTAAGCCTGTTGAGATTAAGCCTGGATGAAGGGAGAGTGGGGCCCCCAGGGAACAGCTTACTGCAGGGAGAGCTCACTCCTGGCCCACACACAGCAGCCGCCAGCTCCCCAGAAAGTCAGCAGTTAGTGCCAACCCCGCAGCTGTGCGGCTGGTTGGACATGACCTCAGACCAAGGCCCGGACCTCAGACCAGTACCACTCTAGCACCACCAGGATGCTAGTCAGCACGCTGGGCTGTGGGATGCCACCAGGAGTAGGCAGAAGTCCCAGGAAAAAGTATAGAGGCCAGAACTCCATGGCTCCACACCCATCTCTGTTGCACCTCCGCTGAGATTGTCCTGGGGACCCCAGGACCATGCCCCTCTCTGAGACTTCAAGGCCAGAGCCTGGTTCTGTCTGACGGGCTCTATCTATTACTATCTGGAGATTACAAGCTGGCACTCGGGAGGCCACATTCAACTCCCAGATTGATTTTGTTTCATCCTTCATGTGGTGGGGGTTTTGTGTTAATGAGTTGTCAACACTTAAGTATTGAAAGAGTTCACAGACTAATGAAAATTTCTGGTTTGTGTCCAAAACTCAGACTATCCGGCCACACCAGACCTGCCCCTTTCACACAGCAGCCATCCAGTTGGAGATAAGGAGAATCTGCCCCTGTGAATGGAGCAGATAACCTTCAGTCACCCAGGGTCCCTGGCCCCTGTGGAATTTGCATTTGTAACCCTGGCCTTGGGTTTCCCAGGCAGCTCAGTGGTTAAAAAAATGTGCCTGCCAATGCAGGAGACCCAAGAGACATGAGTTCAAACCCTGGGTCAGGAAGATCTCCTGGAGTAGGGAATGGCAATGCTCCTGTATTCTTGCCTGGAAAATTCCATGGACAGAGGAACCTGGTGGGTTACAGTCCATAGGGTTGCAAAAGAGTTGGACATGACTGAGCAGCTGAGCACACACACACACACGCATATACACATACAACCTCTGGCCTCACTGGACCGGGGACCAGCAGAAAATTAAGCATAGAGACCAGTGTGCTCCCTGCATGGAGGGAGAGGCACCACAATTCAGGGAAGAAGCTCCCAGAGCCCCTGACCACCCCTGCCTCTTCACACTTCCTGGCCTGGATGCTACCTCACTCCCCACTTCTAAGCCTGGTGAACTCCTATTCATCCTTCAACACCCAGACCAATGTCATTTTCTTAGAGAAGTTCCTGCTATGATCCTCAAGCAGTTAGTCACTCCCCTCCTGTGGCTCTAAATCCCTCTGTCCTCATTTATATTGTGGTGCCACCTGCCCTGCATTGTAATTACCAAGGTGTCTGCTCCTTGTCCAGAATGCAAGTTCCTAGAGAGATGGGGACTTTGCCTGTTTCATTCCTAACACCTAGCACAGGCCAGACCTGGTGCCCACTGAATGTTTTCAGATAGACAGGCATATGGACAGATGATGGCTGGATGCTTAGTGATGAAAGAGTGGATTATGAATAACTGGTTGAAGGGAAGGATGGATGAATTGATGCCTGAGTGAGTGAATGGATAGAAAAGTGGATAAAAGGTGAATATGTAGGTGAGTACATAACTCTGGGCTGCCCCAGTGGCTCAGTGGTATGGAGAATCCACTTGCCAATGCAGGAGACACAGGGTCAATCCCCGGGTCAGGAAGATCTCCTGGAGAGGGAAATGGCAACCCACTCCAGGATTCTTGCCTGGGAGATCCCGTAGACAGAGGAGCCTGGAGGGCTACAGTCCATGGGGTCACAAAAGAGTCAGACACTTCTTAGTGAGTAAACAACAGTTACAACAAAATAACTCTGGGAAGTGTGTGTGTGCACATGCATGTGGACGTGCGAAATCATAGTGGCTGTGAACTGGGAAGAGATGGGGGCAGGGCTACTGGAAAAACCAGTAATCTTTGTGGCAGAAAAATGACCATCCTGTGAGATGGGCAGGACACTCATGCGCATGATGTAGCCAAAAGAACACAGGCCCCACAGGGAACCAAGAACCAAGCCCACATTACAGGAATAACAGCAGTTTGTGGTTCTGCAAACAACAGATCAATCAAGCAATCCAGAATTTATTGACAGCTCTCTGCACTCTACACCCTACATTAGCAAATATGCATTCTGTGGAGAAGGGGCCCTTGTTGGTGACCAAGCTTGTCTAACATATGGCCTAAATGACAAGCACATATGGGTCTAAAACAAGTACGAGAGCTTTGTAAGCAAAGTCAATAGATACCATTTTAACTGAAACCACAAAAAAGCCAGTTTTCTGAAGACTTGTAGAAATAAGACATATTTTAAAGTTAAAACATCAGCATAAAGATGCTCAACTAATATTTGCTAGTGTGGAAGTGAAAGTGTTAGTTGCTCAGTCCTGTCTGACTCTTGTTGACCCCGTGGACTGTAGCCCTCCAGGCTCCACTGTCCATGGGATTCTCCAGGCAAGAATACTGGAATGGGTTTCCATTTCCTCCTGCAGGGGATCTTCCCAACCCAGGGATCAAATCTAGGTCTCCTGTATCTCCTGCATTGGCAGGTGGTTTCTTTACCATCTGAGACCTGGAATATCTGCTGATGAAGAAATGAATAATTCCTTGGTTGGGACCTCTAGTGGTAGAGAACGGCATTGCAGCCTGTCTGATAACCATAATAGCCAAAAAGGGATACTCTACAAAGAGGGAACCAGGGATCCATCCCTGATCCTGTTTCCGAGATGGTTTGACCCAGAGCAAGCTACTTTCCTTCTCTGAGTCTTATGCTTCCTCATCAGTGAAACAAGGGAGTTAGAGTCTAAAATGCTTCTTAGTAAAAATAATAGCTCCCACGTCTCAATTGCCCCATACCATGATTTGCCCCAGTATACATAATATCATGTAATCCTTACAACTGCCCCCTAAAATGAGGATTTGTTCATTTCTACATGAGTGCTAGCAGGGCAAAAGGACTTCCCCAGGGTCACACAGTGTCTCTTGCATTGCAGGCGAATTCTTTACCATCTAAGCCACCATGGAAGCCCAAAATGTGAAGTTACTGGATATTAGATATCATTAAGAAATTGTTGAATTAAAAAAATATGATAAGGATATTGAGGTTATATTTGTAATATCTTTCTTTTTAGAGAAGGATACAAATTATAGTATTTACAGATGAAACAATACAGTGTCTGAAATGTACTCTAACCATATGGGATAAGGAAGGAAAGTGGAAAATGGGCTTAGATGAAATAAGGCTGGCCATGGATTGATGGCACCCAGCATAGGATGATGCATATTTGGAATCTGATTATATTTTTTGTTGACTTTTGTATAAGTTTGAAAGTTCCCACAAGAAATGTTTGTTTAAAGGTCAGTCAGCTTTGCCATTTCTATTTGGGTCATAGACCAAGAAGATTGCCTTCTCCAGGTGATTGTTAAGAGTGCCCATATGAGAAAACAAGCTTGTAATGTCAGCAGGAATGGAGAGGAGGGCAGAAAAGTGACCTGTGGCCCAGAGTCTCCAGTATCCAATAATCCTGCATGAAAGTGAGGGCTGTGCGGCAGGCCCTGCTCCCATATCCTACCAGCCAGCCTTGACAACCGATTGTCATTTTAGCATCACCTGTTCTTATGGAGGAATCCATCTCCACCTTTGGACTTCCCTGGTGGCTCAGTGGTAAGGAACCCACCTGCCAATGCAGGAGACATGAGTTTGATCCCTGGGTCAAGAAGATCCCCTGGAGAAGGAAATGGCAACCCACTCCAGTATTCTTGCCTGGAAATTCCATGGACAGAGGAGCCTGGCGGGCTCATGGAGTTCACGGGGTTGCAAAAGAGTCGGACACAACTGAGCAGCTAAACAACCTTCATCTTTACAGTGGCTGAGAAGGAGGAGGCAGAGGTCGCCCCGAAGAGTTTCATTTTACCCTCACTTTCCTGAAACACAGCCGGCGTGCCNACAGAGGAGCCTGGCGGGCTCATGGAGTTCACGGGGTTGCAAAAGAGTCGGACACAACTGAGCAGCTAAACAACCTTCATCTTTACAGTGGCTGAGAAGGAGGAGGCGGAGGTCTCCCCGAAGAGTTTCATTTTACCCTCACTTTCCTGAAACACAGCCGGCGTGCCAGTGCAGGTGGCAAATGGGTGGGGCCTACTTACGATGGTGTCGCACCAGAACTCGGCCACCTCGCTGACCCGCATGGACGTCAGCAGGATCTCCCAGACCTCCAGCTTGAACATGTTGCCAATGATGATGTGCATAGGGTGGCCCACCTGCTTGCTGTCGTCTATCACCGTCCGCTCCTCATCACATTTCATGGTTCGGAAATGAAAGGTCACCTGGTCACGGAGAGAGTGGACCCTGATCAAGACCCGCCTCCCAAGGCCCCCCAGAAGCCACCCATGTCTCCGACTCCCTGGGCCGTCCTCGCTCAACTCCCACCAGCACCCCCACCCAGCCGGTGCCCCCCCTCCTAAAGGACCCCATCCCACTCTAGACAGCTCCACAGGTCAGGACGTCCTTCCTTCAATACACCCTAGATCTGAGGCCACTGACCCAGACACTCCGTCATCCAGGAAGCCCACCAGAGACTCCCAGACAAATACCCTGACCCTGCATGCCCTTCCTTCTCACTCAACATTCGGGATTTCAGAAAATTCCCAAAGCTCCACCCTCACTCCACACTTAAGTTTAATTTGAAAAATGTCAAAAACACCTGGGGGACTTCCCTAGTGGTCCAGTGGCTAAGACTCTACCCTCCCAGTGCAGGCGGCCTGGGTACAATCCCTGGTCAGGGAACTAGATCCCACATGCAAAAACTAAGACTTCACATGCTGCAACTAAGACCCAGTGCTGCCAAACAGATAAATATTAAAACACACACTCACACACACCCCAGGGAATGGGCATCAAGCCAGAGCTATGGAGATGCCCACGGTGGGCTTGGGGGCTGATAATTCCAGGAAGGACCTCCTGGCCATTTGCTGGCAAAGCAGAAGAAGGGTGTTTGCAGTGCCCTGTGACCCAGCTAGAATGCAGAAGGCTGCTAGAATGCAGAAGGATTTTTGTCTGGCCTAGGGGGTGGGTCCCACTCACTCGGGCTCCAGTAATGAAGTTAGGGAGATCCCCTGTGCCCCCATGCAGAATGGTTTTCTTGATCCCTTCCACATTCAGGAGTAGAGTGGCGTCCATGGCTCCAGGTGCAGGGAGATGTCCAGCCCGGCCGAGATAATCTGCTAGCAAAAGGTACTTAGGGCTGAGAGGTGGGGATTTGCCCTGCTGGGTGGGGTGTAAACAAGAGAAATAAGGTGGGGCCACTCCTGATAGCCTGGGTTCTGCCCCAGCCTCTGCTTCTAGCAGTGAGACAGGGATCCTGCCTGACATCCACCAGTACCCCTCAGCTTCTGTTCTGTCCCCCGACCCCAAGAAGGAGGGAAGATAGCTGGAGTTTTCTTAAAGAAGACAGGGGGTCAAGAATGAGCAGGAGAGAGGCCACAGGCCAGGAGGAAAGGACAGGGGACCAGAAACCCCCTTTGCCCTGTCTGAACTTGGGACCCTGTCTCAGACTCTTGGTCTCTTTGGAGCCCAGGCCAGGACCTTGCAGCCTTTGCAGTCCTACTTCCCCTTTCCTATCACCCTCTCCTCCCCAAGATCTGCCCACCAGAGGATGTAACAGAGTGGCCAGAGGGCAGGGCATGCAGGTTTCTGGCTGGTGTGCTGTTCCTAGTTGCTCAGTTGTGTCTGACCGTTTGCAACCCTATGGACTATAGCCCGCCAGGCTCCTCTGTCCATGGGGATTCTCCAGGCAAGAATACTGAAGTGGACTGCCATTTCCTCCTTCAGGGGATCTTCCCAACCCAGGGATCTAACCCAGGTTTCCCACATGGCAAACAGATTCTTTACCTTCTGAGCCACCAGGTTTGGGAGAGCCCTAAAAGAGAAGGGGGCCAGGTTTGGAAGAAGTTGAGACACCCCCACCAGCCCTGCTCCTATCCCCTCTACAAGGTCTGGCTGGGGGCAGTGGGCATTCTTGTTCCCTTAGGAGGGTCTCAGCCCTGTGCCTTGGAACCCAGACAAAGCTTATTCCCAGCATAAGAAAGGCAATGCCAAAGAATGCTCAAACTACCGCACAATTGCACTCATCTCACGTGCTAGTAAAGTANTTTAGACTTTGAGGGAGAGGGAGAGGGTGGGATGATTTGGGAAAATGGCACTGAAACATGTATACTATCATGTAAGAAACGAATCGCCAGTCTATGTTCAATACAGGATACAGGATGCTTGGGACTGGTGCACGGGGATGATTCAGAGAGTTGATATGGGGTGGGAGGTTGGGGGGAGGGTTCAAGATTGGGAACTCATGTACACCTGAGATGGAAAAAAAATAAATTAATTAATTTTTTAAAAAAGACAAGAAAAAATAAATAAATTTTATTTCTAAAAAAAAAAAAAGATGCATAAGTCCTGGGAAGGTAGTGTACAACATTGGAAGTATACTTAATAATACTCTATTACATATTTCAAAGTTTCTAAGAAACTAAATCTTAAAGTTCTCATCACAAGAAAAAAGTTATAACTGTATGTAGTGATGGATGTTAACCAACTTTATTGTGGTAATCATTTTACAATATTATGTTCTATGTTGTGCATTGTATATATTGTATTTTGTATGTCATTATGTTGTATGCCTAAAATAAATACAATGTTATATGTCAATTATATCTCAGTAAAAACCAAAAGACTTCTCCTTACCTGTTTATGAAAAAATTCCTACTTTAAAAAAATACCAAGCTATAGTGACATCTTTATATATCTGTAAGTTTTACTTGAACTCAGAGACCCACAAGCTGAATAAATGGTTGTAAATCTCCTACAACTTCTGATGAAATTGACTGAGAATGGTTAAAAAGAAGTAACAATTACGAGGAAAAATCTTGCCTTTAGTGTTGGTCTCTATGATACCATTTTTTGCTATATTATGTAAGATTCAGAAGTGAAGATTATGTATCAAAATGCTGATATCCTCTCTCTCAATCTGGCAAACAGTGCTAGAGAGTAAATTGTGATTTGGTTAACACTTAAAATCTGGCTCCCTCTACTGGAGGATATGATACTTTTCCTCCTTTCCTTTTAACTGAGGTCCAAAAAGCACTGGCAGGATTGGGGTTCACAGTTCAGGTTTTTCTAGTCCTTGTGCATATGGAAATTGCCTGATTGATCAACTGGGCTTATACAATAAATTATGTATGATACACATTAATAACATTCTGTAGCAATTACTGCATCAAATTAATATGTATTTCTTGATTGCCTCTGAAAGTCAGACGCAGGATATACAAAGATGTATGAGATAGGATCTTTGCTCCTCAGAGAGCTTATAGCTAATTAAGTTATATGAATGATATAGTTAATAGCTAATTAAGTTATATGATTCCAGGGTATACATAGCTCCCTGTCTGCAACTCCCAATGGCCAAATTAAGTGACCTTTTTCACATTAAGAAGCACTGGTTCTTGACAGATGATTGATATTTTCTTTGCGTAGTCACTTAATCTCCTTTATTTGGTATTGGTTCCCATACAGCTAGCTTTAAGGACCAGAACTAGAAATTAGTGATTTTATTTTTTATTTTTTTAAGATATTTTTTTAATTAATTAAATTTTTTTTTTTTTCATCTCAGGTGTACATGAGTTCCCAATCTTGAACCCCCCCCCCCCACCTCCCACTCCACATCAACTCTCTGGATCATCCCCGTGCACCAGTCCCAGGCATCCTGTATCCTGAATCGAATACAGACCGACAATTCGTTTCCCACACGACAGCACACATGTTTCAGTGCCATTCTCCCAAACCTTCTCCCCCTCCCTCTCCCTCAAAGTCCAAAAGTCCATTCCATGCATCTGTGTCTCTTTTGCTGTCTTGTATACAGGGTTATCATCACCATGTT
>SJYA01002932.1:1679520-1712112 GCA_006410615.1 Neotragus moschatus | reverse complement strand
GTTTCAGTGCCATTCTCCCAAACCTTCCCCCCCTCTCCCTCTCCCTCAAAGTCCAAAAGTCCATTCCATGCATCTGTGTCTCTTTTGCTGTCTCGTATACAGGGTTATCATCACCATGTTCTAGATTCCATATATATGAGTTAGTATACTGTATTGGTGCTTTTCTTTCTGGCTTACTTCACTCTGTATAATGAAATTAGTGATTTTAAAGAGAAGGTGATAATTTGTGTTGGAGTGGGTTATAAAATTTTGGTTCTGTTATTACTGTAGAAAATTATTTTGGATTATCAGTGAATAAAGTTCTTTTTTAATGGAAAAAAAGTGAGAAATGATGTGAAGACATGGTGTTTGGCGCCACCTTGTGGTCAACTTAGGTTCTTATGCCTTGGCTCCCCCTGGCCTTGAGGGTGAGAGGACCCGGAGCAGCAAAAAGCTTTCTCGAGCAGAGGCTGACAGGCTACAGGAAGAAGAGACACGGGATCCTGCCGCAGCGAGAGATGAGAACATGACATTAGGAGCCCAAGAGCTGCGTTCAGAGGGTTGATCGCTCCTCTTATTCTCTGACCATGTGGCCTTGGGTATCACCCATCCTGTCTCCTTTTTTTCCCAAATGGGAAAATCAACCTCTCCCCACTCCCTCTCTATGAAATTGAGAAGCCTCCCCCTAGAGAGTGAGTGGGGCCCAAAAAACCAGGCACCCCTAAAAGTTTTGACTGCCGTGAAAAACCACTGGCATACAGGAGGCCAAACCTGGGCCAACTGGTCTGGGCCATGAACCCAGCCTGGGGCAGCCCAATCACCCCTCCAGGACCCATCCCTCAGTGCTCAGAACTTCCTCCTCCTCCTGCGGGCCCAGCTTCATCCTTCTCTAGGGGCAGGAGTTAAGGGGGAGTGGGGGTAAGGCAGTGGCCCTTCTTTTCTGTTCTATCCTTTCTGCACCTACACAGCAATCTAAAGCAGTCTGCCTGCAAAGGAGGTAAGATGGGTGTTTAGATGGCAAAACTACAAAGGAAAATCAAAGAGATTTCCGTGAAAGTCGAGGAAAGGAGGGCAGAGAGCAGGGGCAGGGCTTGCTTCTGGGGTCTCAGCAGCGTTCTGTTTCTTCACCCAGCTGATGGCTACATGGGGGTGGGGTTCGTAAGCATTCGTGCGACTAGACTTTACATTTTAGGCATTTTCTGTCCCTGATAGCGTTCACAGAAGAAGAGAAAGTTCTAGCTGGGTCTTGTGCCGCTTGCTCTCTTCCTCTGCTTCAGCTGTTTCGCAGAGAGTCGAAAGGCACACGTGAGGATTTTCCCATTGTCCAGCAGTGGGAACTCCACGCCTCCACTTCAGGGGACACAAAGTTTGATTCCTTGCATGCCAAGCAACACAGTTGGGAAAAAAAGGCACACACACCTAGGGGTCCAACTCACAGATTTGGCCCATGGTTGGTCAGACTGGAGGATGCGAAGGGAAGGGGCTGTTGAAGCTGATGCCAGAGGTTTCCATTTCACTGCTGAGAAGAAAGAGGTGCTCAGGCCATAGCCTCTAGATGGACCCAAGTCACTGCTTGGCCCCCAAACTAACCTCCAAATGGGCTTCATAAAAACAGAACTCTAATAATCCTAGTTCCCTCTGAAAATTCAGGATAAATTCTAAGCTCCTTCCCCAGCCTATGGGATCCTGCCAGCCCTGCCTCCTGTCACCTAGCCCCTAGCCTCTCCATCTTGCTTGGCCTTCCTCTGCTCCTGGAACTTGGTGGTACTCTGGCCTCCCAAAATAGCCCCCTCTGTTGGAAAACCTCTTCTGTTTTGCCCCCTAACTCCTCAGCTAAAACACTATATGCTAAGGGAAACCTGCTCTGACCCCCAATTCCTTTTATATCCTCTTATCATCCCCTAACATCTCACATTCATGGCATTTAGCACAGTTTAACATCTGCTTCTTCCAACACACTGGCAGTTGTAGGAGGTCAAGTTTACTGGAGAAAGTTTTCTGTTAGACAAGGAGCCCTCAGAGCAAGGCAAAGCTGGAGCTCCTTCTTGTCTTCCAACCTCCTCCCCAAGAGTCATGGATGGAGCTGGACCTAGAAAACCTCAGCCTAGGACCACGGACTGGTTTTTACTTCTTGCAAGGAAGCCCAAGACCCCCTGCACCCACACTCCTTCCCTGGGAGCCTGCTTCCCTCCGTACATCCTCCTTTCCACTCCTACACTCCACCCTCCTTGAAAGGGAATGAGAGAGGCTCCTCATTCAGAAGAAAATGTTTCTTCCTTCTCTCGTTGCCATGGAGACTGCTCTCCTTCACCTGCCCTGTCAGTCACGGAGCTGAGCGAGGGGGACCAAAAGCTCCAAGCAGGAAGACCCTCTGGGGCATCACCGCCTCCATCCTGACCCTTGATGAGGCCATGGAATTCAAGGTTAGGAATTCAGGTTTCAGAGTCAGATCTCCAGGATTTAAGTTGCAGCTCCATTCTCTGTTCCATCTTGGGAGAGACACCTCACCTGTCTGAATCTCAGTTTTGTCATGTGCAATGGGAATAAAAATAGCTCCGACTTCATAGTGTTGCTGTGAGGATTAAGGAAGATTAAGAAAAGGAAATGCACTCAGCACACACATGCAAGGGCTCGACATATATAAGCTATCGTATCAATGCCTGTGATGTACGTGCCAGGCACTGGGACAGGCACACAGGCGTGGATGGACAATGGTGAAAGACAATCCAATTTGTGAGGTTTTGTTTCCAAGTGCGTCATCTTCCCTGAGTCTGTCACACACGTTCCACTTAGTTTGCAGAAAAATAATAACTCTTTCTTTTCCCCTTCATCTTTCACTGGAAGAGGACATGAATGAAATTCCCTAATTACAATAACAAATCCAACAAGCATACCAGAAGTGTGGGAACAAACACTTCAGATGCTTAGGAAACAACTCAACTGGGGAAGAAGTTGGACATGCCAGACAGAGCAGGGTTTTTCGAACCACAGCTCAAAACTCTTAGTGAACCGCTGAAAAATGAACGCAGCAAGTTGTCACCAGCATTTTCAAAAAATGAAATTATGTCAAAGCACCCCACACATTGTCAAGTATTGTTTCAGGAAGATTTTGTTTCAGTTACACATAGGTATGTGTGCTAGAGCAGGGGGGTCTCACCTGGGCCCTGGGCCCCCCAAACATGATGTTCTTTGTGGAAGAAGATCCCCACCCCCAAATACACACATACACACACACACACACACACACACACGTTCTTTGCTTGGTGAACTCATTCTGCAGATCTCAGCTTTAAGTGACATAATTTTTTCTCTTTGATGAACTGGGGACTTGTTGTTTGACTCATCCATGTCCGTCTCTCCGACACACNAACATGATGTTCTTTGTGGAAGAAGATCCCCACCCCCAAATACACACATACACACACACACACACACACACACACGTTCTTTGCTTGGTGAACTCATTCTGCAGATCTCAGCTTTAAGTGACATAATTTTTTCTCTTTGATGAACTGGGGACTTGTTGTTTGACTCATCCATGTCCGTCTCTCCGACACACACCAGGTTTGAGCTAGTTCACCAAGTTGGTTCACCTGTTTGGTTCACCTTTGTGGATCGTTGTCAGCACAGAGCTTAATCTATCAGACACAAGTAAATAATTGGAAGGACAGGTGAGGGGAATGAGGAAGGAGAAAAGGGGAGTTGAGAGACACCAGCATGACCTTGCTGGAGCATGTCGGTTTAAGGCGCCTACAGCACCCAGGAGAAGGGGAGCCAGGTGCTGGTTGGTTACAACTGTGGGGAGAGATGCAGGCTGAGGAGAGGCCGTGTACTATGCTGGAGAGGCTCATGGACCCTGGTCCCAGGGTGACAGAGTTTGAATCCTTGCCGCATATAAACTGGAAAATTGAGGTCCCTCTCCACCTCCATTTCCTCATCTAGTCTGAGGCTGCAGCGAGGGGCTCTTGAGTCCCTCCTATAAAGTGCTTGGAAATTAGTACCTGGTGCATAGTGCATGCGTGCGTGTGCTCAGCTGTGTCCAACTCTGTGCTGTGCTTAGCCGTTCAGTCGTGTCCCACTCTTGTGACCCCATGGACTACAGCCTACAAGGCTCTTCTGTCCATGGGATTCTCCAGGCAAGAATACTGGAGTGGGTTGCTATGTCCTCCTACAGGGGACCTTCCCAACCCAGGGATCGAACCCATGTCTCCCTCCTCTCCTGCATTGACAGGCATTCTTTAATCACTGCACCACGGCCAGGTACATAGTAAGTGACTCGTTTGAATCGGTCTCCCATGGGGAGAGTCCCTTTACCAGGGTGTGGGGGAGATGACCCAGAGGTGAAGAACAGATAAGGACTGACCCGTAAGTTGAAACTCGAGAATGGGAGGGGGGGCGAGTATGGGGGGAGGGGAGGTTCCAGGTGAGCAGGGCGGTGAGGAAATGGAGTAGGGATTACTTTGAGGGGGAGGAGGGAGGGGGCTTTCTAAATGGTGAATTTTCTAGCTTGGATGCTAAAGGGAAGGAGGGAGGCACTCAGCTGGACAGAGGGGATGGTCAGTGGGACAGGGGTGGGGGGCGTACTTGGAGTGAGGGTAGGGGGGCTGGGGGTGCACTCAATCTGTCCCCTCTTCCAGGATGGGTTTTCCTGGGGATCCGGGCTGGTGGCAAGTTTGGGGAACTGAAGGGCAGTCTCAGGAAGGCAGAGGGNGCTGGGTTAGAATAGGCTCCTGCCACAAGTTTCCAGCTAGTGACTGATACGCATGGCTTTTCCTTCTGTCCAGTGAGTCCGACAGTGACCTGGAGCCCGTGGGGGCAGGAATCCGGCATCTCCAAAAGGTGTCCCAAGAGCTAGATGAGGCCATCATAGCGGAGGACAGGTGAGCCAGCTTACCATGCTTCAAAGGACATGGCCAGGAGAGTCCCCTGCGAGCCAGGCCACTTTTTCAGGCAGCTCTCTTGTTCAGACTCTGCTGCGTGAGTCTAACCATCTCTCTCCCTCTCTGAGCCTCTGCAACATGCCTTGGTCTCCTCCTTGATCAAATACTTAGATTGGGGTGGTAGTTAGGGACACACCTGGATGGACGTGGCCCCCTAGGCCTTGGGCCCCAAAATGTGTCCATCACATATGACCGGGTACCTGGTTCCTGAAAGATCCTCCCTTCTTCCACCACTCACTCTCCATGGTTCCTCTCCACCATGCCCACCCTGGAACTGGGGAAAGTGACATGGTTGCTGTGAAATGCCTGGTCTGTCTGCTTAGGACCCTGTCCTGGGGCAGCACCTGGGCCTGGAGCTGCCCTAACTGGGGTCATACATACGTAGCTGTGATAGGCCCTGAGGCGGGTCTCCGCTGGCGCTGACTACATGCCAAGTGGGCCATGTACCCACCACACTGCCAGGTCTGGTCTTGTCTAGCCTGGGTGGGGAGGGTCTCTCAGAGCCTGCAGCACCCAGGACGGACAGCAGCTGTCCCCACTGCTCTCCCATCTCTAGTGGCGACATGACTGTTTCTCTCATCCGAGACTGAAGACAGCGCCCTTCAGGTAATGCCCTCCTTCCAAGCCTCTTTCTCAGAGCTTTCTTCTCCCTTCCCCTCCTCCTCCTGCTCCTCTTCCTCCGTGAGCTCGTAGGCATATCTGGAACTGAGTCTTTGTTGGAAAAAGAAGTAGAGTTGATGGGCCCTGCAGAGCCGAAAGCATGCAAATCCTCTGATCTGCTGGGAGCCAGGGCTGTGGCTAACCTCACTGAGCCCATCACTGATGGAGCACACGTGAGGCACTCCCAACAGGCACAACCACTTTCCAGAACCTCATCTGGAGGTGGGGGGCAGTCTCTGGTGTTCCCACTTCCCCTGGGGTGTGAAGGAGCTCTGTCTTGCAGGAAGCAAGCCATAGCTGACCACCATGCCCTCACACTCAGGATCCACACCTCCCGGGAGTTCCTGGAGGACCCAGGAGCTGGCGACGCCCCTGAGCTGCCACAAACGAGGACCTGACTCACAAAGCCCCAGGTGGGGGCTGCTTGGGGTCCTCTGCTTTCCTGCTTCAGCCACCTCTCAGCCCGCCAGGGACCACCTGCCACAGCCTGCAAGCGACTCAGGGAGATCTCGGAGGGGTGGGGGGAACCATTCATTTTACTTCACTTTGGGGCTTAGGAACTCAACCCATGCATGAGCTTTACAGTTGCTTCGTTTGTGACATGAAGTGCAGATGGCAGGTAATATTTGAGAGCTTAAGCTATGCATCCAGGAGGGGGATCTACAAAGAGTCAGACCATATTATCACCAGTGCGGGGACTCTTGAGAACCCAGATTTAGCACTACTTCCCACACAAGAACCCCGGTAGGAGGGGTGGGAGAGGTTTCCAGGCCCAAGGATCCTGGGTCCACAGGGACCTAGTCTCATTCTGAGCACAGGGCATTGTGGGCATAGAGGGCACACACTATTCAGTAGCGATTTCTGCCCTTTGTAAATTATTTAAGAAATCTGCTTTTTCATTTTATTAGAAAGAAGCCAGTGTGTGACTTTCCTGGATAACNAAGGATCCTGGGTCCACAGGGACCTAGTCTCATTCTGAGCACAGGGCATTGTGGGCATAGAGGGCACACACTATTCAGTAGCGATTTCTGCCCTTTGTAAATTATTTAAGAAATCTGCTTTTTCATTTTATTAGAAAGAAGCCAGTGTGTGACTTTCCTGGATAACACCGGTTTTTCATAATAAAGACTCTTTCTGTAGCTGGCATCTGTTTGTTGTCCTCGCTACCCCCACACCACTCTGGGCAATAGGTTCTGGGACCTGACCCATCACCCACCCCAACTCTGAGCCAGCCTGCCCCCAGATCAGGGGGAACACAAGCAATGGGAAAAGTCTCTTGGCTTAGTTCAGAGTAAAGTACGTTTTAAAGGCAAATAAGGTTTTTATTTAAGTGACAACATTTGAGAGTTAAAAACCAGCTCACATCAAAATCAAGACCAGTTGTAAAAATCTTTTTAACTTCATAGTGCTGTTTTTGTCTCGTTAGAAATCTCATATTTTACATTTTCTTTTCTAACAGATTTTGTACAAGGCAGCCATGAAAAATAGAATAAACCTTTTTCACCACAGAACCATCCACCACAAATAATACTGCGAGTTAAACACTTAGGAACAGTCAGACAGACAAGATCAGACAGGCTGCCATCACCGAGTAAACAAACAGAAAAGGACAGCGGGATCCGAGGGTAGGAGTCCCCACCAGCCAGCCGCCCTACTGTCCACCCCTCCTTGATGTCGCCTGCCTCTCCTGTGCATGAGGGGGGAGGACAAGCTCTCGATTTTTTTTTCCCCCTGCCCAATCACCCTGTTGGTTTCTCAGCCAGGAGTCAAGGACCCAGGCCATGCCTCGCTGCTTGGACTGAACCCTACTTGGGATTTTTAAGAAAGTTCCCCCATGCCTGGGGTAGGGGGAAGGGGAGGGGACGTTTCTTTTGGCTAAACCAAAAGAGAATAGGTTTCCAGAGCACTTGGCACCCCAACCCCCCAGGGATTCGGCAGGAAGGTTGGTCATTTAAGGCGGGGTCAAGTTGAGGCTCCGCAGGCAAAGCACCCTTCCCGGGCGGAGCTGCACCTGGGCTGGGTGGGTGAGTGTCCCTGCAAAACTGGCACCACCTCGGGACCCATTTCCACATGCCTCGGGGTCCGGCTTCCCTGGAAACACTGGCGCCATGCTTTGTCTTCAGGGCACTTCCGGGGCGTGGGTCTGGGCTCCAAAGTGGTAAAAGTACAGTTTAAAACCATGAGATCCAGCCTCCTCTCTTTCCTAGAGCCCACCCCCAGTAATGTCTGGAATACTGGGGTTCAGAATTGTTTATTTTCTGTGNCTTCCCTGGAAACACTGGCGCCATGCTTTGTCTTCAGGGCACTTCCGGGGCGTGGGTCTGGGCTCCAAAGTGGTAAAAGTACAGTTTAAAACCATGAGATCCAGCCTCCTCTCTTTCCTAGAGCCCACCCCCAGTAATGTCTGGAATACTGGGGTTCAGAATTGTTTATTTTCTGTGGCCCAGCACCCAGACTGGAGGGCCATTTATCCAAATACATGAAAAAGTCCGACTTTTTTTTTTTTTTTTTTCCCAATGTATCTGTTGCGGAGCCTAAGAAAGGAGTTGAGATCTTTAGAAAAATGCCATGAGACTGGAAGAGCAGGCCCTGGCTACAGATGCACCCTGAACCCCCAACAGGGCAAAGGTAGGGGAAGGCAGCAGGCAGGCCATCTATCGGGATAGCCCCCCGGGCTAGGAAGAACAAACATGCCACGCAAGAAACAAGGAGCTTTGGTCAGGCGGGAAGATCTGTTTCCCAGCCCCTGGGAGCAGGCACACCAGGAGCTGGAAGGATTCTCTAGAAAACAGCCAGACTGGGGGTCACAGAACTACTCCGGGAGAGGCAGCAGTAACCCCTCCAGAGAACACAAGTTGGTTCTTTGTTTTTCTCCAACTCAACTGGATGGACAAAAATCAAACAAACCACTAGCAGAGAAAGTGCATATTGGTTACAGAGTTGCCATGAAAGCAGTACTGAAACGAGTCTGATCACTATACAGAACCCCACGTACACACATTTACACACACCAACTGCAGCTCCCAAAACACTGTGTTCAGAACACCTCATTGTACACCTTCCATATCAAGGTGCAAGTCATCAGAGCCCCAAACCGGAGCTCTGGAAAGGAAGGGGTGTGGGCCCTCTGCTGGGGCTCACGTCCCAGCTCTGACCCCCACAACCACAGAACCCTGCTCCCCCACACTCCAAATTCTTCAGGGTCCCAGCCTCTCTTGCTCCCAGGCTGGGGTTCTCAAAAAAAAGGGGTAGAGGTACTCTAGCTGGGGGGGAAGTATCTCACACTAATTATTTCATCACTTGAGAATAATAATACATTAGTGGTTTTTGCAAAGAGGAGATGGATTTCAGAGAAGCAGACTATGTCTGCCCGAGTTTAATTCAGGGTCTATTTTGGAAAGGAGGGGAGAGATTGGCTTTGGGGTGATTATGCCATAGGAGCTGGTGCCCAATGGAGAGCCAAGAAGGATGAAATATTAAAGGAGGGATGGGCCCGTCATGAACCACCAGAAGGCAGGACCAGAGAAGAAGCTAGGGGAGATCACCCTTCCCCGACAGGCTTGCCAGTAGCTCTGGGTTTGGATGCAGATGCAGCGCTGGAAGTGGAGCTGGAGAAGACACAGTTCTCATAGAGCAGAGGTGGGAGCTGGGAACCTGGACCCCTCCAGCCCCAGAGGGGCGTCGAGTGTGCCAGGTGATTTACAGCAGGATCGGTTGCCCCCACCAGCAGCCACCACTGGAGAGGACCCTGGCCACATGGGAGCTGCAAGAGGTAGACAGCAGAAGCAACACTGAGCCGAACAGGTGCCTGCTGGGCACACAGATGTCTGGGCCCTGGGGCAGCCCAGCCCCTGACACAGAGCCCAGCTGAAAGAGCTGGACTAGCCTCAGCGACAGCCCGGAGGAACTCGAAGGCGCCCCAGAGATCACCCCACATGGGCAGGCGAGGGTCTGGGCCAGGAAGCAGGAGAAGTGCAGGAGACCAATGCCCTGGCCAGGGGCTCAGCAGCAGGAAGGCCTGGGTAGAATCTGAGGGAACCCCAGGAGAGCCAAGCCCTGCCAACCTCACGGGACGACCCAAGAGGAGGTTATAGGCATCAAATCAAGCTGAGTGGCCGGGAGAAGGGCAGAGAACACAACAGTTTGAGCCAAAATTACATGAACCCCCAGAGCTCTGGGACCTCAGCTGTCTGCCCTCCAGGAGCCAAAGGGAGAAATCACTCTGAGCTGAGCTGGGGAGGAGGAGCCAGGCCAGGGCCTGCTGGGAGATGTCTCTGTTCCTGGGACACCAGGTTGGAGCATCAGCACAAAGCAAACATCTCCATGGAGCAGGGACCCCCCTTCCCAGCAACCCCCGCAGAGGGGCTTCCTTGGAAGTGGGGCAATGGGCCCCCAGAGCCCCTCTCTCAGTCTGTGGAGAGGGTATAGATCACCGGGCACTCTGAAGGGCTCTTAGGCCTGAAAAGCCACAGAGGGCAGAAGTGCAGGACAGCCTAGGAGTCAAAAACACCCCCACGATCTCAGCTGGGGAGACCCCTCCAATTACAGAAGGAAGGCAGGGCCCAGTGAGGGCAAGCAACAGGCTCAAGGGTTCCCAGCCAGCCCAGCTAGGCAAGAGCCCAGGGCCGCAGCCTCACGGTGGAGGGCACCAGGGCAGGACTCTGGGAAGAGGGAGGACTGTCCTCCAGGGCCCCAGGAGAAAGGCGAGGATACGGAGGACAAGAAAGGGGGGATAATAGACAGCTGCAGGAGGACAGACCGTCAGCACCAGACCCCGCCCCCAACCGTCTGTGGACAGACAACTCAAACATAGGATGAACCTACTGGACATCCTCTCACTCCCAGAAAGTGGCCACTTGGCCACAGGCAAGCCAAGCCCAGGATAGTGACATGGGACGTTGCCAGGGGGCGGGCACAAATGCCACTTGCGCCCCCCTCCCCTCACCCCAGTGGGCAACCAAGAAGCTGCACTTGCCAGCGGCTGTTGGTCCCTGATTGGGGGGGCGCCTCCCTTTAGGGCCTGCCAACCATCACTGCCTAAGCCTCCAGAACTCAGAGAGATGGTCGACTTTGTCAAACACTTGGGCTCCAGGCAAGCCTGCCCCGGGGGTTACACAGACATCCACCCTGACTGGGGCTTGCCTTGCAGGCGTAGGGGAGCAGCAGCGACTGCATTGAGACCCCTGGATCTCACCCCTTTGCCGCCCAGGGAGCCTCCCCGCCAAGGCCAGGCAGGGTCCCTCCCGCCTCGCTGGTTGGACACTTTGCTGGACAGACACGGGAGGGAAAAAGCAGGAAACAGCCTGTGTCTGCCGGGGACAAGGCAGCCCCTCCCGTCCCCGCAGGCAGCCCTGGTGGGCCCCCCACCCCCTGCTCTGCTGCACCGCCCGGCCTTCAGGGCACCGACTCGAACTTGGGGGGCCCGCGCGCCCAGCTGAGCGCGGGCAGGGGCCGCTCGTGGTCCTTGTCGGACTCGGGCTGGCTCTGGGCCCGCTCGGGCTTGGGGTTGGCGGGTGGGTCGGGCTGCTGAACCGACATGGTCCGGCGCAGGTGGTTGCGCTTCCGCAGGAACTCCGGCTGCGCGTGGAGGCCAAAGCTGCCCTTGCGTAGGATCATGCGCGAGCTGTTCTTTTTGGGGCGCGAGCGGTGGCCGGCCTCCAGCGCTGCCAAGTGCGCTGCGTAGCCCTCGCTCAGGAACTGCAGAGGGGACAGGAGTTAGGTCAGTGGGGGGCGGGCGGGCCCTGGTCCGGTCTCCTTCCCCCGCCCCCACCAGCCCCAACATCGCCTCTTCCCTGGAGCATCCACCTTCTCCCCGACCCAGGTTGCTCACTACTCTCCGAGGCTCCCTGCCTGGCTTGGCACAACTGAGTGCTTCGGCCTGACCCAAGGGTCACACCTGGGATTTCCTGGATTCCTGAAGCTCTCTCATCCTTGTCACTTTCACTAAGGTCCCCCAAAGGTAAGTCTCTCCCCTCCTCCAGCTTCTATCCCAGGGAACTTCATTGATGTTTTCCTGGCCCCCACAGTGGCCCTCCCGGCCAATCCCTTCTGCTGGGCCTGCAGAACCTTGCTACTCAAAGTGTGGGCCATGGACCACTAGCATCAGCAGGAGCTGGACCCTTGACGGGCAGACTGTCAGGCCCCACCCCAGGCCTAGGAATCTGAATCTGCATTTAAACCAGCTCCCCCAGTCGTCCATGTGCAGTTTACAGTTAAGAAGCCCTGTTCTAACGGTCCCCACTCTGAGGTCCCAGCATCTCTGCCCTTCCGCCTGGTGCTCACTCTCAAGCACCTCCACTCAACGTGGGGCAAAGAGATCATAACCACCTTCCCATCAATCGCCTGCTTCTCAGTCCCAGGAATGGTACTACCTGCCTGGTTGCCCGGGGCTTCCGAGGTGGCCCTAGTGGTAAAGAACCTGCCTGCCAGTGCAGGAGATGTAAGAGACGGGGGTTTGATCCCTGGGTCCGGAAGATTCCCCGGGAGGAGGGCATAGCAACCCGCTCCAGTATTCTTGCCTGGAGAATCCCGTGAACAGAGGAGCCTGGCGGGCTATGGTCCATGGGGTTACAAAGAGTCGGACACGACTGAAGCAACTTAGCACACACGCACCTGGTCGCCCAGGTCAGAAACCAAGGGCCATCCTTGACATTCCGTTTCTCCTATCCTGAGAATCTGATCCCTTCGTTACCAAATCCAATCCCTCCTGCTTGAGAAGTGCCTCTCAAACCGCAGGCCTTCCCTGCCCTGCTGCCACCCTGCCGTTGCTTCCCCCACCACTTTCCTCTGATGCTCCCTCCAACCGCAGCCTGAGGGACCTCTCTGAATCATGAACCCCCTCCAGAGCCATCAAGTCCCAGCTTTGGCAAGACACACAGGCCCTCCACCTTGCCCTGCTCCAAGCCCTGCTCCAGCCCCCTCCCGCATCACCCTCAGCCAAGCCGAGTCACTTGCAGTCAGTTCCCAGAATTTACACTTGCTCTGCCACCTCCTGACCCTTCCTTTTGCTGCTGCCTCTGTCACAAAGGCTCATCCAAGCTCAGGCCCTTCACGGACACCTCCTCAAAAAACCAGCCTCGTCCCTGAGTCAGGGTCAGCTGCTCCTCTTTAGGGCCCACAATTCTCTGCGCTCCCCTGTCATTCATTATGCCTATTGCCACACTGCACTGTCATTGTTGGCTAGCTTCTCCATCTCCCCGTCTAGACTAGACGACGTGACATCCGAGTCCACCTGCACCCCGCGCAGGCACCCAGCTCTGTGTGTTGAATGAATGAATGAGCAAATGAACGACCAGATGACTGAATGAACAAACAACGGGATAAACCACCTTCTCCCCTCTCTGCTCTTACTGGCCCCACGCCCCCACTTGCACCCACCTGGCACTGGGTTTGGTACTTCTTGGTGGGCCGGCCCACAATGAAGATCTGGGAGGGCGGCAGGCCCAGCACGCTGTAGACGGAGATGTCCTTCGTGGAGCCGTAGGCGGCACTGATTTTGATGAAACACTGAAACACACGGCAGCTGATGGGGGCGGGGGCAGTGTATCCACCACGAAGGATTCCTAGACGTCCCCCCGGGGAGCACTGGTGGGGGACCCTTTTTCTGCACGCAGACAGACTCCAGGTCACAGGTCCACTTTGCCTCAGGGGCCACCCCCTGCAGTGGCCTCCCCTTCCTAAACCTCACCGTTCCCATCCATCAGTGGAGATGGAGGAGATACACACCTGACTGGGCAGTAAAAGGACCGATGAGAGGCACGTGAATGTGCTTTGCCAACTGGGCCTCCGCTTGGACAATCGGAGCATGTGGGGTAAAGGAGGGGCTCCCCCCAGGTTGAGGGAGGAGGCAGGGCCGAGGAGGAGGGCAGCCAAGGACTCACCCCTCCCCGGTTGAAGCCCCTCCCTGCCGGGCGCTCACCTCCTGCATCAGGTTGCGCAGGAAGATGGCCTTCTGCCGCAGCGGGTCGTGCACCAGCCCATCGGAGAAGAAGATCATGCCCTGTGGGAAGTTGTGCTGGGACAGCCACGACACCACCCGCTGCTTCTGCATGTCCGGCCGCCCCGTGATGTAGAGAATCATGTAGCCCAGGTCCTGCCAGTGCCTGGCGAGAGGATACGGCAGGGTCCAGCCCCCGCCCCCCACGAGCCACCCACTGCCCAGCGGCCCACACCCCCTGCTCTCTCCCCTACCCCCAAGAAGCTGGAGGAGCTGTTCCAGGCCATGGTAGGGGAAAACAAGGGGGACCCAGAAATTCACACCCCGAGTTGAGCCCCGTGAGCCCTAGCCATCCCCCCAGATGGCCACAGGTGCAAACCACATGCCCACAGCCCAGCTGCCCCCCCCACCCCTGCCCTTTCTGCTTGGGTCCCCTCCTTCCTGATGCCACCATCATCACTCAAGTTTCTGGAGCCAGAGACAAGCCACTTGGATGTCTCCCTTTCCCTCTGTCTCCCCGCCAATCAACGAGCCTTTGATTCTACCAGGCAGCATCTTCACTCCACACTCTCACTTTAACTCCACTCCCACGCCTCAGCTCAGGCCTATGGAACTGGTCCCCAAGAACTCCCAGGACTGCTATCGGTCCACTCTTGGCATGCTGATGATTCAGAGTCCTGGAGGACAGTTTCTTGTGCCCATGACTTATTTTCTTCCACTGGACTGTGAGTTTCCTCCAACTAGGAGCTCTTTCTGCATCAGTGCCAGAGCATAGAGCCTGGCCCAGAACCGGCCTCGGAAGACTCGAGGGAGGCAGACAGGAAGGGAGGAACTCAAGTGGTACCTCTTTTGTTTTTCTCTTGGCAAAATCCTTTCGCATCTCTCTCCGCAGTTCAACAGCACTGGGAGGTTGTTTCCAGCCACACTTCCCACCCTGTCCTGAGGCCTCCAACACCCAATGGCCCTGAACTTATCCCTACACATGGTCTGTTCTTCTCTGTCCTTCTCACCTTCTTGGCCTATCAAACTCAGTCCTGTATTTTCTTCCTTTTGTCTTTCTGTTTGTGTTCATCTTTGTACAGTGGCATGGATTGAAATATGTATGCACCTGTCCTTCAGGGGCTGACTCAAATGCCACCTCTCCCAGGAAGCCTGCTCTGCTTTCTCCAATCAGCTAGAAAAAGTCCAGTCTCTTGATCAGCACTGTGTGTAAGCTAGTCTCCAAAGAAGGGCCCCCAGTGAGCCATGTGTCCCAGTAGTCACACCTTTATGTGCTCCCTGCCTCTTTGAAACTGGGCTGATCCTGGGATTAGCTTGGGACTAATAGAACAAGTGTAGTGGAAAAGACACTGAATCCCAAGGCTGGGTACTAAGAAGGCTTGTAGCTTCCAGCTGGGTATCTGGGAACCATAGTAGGCCAGTTACCAGCAGGGAAGCCCGTCACCAGGCACCAAGTCTGGCTAGTCTGAGACCACCCAGGCTGGCCACCTGGAGCAGCCACATGGAGAGAGAAAAAGACAGACCCCAGCCAAGGAACAAGATACATGAGTTCATCACCCATCTTGAACATCTTGAACATCCAGCCCTAAGATAACTCCCAGCCCAGACCACAATCTGACTGCCATTTCTGGAGAGGCCCCCTCTGAGAAGCTCCCAGCAGAACCCAATCAATCCACGGAACGATGTCAAAGAATAATAAACTACTATCATAAATCACTAAAAATGGAGCCATTTGCTCCATGGCAATTGGTAATCAGCACATAGCAATTTTATCCTGGTTGGGATCTGAATGCAAACGACCCATCCTGATTCACTGCACAGAATGCTCTGACTGTGTTAGGATAAAAGGAGAGAGGGAGGCAGGGAGGAACAGAAGGCTGGAAGGTGGTGGAGTTTCTCAAGAATCCTCAGTAAATTACTCCTGCAGGTGAAGCTAGGACTCCTGGCTCCCCGCCCAGAGACTAGTGGAATTCCTAGAGGAAACTAGAAAAACACAGCCCATCTCCCGCACAGCCACTGGTTCCTTCCCCAGAGGATATGTCCCCTGCAGGAAGGAAGAACTCACCGGACAACATCCACTGCCCCCGGCCGGACCTTGGGGTCACTTCCCATGATGGACACGCTGGCTGCAAAGGAGCCATCGATGCTGAAGACCACGCACTCCATGCCCCGGGGCAGCACTGTGAGGTAGCTCATCGCGCAGGTCTGGTCGCCCCTGAAAGGTGCCCACCTGGGGGTTAGCTGTGCACTCAGGGTCAGGCTGAGACCAACATCAGCCCCTGGCCAGGGTCAGAGCTCAATTGGGGCCAGGATGAGAGAGAAGCCAGGTGGCACCTCCTGATGCTAAAGCTGTGACCATATCCATTTTCCTCTCTCCCAGCAGACAGGGATGGGGCCCAAGACAGCATCCCCAGGACCCCACCTTCTGGACAGACCTGGAAGGGCCATGGAATTGGGTGAAACCACCGTGAGAATGTCCCCTGGGTCTGACCTGACGACCATCTTCACAGGGTAGACGCCGACCCCCAGGCGCCGGGGCCGTGGCACACTGTACGTGATGCGCCCACTGCTGTTGGTGATCTCTGTGTCCAGGTGCACCCAGCGGCCGGAGGACGGCTCTGCCATCACCAGGATGTCCACCTGCAGGAGGTGAGGCGGCCAGGGGACTCGCTGAAAGCCAGGGAGGGGGCTGGACTTGGGAGCTCTCTGCCAAGACCGCAGGGCTCGGTGTTCCCACTTGATGCTAGTTCCTGGCTCCCACCATGCCTTCTCTTTCCACTGCAGCCACATTGGCTTCTCCAAAGCGCCCAGTCCATCTCTCACTGCCACTCACCCTCCCTGACCTGGCTGAGCATCCCCCACTTCGTGCAGCCAGCCCCTCCCCACAGCCCTCGGCCTAGGTGCAGTCGTATCCAGGAAGGAGGGCCCAGCCTCTGTACCTTCTCACCGGTCAGGGCCACCATGTCGAGGGGCCCGTACATGAACCTCCCCACCAGGACCTGGGGGCCGTCTTCGGCAGCAATCACGTCATTGGCCCGGTGGTTGGCAGTGACATTCTGGAAGGACAGAAACCAGATCAACCTCTGCAAGGGGACTTGACCTTCCTTTTTATTTGCATTATCCTCAGGACGGGTTGGAGGGATGGTCACGTGTGAAATCTTGCCTTTCTTCCTTATTAATCCCATTAAAGTTTCCAAGACATGTGGAACAGGGATTCTGTGGGGACAGAACCCCTGAAGAAAACAGACCCTTAAAACTGCACATCATCTCCAAGGAGTGCTGCTGCTGCTGCTAAGTCGCTTCAGTCATGTCCGACTCTGTGCGACCCCAGAGACGGCAGCCCGCCAGGCTCCCCTGTCCCTGGGATTCTCCAGGCAAGAACACTGGAGTGGGTTGCCATTTCCTTCTCCAATGCTTGAAAATGAAAGTGAAGTCACTCAGTCGTGTCCGACCCTTAGCGACCCCATGGACTGCAGCCCACCAGCCTCCCCGTCCCTGGGACTCTCCAGGCAAGAACTGGAGTGGGCTGACGTTGCCTTCTCTAGACTCCCACAAACGAGCCTCCTCTGCTCTTAATGCTCCCCATGGCCTGGAGGTAACAGCCAGTTCTCAGAGCCTGGCATCCTTCTAGAAGGCCAGGCTGGAAACTTCGGGTCACCGTCGCTTCTTCCTTCCACATCACGGCTCATATCCAGTAGCCATTTACCATCCATCTTCGCTTAGTGGGCGATTTAAATGTGAAGAGTAGAGAGAACAGTATAGGAAGCCTCGTGTGGCTGGAAACCAGTCACAGCCCTTCTGGCTCCCTTCTTCCTTTGCAGGATTCCCCCACCCCACCCCTGCCCCACTCCAGATTATACTGGAGCAATTCTGGACATCACATCATTTGTTTGTAACTATAGCCCACCGTCCCCATCCTTATTCATGTCTGGTTTCAATTCATTCTGCAGCTCCCAGCCGTGACCACCTACCACTCCCAGCCTGGCTTCAAGACCCCAGATCACTGAAGTTTTACAAAACTGCCTACATCAGTGTTTCTGCCCACATCCCAGGTACATCTCACGTGGACTCTGCTAGTAGCATCTTAAAGGAGCCCCTTATTCAAAACACAGCCCCCATGGCAGATTCATTGTCTTTACAAAGCACAGAACTTTTAAGCTCCTGGCTCCAAATCCTGAGCCTGGCATCAGAACTTTGCTGGGAAACTGTTTCAGTCCCCTTTCACACTGCTGTCCTTTGAAGCCCAGCTGGTTCTTTCAGGTCAGGCTCTGCAGAGAGGCCTCAGGCCCTTCGCTCACATTGATTCCCCATCCCCCCACCCCTTGACTCCACAGCATCCCTGGTCCTCTGTCTCCACATTCCAGTCCATCCACTCTGACCTGACTCAACTTCGTCCTCTCTAAGAAGCACTCGGGGACTCCCCAGACAGTCGGGGACTCTCTAGCAGCAGTCTCTGCTGCTGCTGCTGCTGCTAAGTAGCTTCAGTCGTGTCCGACTCTTCGCAACACGAAGTCATGGACTGCAGCCTACCAGACTCCATCCATGGGATTTTCCAGGCAGGAGTACTGGAGTGAGCTGTCATTGCCTTCTCCAGACACAGTCTCTGCTGCTGCTGCTAAGTCACTTCAGTTGTGTCCGACTCCGTGTGACCCCATAGACAGCAGCCCACCAGGCTCCCCCGTCCCTGGAATTCTCCAGGCAAGAACACTGGAGTGGGTACCCTCTCTCAATTCCCACGGTATTTTAATTCAATAGTTCAACAAATATCTGCGGGCACCTCATCCCTGCTGGTCCCTGGGCTGGGCTCTGGGTATGGAGAGAGGAACCAGTCATGGACCCTGACCTGGAGACACTTAGTCAAGTGAGGAATGCAGGCCCCGTAACAGGAATTCTGATGACAGAAGATTCCATTCATGGAAATAAACACATGGAAAGATGCCATAAAACGAAATTAAGTACTGACTCAAGCCACAATGTGAATGAACCTTAGAAACATTATGCGCAATGACAGTAGCCAGACATAAAGGACCACATATTGTATGATTGCATTACATGAAATGTCCAGAATAAGCAAACCTATAGACGCGGAAAGTAGATTACTGGTTGCTCAGGGTCAGGGCTGGGAGTAAGGGGCTGCGGAGGGGGATAGTGACTAAAAGGTAAGGGGTTTCTTTTGGAGGTGATGAAAATGTTCTAAAATTAACTGTGATAATAGTTGCACACAGTTGTGAATATACTAAGACACACTGAATTGCATACTTTAAGTGGGTGAATTGTGTCAAGTGTGGTTATAGCTCAATAAAAATGTTTACAAACAAAAGAGCTGACTTATGGATCACCTTCTACCATTTAAGACTATCCTTGGGGTTCATGTCTGAGGGTCCCACAAGACTATAAGTGCCCACCATAGCAGTGGCTGTGTCTGTATATTCTTGTGCCCCAATGCCTGGCCAGGGACAAAGGGAATACGGATGATTGTTTGCTGAGTAAATGAATGTATGTGGACCGAACTCCTACTCATACTTCAGTACCTTGCTGAGGTGACACTTCTTCAGAGAAGCCCTGCACAGCTTACCCTGACAGTCCTTCTCTCCATTTTCTTCCTAATCCGGGCCTCCCTCTATGTCCCGGCAAATGCCATCCCAGGCTGTGAGCCCCATGGTTGTGGGGGGAACTCTTTCTGACTCGTGTGCACATCTACAGAGGCCTGGCATACAGCTGCATATTTGGCATCTCCTCTCCATCTTCAGTGCCCTGGACCTGCACCCATGGTGCTCCTGTGGACCCAGGCCCCAGGGAACCAGCTCCCCCATCTCATCTGCTCCACACCCCCACCCCACCTCTACAGAAATCCTGGGGGCCTCGTCTAAGCATGAATCCCAGCATGTATCAGCATGGAGCTCTAACCCAAGCCCTTCCTGGCCATGTGGATGCCCCTTCCCCTGGGGACAGCCCCAGCTCCCTGATGCCACAGCCCCGACCCATAGGCACATCTGACAAGCACATACCCGCAGCTTGACCTGGGTCCTCTTCCGAAGCCACTTCTCGCGGGGGTTGGCGGGGCTCGGTGCCGCGGGGTCCAGGCCAGCGCTCTCCTTGACGTTCACACTCTCATAGCGCATCACCTGATCAACAGCCCAGCAGGACTCTGGGTCAGGCCGTCTGGACACCCCCGCCTCCTCTCCCTGGTGTCAGGGCCCTCCAGCTTGCAGCCAGGCCCTTCCCCAAGCCTCCCCACCTCCCAGCCTGGGACCCTCAGGGCAGCCTTTCTGCCCACCTGTCCTGACAGCTGGGGCCAGACCACCGTCTCTCAAATGCTCTGCCCTGGGAGCAGACCCTGCTCGCAACACCCAACCTAGGAACCACCTGGGTCTGTACCCATTCTCTGCCTTCCCCCTGCCCCTGTCATGATGGGTGACCATTATCACAGGCCAGCTGGAGCCCTGGTCCCAGCTCCACCCACCTGCTCAAGAACATGATGGAGCAAACTCCCCTGTTAACCCTGCGTCACTGGTTAGCCCCTCACTACTGGCTCATTCTCCTTAGCATCTAAATTAGCATCCCGACTCCTTAGCATCTCATAGAGACTTTGCTGGCGGTATGGTGGTTAAGGCTCTGCACTTCCAGTGTAGGGGCTGTGAGTTCAGCCCCAATCAGGGACCTAACATCCCTCATGCCACACAGCCTGATCAAAAAAAAAAGAAAAAGAAACCAAATAGTTGGGGTTTTTTTTTCCCAAAAATCTAATAAATAAATAGTAAGCGTGTATTCTGGTGCCTCTTTCTAGGATCCCTCTTCAATAGCCATCACATGTCCCTGGTCTCCTCGACAGCAGCAAATCCCAAAAGACAGCCTACACTATCGGCTCCCGGCTCCCGCTCCTCACTGCCGCCTCTCCTCCCCCAGCTCCAGGCAGGCTTCTGACCCCGTGGCTCCGCTGAAGCCATTCCTGCTGAGGCCTGTGACCGCCATCCCTCGCAGCTCAGAGGCCCCTCCCATCTCCCCACTCTGATCCACCTCTGACTTCTAGGCGTCCTCCTCTATTTCCTTCAGTGGCTCCTCCTCTCTCCCCAGAGGGGCCCCAGGACTCCTCCCTGAACTTCCCTATCCACAATGACTCCCTCAATCTGTGATACTGTGATTTCTAATAAGAAGTAAAGGTTTCTTCTTTGTCCAGCTTCAGGCACAGAGCTCCTAAAATCCTTGGAATTTCCTAAGCGAGAGGTACAAAGGTGTCTTTTGTTATGTTAGTGAGGTGAGTTGCACCGCGTCTTAGGATGGGGCTGGTTGCCAGGAGAACCTCAGAAATGAGGACTGATTTAATCAACTGAATCTATGTAACAAAGGCTCCATAAAAGCCCAAAAGGATGGGGTTCAGAGAGCTTCCAGGTTGGTAAGCCGTGGAGCTCTGGGGCCAGTGGTGCCCTCTGAGAGGGCGTGGGGAACCTAGCTCCCTGCCCCATACCCTGTCCTTCGCATCTCTTCCATCTAGCTGTTCCTGAGTTAAATCTTTTACGTGCCCAGTCACTTCAGTCATGTTTGACTCTGCAGCCCCATAGACGATAGCCTGCCAGACTCCTCTGTCCACAGGATTCCCTGGGCAAGAAGAACACTGAGGTGGATTGCCATGCCCTCCTCCAAGGGATCCTCCCAACCCAGGGATCGAACCCGAATCTCTTGTGTCTCCACCTCCTTGGCCGTGGAGGGTGCATGCAATCTAGCCCCCACCTCCCAGGCTCTCTCTCAGTCACTGGCCTCTCTGCTCGACCTATTTACAGATGAGGACATTGAGACCCACCGGAGAACAGGCGTGATGACTCCAATCTCCACGTTGAACATGGGCACATTCTCCTACATGGCATCTATTTAATTTTCTAGAAAGTGCCATGACATTGACCAGAAGTCATATTCCTTATGCAAACCATATTCCTTATGCAAATCCAGGTCACTCCCCCCTTCACTTGCCATGCTCCAGTGTCCAATGTGACTGGCAAGGCAAGCGTCTTCTCCCCAGAGGCTGGGCCCTCCCAGGCAGGGGCAGTGTACCTGTCTCAGGATGAAGGCCACCACGTCCGTGGACTCCCAGTAGCTGGCGTGGAAGAGGTGGGGCAGGGCCACGGTGGGGAAGGCTGTGAGGACGTCAGGGCAGTAGAGGGCATAGTCGATGCGCTTGGAGCCCCACCACTTGGCTGTGACTGTGGATCCGAGAGAGAAGTGAGGACTGAGTGCCCTGCCCTAGGACCTTGACCAAAGGGGTGTGTGGGATCCCCAGGGTGCAGATCCAGTGATGGACACGCCACTAGGGACATGGATTTGGAGCCAGAGCACTCAGCTAAAAATGAGCTCTAGGAAAGGTGCCAGTCTTCCCCCAGCTTCAATGACCCCCCAACCTCCTCGCCCACCCAACCAGCCTCCAGGTCACATACTGCAAACTGATCCCCAGAAAGAGGGCCAGATCCACAGACTATATAGAGTCTCACCCCAGGGCTGCTGGTCAGAGGGACTCCTGTGGGGAAACTGAACATTGGGGTTAGGGCTCTGTCTGAGGTCAGAGCTCAGACCACCATCAGAGGTCAGGACCCCTGTCCAGGTCAGAGGTCACAGTTATCTCTGAGATCAGAGCTCAGTCTAGATGTCCTGTTCCCCTCCTCCGCGGTCCTCAACAGCCCTGGCAGGGAACCAGTGCCCACCCAGAGGAAGGCCCTCTCCGGCAAATCCAGGCAGGGCCCAGAAGACCCTCACTCACTGCGGGAGGCACCCACGGGGGCCAAGCTGTCCGAGGACTCCGAGCTCTCACTGGAGCTGCCCTGGCTGATCCTCCGTGCCCGGCGCTGGGATCTCGAGGCCTGAGGGGGTGAGGCAGGGGCATCCAGAAGTGGCGGGCTGCCCCGGGAGCTGCCCTCCAGGAAGAGGGCACTGTGGGTGTGCAGGGCATCAGCTGGAGGGGGAATTTCAGAGTCAGGTCCGCGTGGTGGTGGCTTAGTCACTAAGTCGTGTCCAACTCTTGCAACTCCATGGACTGTAGCCCACCAAGCTCCTCTATCCATGAGATTCTCTAGGCACGAATACTGGAGTGGGTTGCCATTTCCTTCTCCAGGGGTCTTCCCAGCTCAGGGATCGAACCCTGGTCTCCTGCATTGCAAACAGATTCTTTGCCAACTGAGCTATGAGAGAAGCCCAAAACAGAGGACAGCACGCCTGAACAGGACCCTGGACCCTCAGATTAAAAGTCTGATGCTCTACCAACTAAGCTATTTAGCCCCGCCTCAAGCCCAAGTGGTGGGTCGCAGATGTATCTGCCTGGGCAGTGCCAGCCCCATGCTGGGTGGGAGCCTGGGCACCTGGGGAGGAGCCCGCACCTCTCATCCTGGGGCCTGACCAGGACCCCTTCACCAGGTACCTGTTGGTTTCACATCCTCCAAGCCATGGGTTATGCAGGCACAAGTCAGGGTCCCAACTGTCACTCCAACCCCAACAGAGCTGCCAAGGGCACTTCTGGGACACTGCACCCACAGCCCCAGCTGAGGTCACAGGTGACAACTATGTGCTTTGTAGCACACTCCTCTCTGAGCCTCGGAGGATTGCGGCTGAGCCTGGACATAAATGAGCCTGGGGGGAAGGCTGCCCTCTAGGGGCAGGAGGATGCGCTCACCAGAAACAGTCACACTTTAGGATGCCCTTCTCCCTGGTGACTCAGCTGGTAAAGAATCTGCCTGTAATGCAGAAGACCTGGGTTTGACCCCTGGATTGGGAAGATCCCCTGGAGGAGGGAATGGCTGCCCACTCCAGTATTCTTGCTTGGAGAATTCCATGGACAGAGGAGCCTGGCGGGCTGTAGTCCACGGGGTTGCAAAGTTGGACACGACTGAGTGACTTTCATTTTTCTATCTATAGAACCCCTCTATCAATAAAAACTCCTGACAAAACAGGACTTTGAAAATTAAGTTTCCTTTGAGATGAGGCGGGAAGTAGTAAGCTGGGTTTAAATCCTGAGTGAGACACATTTATGGCAGCACAACCCCCCGCCCCCCGACTCCAATCTGGCCCAAATCTCTGAACAGGGTCTGGCTAAACGTTCAAGGCTCTGATCTCCAAGCCCTGACTGTCCATCACAGGCCTCCCCTTGGCCTCACCCCAGTCCATACCCAGCTCATCCCACGTGAGCGCCGCAGGCCACTGGCCCTCCCCCAATCCACTTCCCTTGCTCCTGCTGTTCCTCCACCCAGAAGATCCCTCAAACCCCACCCTCTAGCTCTTCTCCACCTGTACAAATGCCTTGGTTGAAGACCCCCTCTTCCAAGAAGCCCAGCAGGGTGACTCACTCCCTGACCTGCACCTCTAGAGTCCAGGCACTGGGAGTAACACTCAGCGTGGATCCCAGACTTGCAATCAGGTCTGAAATCTCAGTATTACACAGCCAGTATTACACTGGCCCCAGATACAGGAGCTAATCAGGGGGCTGAGCCCAAAGATGCCTCCTGCAGAGCAGGAGCTCACACAGGTGGGTTGCTCCAAAGGCAGGTGAGTCAGTGGTCTTCCTGTCCACGCCATCCCCCACTCCCTCTGAAGTACACAGACTTTGTTCAGGTGAGTCTAGCCACTCTGACATCTGACAGCTTGGAGGGGCTAGACCAGAGACGGTGGCCCTAGGGCACCACCTGCATGGAGCCCAGCCTCCAGCTCAGCACACTCTGACACCCCCTGAGAGCCTACCAAGGAGGAGGGGCTGTCCGTCGCCCAGTGGGAACCTCTGATAGCGGGGCACGCTGACAGGTGGCACCAGGTGGAACTTGGGCTCCAGCAGTGGTTCAAGCCGGGAGGCGGAGGGGTCTGCGCAGTGGAAGAAGCTGTAGACCTGACTGCAGGCAGGACGTACCTGGAAACCTTGGGGGGTGGGGGGAGGACACACAGGATCAAAGCCACTTGGTTTAGCTTAACCCTCAAGGCCTTGCCAACGTGCCCCACTCGGAAGCACCACTGTAGGCACCCACCTCTGGGGCCGTGATGGACAGCTGCTTTCCATTCTCTGTGCCTTTGCTCAAGCTCCCCCTGCTCTTAGCAGGATGTCCTCCACTATTTCCATTGATCAAACTCCTTTCAATTCTGGCTGTCATTTAGTTGCTACCTGATCTATGAAGCAGACCTAGGGTCCTTCATTCAGGATCAGCTGCCTCTTCCTTCCGCCCAGCTCAATTCCCAGACCTGGGGTAGTAAGTAAACTTTAGTTTGTCAGAGCCGGCCGAACACTTCTCCCATTGACCAGCAGGTGTCTCCATTGAGGCCACATCGCATCGCTTCGCCGCCGCGTCCGTCTCAGTCAGGGCACTGGACCATCCAGCATACCGGGAACCCTAGGTTTCCTTAGCAACGTTAACCACACCTATGGGATTCTGCCCGTTTCCCCTACTTCTATCAGAGCCCCTCCATCCCCAACTTTGTATCTGCGATCAACAGTCTTAATGCAGTTTGTTGGTAAGCTTTGGGACAAAAGAATTTGGAGGATCCCTGATCCATTGTGCTCCCAGGGGCCTCCAGCCTCTTATTATCCTCAGAGTCATTGCTAAACCATCTTCCGGTGCAAATCACCTCTGGAAGTATTTCAGAGGAATAGGGGAAGGCATTCAAGGCTGTGGGGACCTTGCGAGCAGAGGCACTGAGGTGGAGGGGGCAGATCTGCAGGGGGAAGTATGACCGACCTGGCTGCAGGGGGCCTACCTGGGCACTGGGGAAGGAGCAGGTGGGCACAGTAGGGTTTCTTCCCAGAAAGCATGATAACCAGGCAATGGGGCCTCTGGTAGGGAGTGAAATCCACTTGGGGCTGCCTCACCTTGGCCCCATCAGGGAAGTTGCCCCACTCTCCCTCCGGCCCCCGCCCTTTGCTTCTTCTTCTTCACCTCTCTTTCCATCTACCCCTAATTCTCTGGTCCTCCCCACCCCTACTCTCCCCAGTTCCAGGCCCTGACACAGTGGCCTAGTGACTCAAAGGCATCTCAGGCCCCAGCCAGCATCATACCCACCATCCAGGCCGGGCAACACCGTCCTCCGCATGGCCAGGACCAGGCCCAGGGGCGAGCCGAAGAGGAAGAAGTCGGACACCTCAAAATCCAAGCGGCCCAGGCTGACCTCGGGGACCTGGGGGCCCCCGGCCACTGGGGACTCGGCTTCATCCTTCAGCACACTGGAGTGGATGCTGGCCCAGGGAGGAAGACAGGGGAGTGCAGGTTAGGGGGAGGACTGAGCATACAGAAGGCTAAGCACCAAAGAATCATCGATGCTTTCGAACTGAGGTGCTGGAGAAGGCTCCTGAGAGCTCTTTGGACAGCAAGGAGATCCAACCAGTCAGTCCTAAAGGAAGTCAGCCCTGAATATTCATTGGAAGGACTGATGCTGACGCTCCAATACTTTGGGTACCTGATATGGAAAAGACCCTGATGCTGGGCAAGACTGAGGGCAGGAGAAGGGGGTGACAGAGGGTGAGATGGTTGGATGGCATTACCGACTCAATGGACATGAATTTGAACAAACTCTGGGAGATGATGAAGGACAGGGAAACCTGGTGTGCGGCAGTCCATGGGGTCACAAAGAGTCGGACTTGACTGAGCGACTGAACAAAAACAAACGTGAAGGAGTGAGCACCTAGCAGGCAGCCTGAAGTCTGAGCTGAAGCACCCAGCGCTCCATCTCTGCGGCAGGGCTCGGCCTGGGACCGACTTGCCTGATCACCAACACAAATTGGTGACCATCTCATTATCTGCCACCAAGGCCTGGCCCACATTTGGCTAAGGCAGGAGTCAGCCAACTTTCCCTGCAAAGGGCCAGATGGTAAATATTTCAGACTTTGGGGCCCATATCGCCTCCATCACATGTACTTCACACTGCTACATGGCACTCGGGTGATACGTGAATAAACCCATGTGACTGGGATCCAGTAAAGCCGTCTTCCTTAAAACGGACTGAGCACCTGAAACCTAAGCCTCCTGCCCCATCGTGCTGGTCTTGTGATGGCCACACTGTGAGTTCCTGCCCAACAGAGAAGCCCAGCCTGGCTGGACAGCTGGGCGACATCGGTCCTGCCAGGATGAGGGCTTTTGTGGTAACTCGTGTTCCAGGCAACCCGCAGACACAGATGCAAACAGCTTGGTCTTTCCTCCCCTCCAGCTCACAGAGGAAACCAAGCTTAAAGAGCAAAACATGAGCCACACAGAATTCCGATGGTTCCGGCACCCATTGCCTCAAAGAGCTCAGGTTAATGTGCATACCCAGAGCAGGCTGCCAAAAATAGGCAGGAAAACTGGGTACCTCCCGAAACTTTCAGCTGCATTTAGATACCACTCAGGGTTTCAGAAAATCCAGTGGCATAAGATCTATGAATACATTTTTGTTATTGTGTAGTCACTAAGTCCCAGCCGACTCTTCCGCGACCCCATGGACTGTAGCCCACCAGGCTCCTCTGTCCATGGGATTTCCCAGGCAAGAATACTAGGGCTTGCTATTTCCTTCTCCAGGGGATCTTCCCAAACCAGAGACTGAACCTGCGTCTCCTGCATTGCAGGCGTATCCTTTACCACTGAGCCACCTGGGAAGCCCCATGAATCCACTAATGGAATGCAAATTCCACCAAAATATGCAAGTTGGAGGGAAAAGGGAATTTTAGAAATAACCTTGGAAATGTGTGCCAGTCCCCCCTCGCCTGTGGGCGAGGGTCTGGGCAGGTGAATCTGAATCCCCACACACCCTCTGCCTCTTGCAACGGGAGCATCTTGCAGTAAGAATGACGACCCTGCTGTTTAACAATTCATATTTCATGTACTGCGTGGTCCCTAAACACACACCAACTACTTAATTGCCAGAGAAGCAGCCATCTGTCCCTACACCAGAGGGAAGAGCTGGCTACACTGGACCAGCCACTGAGAGCCTCCAACTTCACGTCACTCTCCAAATGTGGGGCTTTCTTAAAGGATTTTTCAAGGATGAACCAGAAATGTTATGATTTTACCTTGCAACCTGACTTGAAATGTAGCTGCTTCTCTCAAGAATAATCTTTCAGAGGGCCTTTGAATAGTCAGAGATTTAAATATGCAGAGCCTTTGACCTAATAATTCCTCCTCCACGAACGCATCTGAATAAAATAGCCCTAATACATACCTAAACATTTATGCACAAAGACGTTTCCGGACTGCTGTTTATAATCATAAAGAATTGGAAAAAAGCCAAAGTGCCCAGTTGCTGGGACTGTGCAAGATATCATCCATTCACTTAATAAAACATTATTAAGAATATTTATCAGAATATTTATATTAAGAATATTTCTCATTGTATGGTGAAAGACCATAAAATAAGAGTTTTGTTTTGTTTTGTTTTGTTTTCTCTAGGTAAACCTACAGGCAAATCTTCTTTGGTGGCTCAGATAGTAAAGAAATTGCCAGCAATGTGGGAGACCCGGGTTCAATTCCTGGGTCAGGAAAATCCCCTGCAGAAGGAAATGGCAACCCACTCCAATATTCTTACCTGGAGAGTCCCATGGACAGAGAAGCCTGGCAGGCTCCAGTCCGTGGGATCGCAAACACATGACTGAGCTCTCAGACATGACTGAGCAACTAACACTTTCACTTTCACAAGCAGAGCATGTAAAAAATGTTCTGAAAGGAATTAATACTCCAAAGTGTTAGCAGTGGTGAGAGGATGCATTTGCCAAATGTTGTGATGACCTGGTGCTGCTTATCATTCGGACAGAAAAGGAGGGTGGGAGGAGAGAACTGAGGAGAAAGGGGAGAAGACAAGAGGCATTTCTTCTCACGTGCACTTATGTTCGACACTCATGTGAATCCTGAATGGATGGTTGGACGGCAGCACTCAATGGACATGAGTTTGGGCAAACTCCAGGAGATGGTGAAAGACAGGGAAGCTTGGTGCGCTGCACAGTCCTTGGGGTCGGAAGGAGTTGGAAAGACGGAACAGCAACAGATTCATCTAACCAGTGTCCATTAACATGCTCCTTCTAGAAAGTTAAAGGGTGGGCAGTTCCATGGAGGGACCTTGCTGGTCTTTGAATAAAAGTGAATTGCTTACGGCAGAATCTAACACAACATTGTAAAGCAACTATACCCCAATTTTTTTTTAAAACAAGGGTAGTGGTGCCAGGCACTGGGAGACCCCAGCTCTCCAGTAACTGGTTGTGTGATCCATGGAAAGTTCCTGACCTACCTGGCCTTTGCTGGCCCATTCGAGAAATACCAAGAACACAATACTAAGAAATGCTAAGAAACACAAAACACACTTATTTCTGTTCTTTCACCAGATTCTTAAAACCATCGGTGAAGTAGGCTGGGCAGCATCTACCCTCTTGGTGAGACCAACTGTCCCATCTCTATGCAAGTTGAGCAGGTGGGGTTGGCAGGCACAGCGTGCAGAGTCCCAGGTCTCTGTGCAGGGTCCATGGGGAGTGGCCTCAGTCCCAGCACTTCAGTGCTGGTCCCTGGGCCCCCATAGGAAAACCTGGGGCATGTGACTGGTCGCACACCTCCCAGATGACTCTGGGCCGAGGCTCTGTTCCCCCGGATGCTCTGCTGGAAGGCGGCGGGGCAGGCGCACAGAGCGGCTACCTTGACAGGAAGGCGTGATGCTGGGTGATGGCCTCGCAGTCATAGGTGGAGGAGTCGCTCTGCTTGCGTGGCAGTGGCCGCGTGGGCTCTTCATCCTCCAAGGTGCTGGAGACATCGATGCTGCTCTTGCTCAGCCGCTTGCTGCCCGCCAGGCTGCACTCCTCCTCCACCACCACCGGGGCGTCCTTGGGGGCCGAGCAGAGGACGGGAGGGCACTGCGGTCACTCTGGGGCCCCAGGACAAATGAATCCCCTTCTCCTAAGACGCGAGAGGCAGTACTTCTTCCAAAAGGAGAGTGGGAGCCACAACACACACACACAAAAATGATGGGATTTTAGGCACAGCGGTGTCCCCTAAGTCCAAAGGGCTCACTGAAGGAACTTCCCTGACCTTCCAGTGGTTAAGACTCTGCGCTTCCACTGCAGGGAGCACCGGTTCGATCCCTGGTTGGGGAACTAAGATCCTACTGCCACACAGCCAAAAAATAACCCAGAAAATTTCTTGAACTGAATTTAAGAAATGAAAATACAAAATATCAACTTTTTAAAATTATTTAAAAAAAAAAAGTTTCAGCAATCCAGTGGGACTCTGGAGAGCTCTCTGGGGACCTGATGCTAAAAGAGCCTTCTCTGAGCTCCAGTTTCCTCACCTGTGATAGTAATCTCCCACCACTCTTGCAGGATTGTGAACACTTTGTAACCTGGATGTCACAGCACCAACCGGGGCTTAACACTGCTCCCCCACGAGAGGCCCTGCTCCCCGGGGGGCTCCCAAGGACATCCCCTGGCCCACTCCACCATCTGGCCCGCACCTGGGTGCTGCTGAAGCTCCCCTTCCGGCTGCTGCTGCCAGGGCTGTCACCCGTGGGCCCCGCGCTGTAGCAGATGGCGTCGAAGGCCAGGAGGCCCCCTATACAGTCCCCGACGAGACACACCTGCAGAAGGCAGAGCTAGGACTGTGGGCCTGCCCGCCGCTGCCCCCTTGCCCCACACCCAGCCAGAGTGCAGGCAGCCATCCACAGGGGAACAAGGAGCCTGTCCCGGGAGGCACTGAGAATCCCACCATGGGGACAGGAGGGTCCGCTTGAGGATGGGAACCAGGCCACAGTCAGGGTCAGACTTGGGTCACAGAGCAGCATGGGCTGATAATCAGAACTCAGGTGTTGGCCTCAGTTTTCCTATCTGTAAAATGAGGACAGACCCAAAGATCTCAAAAGCCTCTTAGGATGTCAGAAGCTAGGGCTGCAGAGCAGCCTGATCTAGATCCTTCTGGCAGGTCCCAGCATCTCTCCGGGCAGGGACCAGGTCAGAGAGGTGAGGGCAGGCTGTCCTACCTGCCCACTGAAGCCAATCCCATCGGGGGATTTGAGGAACTCCGCATACACCTGGTTGGCTCGCTCGATGACAGTGGCAACCGCATCCTGGTACTGTGGGGAGGAGATGGCCAACAGGGGCAGGGCGGCCAGAGGGACGTGGTCCTGGCTGTTGCTGAGACAGCCCACGTCGTGGCTGAATGGGTTCAGGCTGCAGACAGGAGGCCAAGGTAAGTCCACCTGGGACCAGGCAGGAGGCTGGGCTTGGAATTGTGGATGGGGCGAAAGAGAGCACACACTGACCAGAAATTGGGCCCTGGGGTCAGGGGCTGTTGGGTAGGACCCAGGCAGGAGACGAAGCACCAGCAATGTGTCTCAGGGTGGGGGGAGTGGCTAGCCTGTGAGGACTCCCCTGTGTGTCCATCCCGTGCCAGCCATGATGTGGCCCCTGGAGTCTCCCACGACAGCAGGGCTCTCTGCCGTTTTCTTTCCAGCCTCAAATGACACACCAGTTATGGAGGAGGCCACTGGTGTGGGTCAGAATGGGGGTATGTCAGGACTTCCCCAGTGGTCCATTGGTTAAGACTTCATGCTTCCACTGCAGAGTTCAATCCCTGGTGGGGAACTGAGATCCCATATCCATGCAAGCTAAGCTGGTTCAGTCATGTCCGACTCTGCGACCCTATGGTCTGTAGCCTGCCAGGCTTCTCTGTCCATGGGATTCTCCAGCCAAGAATACTGGAGTGGGTTGCCATGCCCTCATCCAGGGGATCTTCCCCAACCAGGAATCGAACCCACATCTCTTGTCTCCTGCGTTGGGAGATGGGTTCTTTACCACTAGTGCCACCTGGCAGCCAAAAGGGGGTGGGAACATGTCATCATGGCAGACTTCCTAGAGGAGGTGAGGTTTGATCTATGACTCAAGGAAGTCTTTAGGGAAGCTAGAAAGAGGAGAGAGGGTGTGCCAGGCATAGGGCTCACACACCAGCCATGCGGCTTCATGTACGGTATCATGTCTGTCTTTCTGAGGAGGGGATCCAGAGCCTTCATGGGCTTTGCAGAAAGGTCTGTGACCCCAGAAAGGACTGAGAGAGCCTGTCCTGCAGCATCCCCCAACAAGCGGACTGACTGTCAGCTCCTGCATGGGGTTCCTCACTTCTCTGCCCCCCTCTCTCTGGGCAGCTCGGCTTCATCTGGGACCAGCTCCCAGTGGCCCGTGCCTGCCTGCACCCTCACTCATCCCGCCTCTGTCCCCAGGGGCATTGGGCCCAGTTGGCTGGGGGTTCAGCAGAGGGGGGAACTGCACACCCCCTCCCCAGAGCCTGCCCTTCCCCCAGAGTCCAAGCTAGGCTGACCCAGGACCCAGCACTGATCCCAGTGGGAATCTGACGGAAACGGCGGAAGGTGACAGGGCTCAGGCACCCTGGGCAGGTGACAAAGATCCCCTGCTGCACAAGGCCAGCCTGACAGCCATTCCTCATCTCCAAAAAAACACAAATTAGAGGAAACAGCCCTCAATTGCAGCCAGAGAGATTTTAATTATCTGAGAAAGAGCTCCCTCCCAGCAGTGATTAGGGCTGATTGATGGCCCAGGCAAGAGGCTGCCTGGGGGAGCGCTGGGCTCCCACTTGCTGGCCCCTCCAGTGTCCATGGGCCATTTGTCTTCCTGGGGATCAGCCTGGACTGGGTGACCCAGCTCTGGAGGTCAGATATCCTGGGGACGAGGGGGTTGCTGGGGGACTGAGATTGATTGTGAAGGAACACAATTAACTCCGACTGTTGGAGTGTGACAGACAGAGCCTTCATTCAGCTCAGCTTCCCAAACCCGCTGCCGAGCCAAAGCCCGGAGGGAGTCAGGATGCAGATTCCAGGGCTCCTCCCCTCCGGATTCAGACGCCCCAGGGGGAGGCCTACCGCCTAGCAGTTAACAAAAATCACACCCGGGATCTGGGCCATTAACCACGTTGGGGAAATACATTTTCCTTCCTGAGCTAATCTCCTTCCTTCCAGCTCTGATAGAGATCTGCCCAGCCCGTGTTCTGGGAACACAGATGAATCTCGAAGGCAGAGGAGACTTTCCTTTCTCTCTCAGAGGGGGACATGTGAGACCCCTGCACAACCCCCCCCCCCCCCCCCCCCCCCCCCCCCCCCCCCCCCCGCCCC
>SJYA01002932.1:1626703-1669005 GCA_006410615.1 Neotragus moschatus | reverse complement strand
TGAACTTTTGGCCTGAGCTTCGGTGGGGTGGGGAGGGGGCGCCCCTCTCAGAGATACCCAAGCCTCCCAGCCCCTGAGGGGCTTCATCTATGAAGTGCCACTGGGTGTTAGGTGCACAGAAACCTTCTGAGAGACCGATGCACCTACTCAGGGCAGGCCGTGGGAAGCTGGTGCTGTAGGTTCCCTTCCTGTGACTGATGGATGGAAGACCTGGGAGGAAGAAAGACATCGGCCTGGGGGACGAGGTGGGCAGAATAGGCTGGGCCCCACAAAGCTGCAACCGCAGATCAAAGGAGAGCAGGAGAAGAAGGAAGGGGAGTTCTGAGCCCAGACTCTTCCAGACACACACACACACCCGCCTCGTGTAAAACTCAATACCGTCAACAGGAAAGACATCTGCCAGTCCACTCCAAACCTCCAAGGAAGATGCCCTGAGGTTACGGTGTCAGAAACAGACATCTTTACCAAATCTTTCCTGGGTCTAACCTTGTGCTCGGCCTCTTGAGAAAACACAGGCAGAAGGGAACCTGGAGAAGCCTGAATCACTGGGGGGACCACAAGCACCTGGGCAGCCCCACTCTGCAGACACGGCCTCCGAGTGACGGGACCTAAGGGTCCTGAGCCCTGGCACAGCCTTGGTTACTGTGTCACCCACCTTGGTTCCTGGAAGTCGAGTCACCCAAAAGAGTCGATCTCAAAGGTTCAGAGGGTTTGCTCCCCATTCCCGTTCCCCCCACCCTCTCTGCCCACAAGCAGACCCCACACAAGGCTTCCCGTGGTTCCACCTGCTCTGCTGGCCTCCGCCTCCTGGCACCCCCAGCCTCAGGCCCCGGAGGCAGACAGTGGCCCCAGCCCTCTGGTCCCATGCAGTGGTGAAGACCCTACCACCCAAGTGGGTGAGGGAGTTTGGACCTTTCCAACAAAAAGAGACTCCTGGGAGGGTAGTGGGGGCACTCACGCTGTTTCTCCTGGAGGAGGCTGGAAGTGCACGGTGTGCTCCCTTCTCCTGCAGAAGAAGAAAAGACAGGTGAGTGGACACCCCATCACTGCTGGCCAGACACGGGAGGCCACGGTGGCCGCCTCAGCCCCTCCTGTCTGGTTGCTCCCTCCCCGAGCAGGAGGTCGGCAGAGGGATTCCCCCAGCCCTCATGCCCTGCCCGACCCCTGCCACCCCCAGATCTGGGTTCTTTACACCTTTATCCATGACGAAGCAGGAGCCCTGATGCCACTGCCCAGGGACGTGTGTCCTGGACACCTTTTCACCTTTGCCTGCTCACCTTCATAAAGCAGACACTTACGTGCGTTTCTCTCTGCTCTCACTCTCACCCATGAGGGTCACCACGACCCTGCAGACAACCAGAAGCTCTGCCTCTAGCCCAGCCTCTCTCCTAAGGCCTTGATCCACATCACCTCCTGGACATCTGTTCAGCACATTGCCCACGTGCACCACGACCACAGAGTGGGTCCTGGAACTGCCCCTCTTCCCAAGTCTCCACCTCAGCAAAGGCACCAGAATGCTGGGGGGGGGTGTGGGTCAGGCTCCTTCTCTCCTCCTTGCCCTCTCCTAGTTCACCAGACTGGCACTCCCAGGGGAAGGTGCTTCTGCATTGTGCACTGGCGTGTCCCTAGGCCGAGAACTGTGNGCCCACGTGCACCACGACCACAGAGTGGGTCCTGGAACTGCCCCTCTTCCCAAGTCTCCACCTCAGCAAAGGCACCAGAATGCTGGGGGGGGGTGTGGGTCAGGCTCCTTCTCTCCTCCTTGCCCTCTCCTAGTTCACCAGACTGGCACTCCCAGGGGAAGGTGCTTCTGCATTGTGCACTGGCGTGTCCCTAGGCCGAGAACTGTGTGTCTCAGTCAGTACTCGTGGAATGAATAAATGAATGAAGCACATGCGTGCACATACACACACACACACACACACGCACACTCCCTAAATATAGAAATCCATCCTGTCTCCTTAAGCTATTGCAATAGCTCCTGTCTTTTGATGAGAAGCATTTTTCTATAATTATGCAAGTAATTCAAGCTCCTTATGGAACATTTGGAAAACTCCAACCAACATAGAAAAGGGAAAAGATTCCTTATAATCCCACAACTGAGGAAAAACTGGTTCCATTCTATGTCATTCCTTCCAGGCTTTTTTCCATACACATTTTTTTGGGGCCAACTGAGATCAAACCAGCCCTCTGTGGGCAGGGGTTATGTCACTTATCTCTGTATTCCCAACAAATAGATGAATGGTGGTTGGCTCTGAAAGGTATGATAGATAATAAAGAAGCACAAAACACACGTTGTGTACTTCAAGTGGAAGCATGAATAAATACATAAAGCTATGCTGCTGCTGCTTCAGTCATGTCCGACTCTGTGCGACCCCAGAGACGGCAGCCCACCAGGCTCCCCCGTCCCTGGGATTCTCCAGGCAAGAACACTGGAGTGGGTTGCCATTTCCTTCTCCAATGCAGGAAAGGAAAAGTGAAAGTGAAGTCGCTCAGTCGTGTCCAACTCTTAGCGACCCCATGGACTGCAGCCCACCAGGCTCCTCGGTCCATGGGATTTTCCAGGCAAGAGTACTGGAGTGGGGTGCCATCGCCTTCTCCGATAAAGCTATGAAACCTCTGTAAATATCACTCCAATGGCCCTGGAATCTCCTATAGAGAGCCTACCTCATTGTTGTTGCTGTTTAGTCGCTCAGTCGTGTCTGACACTTTTGCGACCATCCTCGGCACTGACAGGCAGATTCTTTACCACTGAACCACGCAGATTCTTTACCACTGAACCACTCGGGAAGCCCAAACTAAAGTCATGGTTGACTTTAAAATTATCCTATTAGCAATTCATTATACCTTTCCTATGCAAATGGCATAGTATCATTCCTTTTCTAAGTCTGGGTACTATTCCATTGTATAAATGTGCCACACCCCCTTTTTCCATTCTTCCGTTGATGCTTCTATGTCCTGGCTATCGTAAATAGTGCTACAATAAATACCGGGCTGCATGGATCTTTTGGAATTACAGTTTTCTCCAAGTGAATTGGGAGAAGCCAATGGCACCCCACTCCAGTACTCTGGCCCAGAAAATCCCATGGACGGAGGAGCCTGGTGGGCTGCAGTCCATGGGATCGCTAAGAGTTGGGCACGACTGAGTGACTTCACTTTCACTTTTCTTTTCATGCATTGGAGAAGGAAGTGGCAACCCACTCCAGTGTTCTTGCCTGGAGAATCCCAGGGACGGGGGAGCCTGGTGGGCTGCCATCTCTGGGGTCGCACAGAGTCGGACACGACTGAAGTGACAGCAGCAGCAGCCAGGTGAAGATTGAGATTGACATGTATACACTATTATGTACATGTGTGTGCAAGTCACTCAGTCATGTCCGACTCTTTGTGACCCCTATACAGTTCATGGAATTCTCCAGGCCAGAATACTGGAGTGGGTAGCCTGTCCCTCCTCCAGCGGATCTTACTGACCCAGGAATTGAACCAGGGTCTCCTGTATTGCAGGCAGATTCTTTACAAGCTGAGCTACCAGGGAATCCCTATTGTAAATGTACAAAATAGAGAACTAATGAGAACCTACTCTATAGCTCAGGGAACTACTCAGTGCTCTGTGGTGACCCAAATGGGAAAGAAATCCAAAAAGTGAGGAGATATAGGTATACCTATGGCTGATTCACCTTGCAGAAAATAAAACAACATTGTAAAGCAACTATACCCCAATAAAAATTTTCATTAAAAATAAAATTATCCTATTGGCAGAAAGTTTCAGAATCTCACCATTATAATTACTGCTGTGAAGGACATCTTTGTGATTGAAGCTCTTTCTGCACGTTTTATGATTTCCTTAAAATACAGCCAAAGAAGGACCATTCTGGTCAAAGGGCAGGAGCCTTTTTCAGACTCCTGATGTTTTTGCCTGATTTCTCTCCAGAGAGGTGTATGTACGGATTCACACACCCAGGCGCAGCGGATGTAAGGGCGACTTTTAACAGACACTCACCTCTCTGGCATTTATATTGGTCTGTTGGATTTCTCTGCCTCTGACTTTACCAGATTAATCTTTTGAAAGCTGGCCTTCCCAAGCCCTCCCATCACCGAACTCTGAGCCCGGCAAGAAAGCCTCTCCTTAAAGTGGCCCCCACCCACATCGCCAACCTTTGCCCATCCCTTCCTGCTTCACCCCCACCAGCCGAATCACTGGTACACCATTACGGTTCTTCCATCTTTCTCTTTCAAACCCTCTGTATCTTACCAGCTAGGCTGAGAATCAATCCCGGGGCCATGTCTTCCACAAAGGCTTTGATCTACATTGCCTGCCCCTCAAAGCCCTCAATTCTCAGGACCTCTGTTCTCAAAGGTCATCTCTGCATCCCAAGGGCCTCACAGGGTCAGGTTCAGCAATGGTCAAATTCCTTCCGTCTGAAATATCTATTTGGAGCCCACCCCACCTGACTGGAGGGCTCAGAAAGGGACCTGAGCTGAACCTCCAGGATCTAGAAAAACCCCTGTAGCCAGAGCAAGGCTGGACTCTGAGGACTGGTGTCCCAGGTCTTCAGCCTCAGCCCACAGGGAGCCACCCTCACCCCCAAGGGTAGCCAGGAGGAGCCCCTTGGCATCAGGAGTCCTGGCCCTGGTTCTCTGGCACCACATTTTGGGGGCTCAATTATACACATCTGTCCAATGGAAGGCCTCACTCTGCCCTGCTGAAGGTTCCCCCAGCTCTGCCAGGACAAGGTCCATGACCTGGGGGACAGCACAGAAGTGGTCAGACTGGCATGTAGGGTGCGGGGCAGGCAACACAGAGGTCACACCTCCAGCTTGAAATCTCTAGCTAGAGGCAGAATCCTGCTGTCCAGGTAGAACCCTCTTTTCTGACCTTGATGGCAGAACCTACAGATACCAGGCATGGTATCCCCAGCTTCCTGAGAAAGTCTGAGTTAGTCCTCTGGGGGAAAAAAAAAAAAAAAAAATGTGTCCACAGCTTCCCCTAAAGACTCCGATTATCCAAGGAAGATTCTGGGACACAGAGAGAAGCCGCCTCCAGGCCTCTCTTGGGGGCCCTTCAAGCCCTTCCCCGGGCAAAGTTGCAAGTCCCTTCCCTGCAGACTCAAGCGTGGCTCCCATATAGGAACCTCTGCCACCTCCCCACCAATAATCCAGGAGCTGATGGGCAACTCCCTTCCACCATCCCAGCTGCCACGCACCAGAATCCATCACCCTGTTTCTGCAGCCCTCTGTCTGCCAGGGCTGCTTTCTCAGTTTATGTCACCTGAATCCCAATCTGTCTCCCTCCTCCATGGGATCAGAGCCCCTGGGTGCTCTCAAAGGCAGGAGTGGAGAGTGGAAAGAGCATAGAGGTGGAGTCAGGAGGTTGAGATTCCCTTCCAGGCTCCCATGGACTCGCTGTGTGAACTGAGGCAAGTCCCTCTCCCTCACTGAGCCTCATTCCCACAATCTAGTGTGGGTCCTTTCCATACTGTTAATGTGGTTCTCAAGGCAAGAAAACTGAAGCGGTTTGCCATTCCCTTCACCAGTGGACCAGGTTTCNGGTTGAGATTCCCTTCCAGGCTCCCATGGACTCGCTGTGTGAACTGAGGCAAGTCCCTCTCCCTCACTGAGCCTCATTCCCACAATCTAGTGTGGGTCCTTTCCATACTGTTAATGTGGTTCTCAAGGCAAGAAAACTGAAGCGGTTTGCCATTCCCTTCACCGGTGGACCAGGTTTCGAATGCCGAAGAATTGATGCTTTTGAACTGTGGTGTTGGAGAAGACTCTTGAGAGTCCCTTGGACGGCAAGGAAACCAAACCAGTCAATCCTAAAGGAAATCGGTCCTGAACATTCTTTGGAAGGACTGATGTTGAAGCTGAAGCTCCAGTACTTCGGCCACCTGATGAGAAGAACTGAGTCAATGGAAAAGACCCTGATGCTGGGAAAGACTGAAGGCAGGAGGAGAAGGGGACGGCAGAAGATGAGATGGTTGGATGGCATCACCAACTCGACAGACATGGGTTTGAGCAAGCTCTGGGAGTTGGTGATGGACAGGGAAGCCTGGTGTGCTACAGTCCATTGGGTCACAAATAGTCAGACACGACTGAGCAACTGAACTGACTGGCTGACTGAGTGTGGGTCCAGTGGTCTCTGAGGACCCTACGAGTACTGAAAGCCCTTGGGCTGTACGGCATTATGGTTAAACATCTGGATTCAAATCTTGGACAGGTACCCTTGGACAAGTTAACCTCTGCAAACCTCATCTTCTAATCTATGAAATGGAGATGGTGGTGCTCCTACCTAGAGAGTTACTGTGAAGATCACATGATTAATGAGTGTAAAGTCCTTAGCACACAGCCTGGCACACAGAGCCATTCAAGATGCGAAAGTAAAAGTGTTAATCACATCAGTCCTGTCTGACACTTTGGTCTGTAGCCTGCCATGGATTGTAGCCCACCAGGCTCCTCTGTCCATGGAATTCTCCAGGCAAGAATACTGGAGTGGGTTCCCATTCCCTTCTCCAGGGGATCCTCCCAACCGGGGGACTGAACCAAGGTCTCCTGCGTCTCAGGCAGATTCTTTACCATCTGAGCCACCAGGATTGGGCTTATTGTTGGTTCATTTACTTATTTATCAATGCTTTTAACAACTGGTTCCAGGCAGTGTCTCTTCTGTCACCAGCATGACTCCAGATGGAGTAGGGGTGGAGAGACTCAGTGGTTAGTGCTGGGTGCCAGCTCACGGTGCTCCCCAGGCCAGGGGTCATGTGCTCTAGAGAAGAGACCCAGGTGGAAAAGAGGCCTGGGCACCCTCTCAGAGTAGCCCCCACCACCAGCATGATGAGGTGACTGCAGACCCCGCATTTGATGTTAGATGTATGGTCAGAGCTGAACACGAGCATGTGATCTGAGAACAAACTGAGTCCACAGGGCAAGTCGGCTCCCTCCACCCAGCAGGACAGAAGCCTCACATGGAGATGAAGACACTCACTTACAAAACCCCTTCTATTCATCTCTCTGCCAAGCACTGTGCCAGGAGCCATGGGGGATGCGGAGATGAGAAAGTCAAGGTGAGATGACCAAGAAGGAGGCAGGGACTCACTCTGACCCAGGGACCCCAGGAAGGGTGCGGCAGAGTCACAACTTGAGAGCCTCGAGGCAAAGAGAGCTTTGACAGGGAGAGAGAATAGGACTGTGTCTGCTGTACATTGAGCCCAAGGAAAGGCAGCAGTGGGGGAGCAGGGGCCGCAGCAGAGAAGAAAACTGCGCCTGGAGAGGCAGAGGGAGTCACTAACTCTTCCAAACTCGAGTCTCCTGACATTTCTACTGTGCCCTAAACCACCTACATCATTAGCAGGACCCAGTGCAAAATGAAAATGCAGGGGCACTCATTCAGAAAGAAAGAAAAACTGGGAATTTCCTGGTGGTCCAGTGGTTAGAATTCCATGATTTCACTGCCAAGGGCACCGGTTCATTCCCTGGTTGGGGAACTAAGATCCCACAAGCCCCGTGATGTGGCAAAAAAAAAAAAAAAGAAAAAGAAAAAAGAGTATTAAAAGGCACTAAAAAATACAGTTTTTCCCTTGGTCCTCTCTTGACCTATCTGGATGGCTTTTATTTGCTATTTAAGGTTATGCTCTCTCGTGCACAGGGATACTCAAGAGGTGAGTGTAGACACTCACAGGTCTACACTCCTCAACTTGGCCCCCAAACCCAGCAGCCACATGCTACTAGCTTCCCCCTCCCACCAGCTGCAAGACCTGGGCACTGTGCCATGACTGAGAGCAAGAAAGCTGGGCGCCATGCATCCACCCTTCCCACTGCCTGCTGTCCCAACCTCCTGGGCAGACAGGCGACTCCCAAGAGTACTGCAGCCTCTGCACCAAAATGCCTTAGGTCCCTGGATGGGTGGGTGAGAGGCCTGCTTGTCTGAGTCACCCACCGAATGCACTGCAGCCCTGCCAGCCCCTGGCGGGGACACTTGCTCTGCCCTGAGAAACTGGGATCTATGCCTCTGACCCCCAACTCTCTCGGCATCCAGGCCCCTTCTTAGGGGAAGAGAGTAGCTCTCCGTGGGCACGTACAGGGAGGAGGAAGCTGGGTGGGGCCAGGGAGCCAGAGGGCAGGAGAGCGGGAAGCCAAGAGCCCATCCTGGAAGGGAGGGAAAGGGAGCTTTCTAGAGCAGAGGCTTCCGGCAATGGCTCAGGCCTTGTGGACAGCACTATGCGTAAACCAAGCTCCCAGCCCCCTCCACGTGCTCCACTGTCCATCAGGCGACACTTACAAAACACAGATACGAAGATGAAATCATTCAGAATTGAGATCATTCATCCCAAATCCAGGGACTGGTGCTAAATATGACACCCCAATACTGTGGCCACCTGATGTAAACAGCCGACTCATTGGAAAAGACCCTGAGGCTGGGAAAGATTGATGGCAAAAGAAGAGGACAGCAGAGGATGAGATGGTTGGATAGCATCACTGTTTTAATGGACATGAACTTGGGCAAACTCCAGGAGGTAGTGAGGGATAGGGAGATCTGGTGTGCTGCAGTCCATGGGGTCACAAAGAGTCAGACACAACTTAGCAACTGAACAACAACACTACCCCAAACCCTGGGCTTTTCAGAGCACAGGCTGCAGCCCTGACCACAGCACATAGACCTCCAGTGTTTCTCCAGGACCTACTTTCTGCCAGACCCTGGGGAATGGGGAGGTGTCCAGCCGAGCGATGAGCTAGGTCTCACCTCCCTGTTCTCATGCCAGGCCCTGGTAGTGACTCACCTGGATGGTTTACAAGATGCTGATATCAAGCAATATTTCATTACCAGAGAGAAAATAGGATTTGTAGCCTGGGCAGGATTTCAGTGGGGACTTCCCTGGTGGCTCAGATGGTAAAGCATCTGTCTACAATGTGGGAGACCCGGGTTTGATCTCTGGGTTGGGAAGATCCCCTGGAGAAAGAAATGGCAGTCCACTCCAGGACTATTGCCTGGAAAAATCCCATGGACAGAGGAGCCTGGTAGGCTACAGTCCATGGGGTCGCAAAGAGTCAGACACGACTGAGCGACTTCACTTCACTTCAGTTCAATGCCTGGTGGGGGAGTGGAGCTGGGGCATTAAGACTGGGGGCAGGGGTGGGGGAGCAGGGGTGCAGAGGTGGAAAGAAGCCAGGAGGGAGTATCACTGAGATGCTGGTACAGATTCACACTGGTGTCACCTGGATAGAAGGAAGACTGTTAGAAAGGCAGGTCAGAGCTCCCCCCACCATGTGGGCTCAGTGGTGGAAACCAGAAAGGCTGCCTCTGGGCTGCAGGGGCTTTGTGGTCTGCCCAGTGCTGACCCACCCACTAGGTCACTGAGATCTCACACCTGGGCAGAAAAGGCCACCTTCACAGATAAAGAGACAGGCTCAGAAGGAGAAAGTCACCAACTCGATTTCAGATCTGGTCCCTTTCCACGCCCCACACCTGATGGAGGCGCTCCCATGACCTCTGCCTCCTATTGGGGGCAGGGGGGCTTTCTATTTTTTTTTTTTAATTTACTTATTTATTTGGCTGCACCAGGTCTTTGTTGCAGCAGGTAGGATCTTTTTTTTTTCTCTCTCTCTCTCTCTTTTAGTTGTGGCCTGCATTGGAAAAGATCCTGATGATGGGAACGATTGAAGGCAGGAGGTGAAAGGGACAAACGGAGGATGAGGTGGTTGGATGGCATCACCGACTCAATGGACTTGAGTTTGAGCAAGCTCTGGGAGATGGTGATGGACAGGGAAGCCTGGCATGCTGCAGTCCATGGGGTCGCAAAGAGTCAGACACGACTGAGCGACTGAACAACAACAAATGCAGGATCTTCAGTTGTGGCAGGTGAGCTCTGGCTCCCCGACCAAGGATGGAACTCAGGTCCCCTGCACTGGGAGCGTGAAATCTTAGCTACTGGACCACTGGGGAAGTCCCAGAAAGGGGCTTTCTAGAGCAGAGGCTTCCGGCGATGCCTCAGGCCATGTGGACGGTGCTTCCCGAAGTAGGGTGTCAGGGGTTGAAGAGGGGGGAGCAGGGGGGTGTGGAGAAGGAGCTGTCTGTAAGGAGTGCTGGGGAGAAGCACCCAGAAGCTGGAGACGACCTTCAGGGTTACAGAAGCTTTAATGCCTGAGCCCGGTGTCCAAGGGGGGCCTGGTAAGGCCACAAACCTGGACAAGAAGGAGCTTGCTGTGTGACAAGGAGGTGTGGAGCCCGAGCAGCGGGAAGCTGGCCTTCCCTGCCCAGCCGCTGACTCTCGGCTCGGCTCTGTCTTCGCTTGCAGCCGCCAGCAGGCGTGCAGAGGAGTTGGAGGCGGTGAAGCCGGCTTCCTGATTAGCGGGCTCCCAGGACGAGGGTGATTAACCAGGTGTGCAGCTGTCTCCGCCGCTGTCTAAATGAGACCCCACTTGGCCTAAGCTTTCCAGGGCCCCTGGGCCCAACAGCCTCAGCTAGAGTTTTCTTCAAATGCAGAAGCTGCCAAGAGCCCCTACGAACATGGCAGGCTACACAGGGAGGGCTGGGTACTGGGAGGGCTGGTCCTCTGCTACCCACGAGTCCTGCCTGTCCCAACCTCACATATGCATCTCAGCTCCGTCATCTCCTCCAAGAAGATGCTGCTACAGTGCATTCTGCTCATGGTTCCTGAGTGATTTTATATTTCCTCTCCCCAATCCCCGTCCATCAAACTGTGAGCTCCCCAAGAGCAAGAGGAGCAAAGTGGGCAGGCAAGAACAGACACACGATCACCAAACGCCTGAACTGGGAGGATGGCGTGGCCGCTGGGGAAGCCATTCAGGCAGATGGGCCTTGGGGAAGAAGGAATCAGGAATTCAGCTTCTGACATGTCAGAAAAGTATCTGGGAAGACCCCATGGAGCAGGAATATGAGCAGCTCAAGACCCGTGATCTGCCAAGACTTGGGGGTTTGAACCAGGTTCTGGCCAGCCTGGTAACTCAATTCATGAAGTAGGGCTGAGAAGGAAAAAAAACCACACACCTCCCTCCCTGCTCAGGGTGTTCCCCAGGTGCTGAGCCTCTGCTGAGCTGCAAGGTCAAGATTCGCCCTCCGGACTTCTCTGGTGGGCCAGTGGCTAAGAATCCACCTACCAATTCAGGGGACACAGGTTCGATCCTGGGTCCAGGAAGATCCTAGAGCAAGTAAGCCCGTGCACCACACAACCACTGAGCCTACGTGCAGCAACTACCGAAGCCCGCGAGCCCTAGAACCTGTGCTGCACAACCAAAGAAGCCACCAAAATGAGAAGCTACGCACCGCAGCTGGAGAGTAGGCCCTGCTCCCGGCAGCTAAAGAAAGCCCACCTGCAGCAGTGGAGACCCAGCGCAGCCAAAAAGGAATGCATTTTTAAAGAAAAGATTCACTCTCATGACCTCTCACCTGGTCCATCACAATGCCCTCTGCTCTCATTCCTGGTCCCTCCTGTTATCTTCTACACTACCTTCTAGAATGCTCTTTCTAAAATATGGCTTGTCACTCCCACTTAAACTACTCCATGGGTCCCCAGGGATACTCTTGAGAGGGCTTCAACTCCTCACTCTGATGTTCAGGGTTTCATCTTCAACATCCCCACTCCTACCTCTTCTCCCAGACCACTTGACCCCTTCGGCCACCACTCAGCCCAATAACCGGAGAAGGCAATGACACCCTGACTCCAGTACTCTTGCCTGGAAAATCCCATGGACGGAGGAGCCTGGTGGGCTGCAGTCCATGGGGTCGCTAAGAGGTGGACACGACTAAGCAACTTCATTTTCACTTTCACTTTTCACTTTCATGCATCGGAGAAGGAAATGGCAACCCACTCCAGTGTTCTTGCCTGGAGAATCCCAGGGACGGGGGAGCCTGTTGGGCTGCCGTCTCTGGGGTCGCACAGAGTCGGACATGACTGAAGCGACTTAGCAGCAGCAGCCCAATATCTAGCATCCCAACTTTCATCAAGGTGAACTCTGTGCAGCTCCCCAAACCTCCCTGCCTTCTCGTGCCTCCCGCCACATCTTCACACCTGCTGTCCCCTCCTCCTGCTGCACCCTCATGGGTCCGTCCAGAGTCCCGAGGGGCCTCCTTCATGCCTAACGTCTCAGCTCTGGCTCCATGTCCTTCTCTGATCCCTCTGGACCTGTTCTCACTCTTGTTAGGGTAATTAGCTCCCTGGCCTGTAACCACCCCACCCCCAAGTCTGGGAGCCAGTCAATTCTGAGTCTATTTCTGAGTCATCACTGTGTCCCCAGCATTGACCGGCACAGGGTCCGACACAGAGTAAGTCACAGTACCTGTGCTCTGAATGCATAAATGATGGAGGGAGGGCATGAATGCGTGATGAGGCCCTCACTGCTTCAGGTGCAGAAAGGGAGGCAGAGCACCCACCCAGAAAGGCACACAGGTCAGTACTACGCGGGTGGCCCAAGCAAGCTATGCTGGGCAATTGAGAGGTGGTCTGGGAGAGACTGGGCCATTAGGGAGGCTCCCTGGGGAAGGGCACAGAATTACAAGAGCTGGAGAGGGAATTGGGGGAAAAACAGACAAGCTCAAGTGGGCTTGAGAGTCAGCAAGCAGCCTCTGGGCATTTGGCTGGAACTCAGTGTGAACGGAAGACGGAGGTATGGCCTGGAAGTCATGAATACCAGAATAGAGATAACCTTGAGATTGCCAGATCTAGCCAGGACTTGACAACCCCAATGTTTTTATAACATCCTTCATGATAGCCATTGCAGGGCTGTCTGACTCCTGCAGGGATAATGACAAAAGACAACGACAATTGTTAGAAGAAAGGACAGAATCAGGATGGGCTTACATGCCAGGCTGGGAGATTTATACTTCCTTCTGCTGGAAACAAAAACTTAGTTGCCAACTCCATAGCAGAATGATACTACTGGATTTATATTTTAGAAGCATCGCAGTAGGCTTGGCTAAAGTTGGTCAACTGGCAAACTGATCTAGCCTTTTTCTCCTGTCCCAAATCCCCAGAAAATGACATTAACCATTTTATGTGAGTTAATCTTTAGTAGCATCCCTAGTGGCTCAGATGGTAAAGAATCTGACTGCAGTGAAGGAGATCCAGGTTCAGTCCCTGGGTTGGGAAGATCCCCTGGAGAAGGGAATGGATGTCCACTCCATTATTCTTGCCTGGAGAATCCCATGGACAGAGGAGTCTGGCAGGCTACAGTCCATGGGAGTCGCAAAGAGTCAGACATGATTGAGTGACAAACACTTTGACTTTTTCATTTTTCACAGCATTGTAAAATAGGAAAGGATGTCCTGGCACATCAGAGACTGTGAGGCACCCCTAAAAGGCAGGACATAGAGGGACTGGATGGAGGGCAGCAGGGCTAGCTACAGAGTTTGCAAGACCCAGGCCAAATGAACATACAGGGTTTTTGTTTAAAATGATTAAGAATTTCAAGATGGCAACAGCAGAGCATAAACTCTAGTGTGAGACCCTTTTCTGTGTGGAGCCTTTGTGTGACTGTGAAGGTCAAATGTCCATAAAACCAAGCCATGTGAAAGGAAACCATAACCTCAGTCCTGAAAAGGAAGGTCTGGAGCCAAAGGTGGAGGCAGCTTAGAGGGACTGGCAGGGTCACAGGTGGAAAACACAGAAGCAAAAGAAGATTTTGCCACTGTCTGGGCTTCCATGGGAGAGAAGCCAGGTGGTTGGAATCCTCCGTCACCCCACTCACCAGCCCCTGCTTTCACACGCAGAGGCATCCATGCCCAGGTGTGAGAAGGGCCGAGTTTGAGGGACAGGACAGCTTGGGAGGGTGAAAATACCCAAGAGGAGCAAAATACCCAGAAACTAATGGTTCAAAATACCCAGCAGCAGCTCCGACCCTCCCCAATAATAAGATGGTGGAAGCTTGCAGTAAACAGACATATCACACCACTCAGAGAGAGGCTAAAGGGGAACTGCAAACACAAAGCAGAGTATGCATCCAAATATGACTAAATATTAGAGGAAAACCAACAGTGTGGAAGAAAGATAGCAAACTCAATGACTGAAGGGAGTACAGGAAAATGGATCTGTGGGTTCCTTCAACCAACTTAATATCATAATCATAAATGGCTCTCAAATTTAGCAAGCACCAGAATCTCCCAAAGGGCTAGCAAACTGATTCTGAGCCCTACTGATTCTGATTCAATAAGTCCGAAGTTCATATTTCTGACAGCTTCCAAGTGATGCTAATTTCGGGGGTCCAGGGACCACTCTTTAAGAACTACATATCTAGAAATAAGGTTATAAACTAGAGTCAGAAGGTAAGTAGTAGGGAAAAAAAAATAGCTCTCTGGAAAGCTGGAGGCAGAGAAATTGATCAAGGAAACCTAGACAATAACTGCTTCCTTTGTCTCAATGAGAATGTGGCCTTGATGACACTAAGTTTGTTTCAAAACAAGAAGGGCGCTGATTGTAAAGAGTCTCTTGAGTGACAGTTCATAGACTATTAGTATGAATTAATCTGGAAGAGATTTGTAAACCCTGAGCATAAAAGATTAGTGACATGGCAAGATCCAAGTGGAATTTATCCCAGGAATGAAAGATCGTTTGATATATGAAAATCAATCAATGTAATATACTGAAGGACAAAATATTGTATTACAATTGTTATAATATAATAAAGGACAAAAACCACATGAGCAATAGATGCAGAAAAAGCATTTGGCAAAATCTAACATCCTTTACAAAACCACTCAAGAAACCAGTAATTGGAGGGAATTTCTTCAACAACATAAAAGACTACTACTACTACAAAAAAAAAAAAAAAAAACACCCATGGCTAACATCATATTTAATGATGAAAGAATGAAAAGTTTTCCCCTATGATCAGAAACAAGGTAAGATGTTGGCTCTCATCACTTCTTTATTTATTTTTGTTTCTGATTGTTGCTGGGTCTTTGTTGCTGCATGAGCTTTTCTCTAGTTGCTGCGAGCGGGGGCTGCTCGCTAGTTGCGGTGCACAAGCTTCTTATTGCGGTGTCTTCTGTTGTTGCTAAGCATCGGCTCTAGGGCACTCGGGCCTCAGCAGTTGAAGCTGGTGGGCTCAGTAGTTGTGGCTCCCAGGCTGTAGGGCTTGGGGTCAGTAGATGTGGCACATGGGCTTTGTTGCTCCTTGGTATGTGGAATCTTCCCAGATCAGGGATAGAACCTATGTCTCCTGCATTGGCAGGCAGCTTCTTTACCACTGAGCCACGAGAGAAGCCTGGTTCTTATTTATCATTTCTATTCAGTATTATACTGGAGAATCTAGTCAGGAAAATGAGACAAGGAAAGGAAATAAAAGGCATCCAGATTGGACAAGAAGTGAAACTACTTCAATTTGGAGGCAGAATAAATAGAAAATCCTAAGGAATCTCCCCAAAATAAAACCAATAAATGAGTTCAGCAAAGAGGAAGGATACAATACTGGTTTATAAAAATAAATCATATGTCTATACACTTGCAATAAACAATCTGTTTTGATTATAAAAGCATCAAAAAGAATAAAACACTTAGGAATAAATTTAATAAGTATAAGATTTATACACTGAAAACTATATGTAAAATATAACTAAAAGAAATTAAAGAAGACCTAAATAAATGGAAAGACTTTCCACATTCATGCATTAAAAGACTAATATTGTTAATCTAGCAATACTTCCAAAATTGATCTACGAGATTCAACAACAATCCCTATCAAAATTGCAGGTGTATTTTTTTGCAGAAATTGGTTCTAAAATTCATATGGAAATGCGAGGAACACAGAAGAACCAAACAAACTTGCAAGAAAGAACTTGCAAAATAAAAAAAGTTGGTGGACTCCCACTATCTGACTTCAAACTTACTATAAGTGTGCAGTAAGACTCTGTGATACTGGCATAAAGATAGACATATATATCAGTGGAATAGAAGTGAAAGTCAAAGAATAAATCCATATGTTTATGATCAATTGATTTTTGACAAGTGTACCAAGATAATTAAATGGATAAAAGAATAATTTTTTTCAATAAATATTGCTAGTACCACTGGTTACCCACATGCAAAAAAATGAAGTTGAATCCCTACCTCATACCATATAAAAAATTAACTCAAAGTGGATCAAAGGCCTAACTATAAAAGCTGAAACTATGAAACTCTTAAAAGAAAACATGGAATAAATTTTTCATGATCTTGCATTAGCCAATAGCTTTTCAGATATGGCACCAAAAGCAAAAACAATAAAATAAAAAATAAATTGGACTTCATAAAAATTTTAAAATTTGTGCTCCAAAGGACATTAACAAGAAAATGAAAATACAATCCACAGAATGAGAAATATATGTAAATTATATAACTCATAAGGGTATAGCATCCGGAATATATAAAGAACTCTTACAGCTCTACAATAAAAAGACAACCCAATGTTTTTTGGGCCANTTTCAGATATGGCACCAAAAGCAAAAACAATAAAATAAAAAATAAATTGGACTTCATAAAAATTTTAAAATTTGTGCTCCAAAGGACATTAACAAGAAAATGAAAATACAATCCACAGAATGAGAAATATATGTAAATTATATAACTCATAAGGGTATAGCATCCGGAATATATAAAGAACTCTTACAGCTCTACAATAAAAAGACAACCCAATGTTTTTTGGGCCACATTCCACAGCATGTGAAATCTTAGTTCCTCAACCAGGGACCAAGCTGGTTTCCTCTGCAATGGAAGGATGATGCCCTAGCCACTCAACTGCCAGGGATTTCTCAAGACAACCCAATTTTTAAATAAGCCAAAGATTTGAATATATATTTCTTTAAAGAAGATGAATAATGACCAATAAGCACATGAAAAGAAGCTCAACATCATCAGTTGTTAGGGAGATGCAAATCAAAACCACAAGTATGTACCACCTCCCCCCACTAGGATGACGTAACCCAAAAGACAGACAGTAACAAGTATTGGCAAGAATGTAGAGAAATTCAAACTCTTGGTAGGAATGTGAAATGGTGCAGCCACTTTGGCAAAGAGTTTGTCAGTTCTCCCAAACGTTAAACAGTTACCACATGATACAGCAACTCTACTCATATATATATATATATATATATATACGCAAAAGAAAATATGTTTGCACAAAAACTTGTACACAAAAAGTTTTACAGCATTATTTATAATAGCCAAGAAGTAGAAACAACCCAATGCCCATTGACTGATGAATGGATAACCAATATGTGATATAGCCGTGTGTGTGTTAGCTGCTCAGTCATGTCTGACACTTTGCAACCCCATGGACTGTAGCCTGCCAGGCTCCTCTGTCCATGGGATTTTCCAGGCAAGAATACTGGAGTGGGTTGCCATTTCCTTCTCCAGGGGATCTTCCCAACCAAGGAACTGAACTCAGGTCTCCTGCAGCGCAGGCAGATTCTTTACTTTCTGAGCTACTGGGGAAGCCATCTGATATACCCACACTATAGAATATTATTCACCCTCAAAGTGGAATGAAGTACTGATTCAATGTACAACATGGAAGGATCTTAAAAACATTATGCTAGACAAGACATCAGACACACAAAAAACNACTGAACTCAGGTCTCCTGCAGCGCAGGCAGATTCTTTACTTTCTGAGCTACTGGGGAAGCCATCTGATATACCCACACTATAGAATATTATTCACCCTCAAAGTGGAATGAAGTACTGATTCAATGTACAACATGGAAGGATCTTAAAAACATTATGCTAGACAAGACATCAGACACACAAAAAACACATTGTTTGACTGCATGTATACGAAATGCCAGGGCCCTGGGGGTGGGTATAAAAGTGGGGAGTGACTGCTCATGGATATGGGCTTTTTTGTGGGGGAGGGAAGAGGGGTGACAAAAATATTCTGGAACCAGATAATAGTGATAATTGCACACCTTCAATACTATATTAAAAACCATAAAACTGTGCGCTTTAAAGGGATGAATTTTATGCTATGTGAATTGTGTCTCAGTTAAAAAAAGAACTTGGCAAGACTGCTTTACTTGGACAATGTTAATGACAGCTGTGTGCTTCCTTAGACAATCAGAACCAAACTCGCTCCTGCTCTGTGTTATAATCTCACGTATGGATCTTTGGCTAATTAATCCAGTCTGACGTGTGAGTGGTTTATTTCTATCCTCCTCTGACCTACCAGAAAACTCTGAAACGGAAAAGAACAAGGAAATAGATGCTCTAAACAGCACAGAATGAGTCCAAGGCATCCATATCAGATTATTATGAAAGAGAATCAACCAGAGTGCGTGAGAATGAAAAGATGATTGCTTAAAAAAAAAAAAAAAAAGTACACATACTACATAGAAGAGTTAATCAGAAGAAAGGAAATAGCCAAAGAAGAGAAAAATCAGTGCACTGTTGGTTAGCTGGACCCAGACTGCTCCAGGACCCAGCAAAGACCAGATAATAAGAATAGACAGGGAAAGTTGAGACGTGGTTCCAGCATCTACCTAATAGAAGTTTTGGAAGGAAAAAATACAGAGAAAGAAATAGTTGAAGAGACAATCGAAAGAAAATGTCACAGTAATGAAAAAAAGAGGACACCAAGTTCAGACACGGCAAAGAACAAAACCTCATCTGCAGACTTGGTTGCGAGTTTAGAATACAAAGAATAAAGCTTTGAAAAACTGAGTTTCAACAAGAAGGAAAAACAGATTACTCACAAATTTGCCTCAGACGTCTCACCAACAACACTAAATTCAAGAAGGCCATGAGGAATGTCTTCAAAGATAGTTTGGAATATGATTATGGATGCAGGCAAACTTGCCAAATGAATGCATGTTGAGAAATGCAAAGACCTAGAAAATGGTTATCAGCAGCTCCTACTTGAAAGAATGCCTTGAGATGTTTCAGTTAACAGACGAAGTATATCCAAGAGGAAGTCGTGGAATTTAAGCAGCAGCAGTAAAAACTATACACTAAAAAGGACGGATTTACCTAATGTAAACCGTCCCTCAGGACACTTAACTGAGAATAATGAGGAGGAAGAGGGAGGGAAAAGGATGAGAGAAGGGGGGAGATCAAACAAGCCCTGATCACTCTTGCCACTCAGCATCTATCTGAAGATCCTGTGCAGTGCAACTGAACAAGAAAAATAAGTAAGCTGGCTAAACACTGGCAAGGATATAACTGCTGAGATTTGTAAACAATCTGACACTCTCCCTAAAAAAAAAAAAAAACCCAAGAGAGTCAACTGACAAATTATTAGAGCTAATATGAAAATTCAGCCAAGTGGCAGGAATTTAAGAGACAAATATTTCAAATCTATAGCAGATGAATTATTTATATCCGTAAAATAGGTAAAGAATTCCTAGAAACCAATAACCTGAGTTCAGTCCCTGGGTTGGGAAGATCCCCTGGAAAAGGGAATGGCTACCCACTCTAATATTCTGGCCTGGAAAATTCCATGGACTGTATAGTCCATGGGGTTGCAAAGAGTTGGACATCACTGAGCAACTTTCACTTTCACTTTTAATAATAAAAAGACAATTCAATAGGAGATGAGCAAAACCCATAATTAAGAAACAGAAAAAGAGAAAAGAGTCAACACACTTATGAAAAAATGACCACTCTCACTAGCCATCAAGTGAGTACAAAACAGAACAAGAAAATGTCTTCACCTGTCAATCAGGTACAATTTTAATGTTTGATAAGATTAAGCCTGGTGAGCTTATGGGAGAAATGGTTCACATGACCCACAGTTGGAATGAATATACATTCACATGGCTCTTTTAGAAAACTGTTTAGCAGCATCTATTACAAGTTTCAACTGCTTATACTCTTCATGCATGGATCATTATTTTAATGGTGAAAAAATCCCAATGTCTATCACTGCACAGCGGTTAAACAAATTATGGTACATCTACTGTAGAGAATACTATAATGTGGGTAAAAATAACAAGTCCCCCAAAAGAGTCAGTCTCAAAGACAGAAAGAACAACAAGGTCCTACTTTATAGCACAGGAAACTATATTCGGTATCCTATGACAAGCCATAATAGGAAAGAATATATATATACATAACTGAGTCACCTTTCTGTACAGAAGAAATTAACACATTTTAAATCAACTACACTTCAATAAATNAAAAAAAAAAAAAAACCCAAGAGAGTCAACTGACAAATTATTAGAGCTAATATGAAAATTCAGCCAAGTGGCAGGAATTTAAGAGACAAATATTTCAAATCTATAGCAGATGAATTATTTATATCCGTAAAATAGGTAAAGAATTCCTAGAAACCAATAACCTGAGTTCAGTCCCTGGGTTGGGAAGATCCCCTGGAAAAGGGAATGGCTACCCACTCTAATATTCTGGCCTGGAAAATTCCATGGACTGTATAGTCCATGGGGTTGCAAAGAGTTGGACATCACTGAGCAACTTTCACTTTCACTTTTAATAATAAAAAGACAATTCAATAGGAGATGAGCAAAACCCATAATTAAGAAACAGAAAAAGAGAAAAGAGTCAACACACTTATGAAAAAATGACCACTCTCACTAGCCATCAAGTGAGTACAAAACAGAACAAGAAAATGTCTTCACCTGTCAATCAGGTACAATTTTAATGTTTGATAAGATTAAGCCTGGTGAGCTTATGGGAGAAATGGTTCACATGACCCACAGTTGGAATGAATATACATTCACATGGCTCTTTTAGAAAACTGTTTAGCAGCATCTATTACAAGTTTCAACTGCTTATACTCTTCATGCATGGATCATTATTTTAATGGTGAAAAAATCCCAATGTCTATCACTGCACAGCGGTTAAACAAATTATGGTACATCTACTGTAGAGAATACTATAATGTGGGTAAAAATAACAAGTCCCCCAAAAGAGTCAGTCTCAAAGACAGAAAGAACAACAAGGTCCTACTTTATAGCACAGGAAACTATATTCGGTATCCTATGACAAGCCATAATAGGAAAGAATATATATATACATAACTGAGTCACCTTTCTGTACAGAAGAAATTAACACATTTTAAATCAACTACACTTCAATAAATTAAAAAAAAATTCCTTTGGGGAAGCAGAAAAAAAAAAAAAAACCATCCACAGACAGTGGGAGAAAACACTCATACATGAGTAATTAAAACTCTAAGCCCTTGCTACCTATGGGTGCAGGGTCTAAATTTACACTACTCATGTAGAATGGAAACAAACCTGTAAATTCAGCACATAAATGTCCAAGATCAGTGAGACCCTCAGGTGCAGCAGAAACACAAGATCAATCTCTAGAAGGGCATTTTCAAAAGCTGGGGGACACAAGAGTCCCATACTAAAGAAAAGGGTGGGGTGCTGACCAGGATGAGTTCANCCAAGATCAGTGAGACCCTCAGGTGCAGCAGAAACACAAGATCAATCTCTAGAAGGGCATTTTCAAAAGCTGGGGGACACAAGAGTCCCATACTAAAGAAAAGGGTGGGGTGCTGACCAGGATGAGTTCACAGTAAAAAATGAAGAAGCAAAACTCATGGGGGACAGATAGCATGCATGCAGATACACACACACACACAGTGCACACACACACACATGCACCAGAATCAGCACCCTCAAGAACTGGAGACAGCAGAGCAGTCTGATCGTGTCTACGCAACACAGGCTCTAAATGACTGAGAAGCCCAAAGACGAGCTATGGAACATAATTAAGGTTCAGAAGGAAGAAGGTCCAAATTCCAAATTCCATTTGGAATTTGCAGAGTGTGAAGTGGTTTCGGGACATCCAGGTGGAGCAAGTAGGGGGCTCTTGAAAGTATGAGTCTGGAGCCCAAAGGGGAGGTCTTGACTGGAGATGGATTTGAGGGCTATCATCAAGGGTAGCTGTGATTGGCCAGGACATGAACCATTAGCAGGGGGGTGTCTCTGGAGGGAGTCCTGCGTTTAAGGGCAGGAACATTGAAGGAGGCAGGGTGAGAGCTTGATCTATACCATCACATTTTTTTTTTAATTAGAGGATCATTACAATATTGTGGTGGCTTTGCCATACATCAGCGTGAATTGGCATTAGGTATACATATGTTCCCTCCCTCTTGAACCTCTCTCCCACCTCCCTTACCATCCCACCCCTCCTAGTTGTCACAGACCGCTGCGTCATATATCGAACTCCCACTGGCTATCTATTTTGCATACGGTAACGGATATGTTTCAATGCTATTCTCTCACATCATCCCACCCTCTCCTTCCCCCACTGTGTCCAAAATGTCTGTGTCTCCTTTGCTGCCCTGCAAGTAAGGATCGTCAGTGCTATCTTTCTTGATTCCACATGTATGTGTTAATATATGATATTTGTCTTTCCCTTTCCAACTTCCTTCTTCCTGTATAGCAGGCTCTAGCTTTATCCACCTCATTAGAACTGACTCAAATTGGTTCCTTTTTATAGCTGAGTAGTATTTCATTGTGTATATGTACCACAACTCCCTTATCCCTTCATCTGTCGATGGACATCTAGGTTGCTTCCATGTCCTAGCTATTGTAAATAGTGCTGCAATGAACTCAGGGGTGCATGTGTCTTTTTAAATTCTGGTTACCTCAGATGTACCACCAATTTTGACTGCAGCCTTTTCCAGAAACTTCCTCTCCCCAGAAGAGTCTCCTGAGGCTCTCTCCTCAGGCCCCAGACTCAGCCTGTCTTACTACACTGTTGCCTTGACCATGACCCTCTTCCTCTGCTGTGAGCTCCTACAAGGACCACGAGGCCAGGCTGCTTGTCTTTATTTCCCCACCATCCTATGTTGAGCCCATGTCTCAGCTCCACAAGTGACTGTTGGAATGAATGAAACTGGTGTGTGTGCTCTGCCATGTTGTGGGAACTCACATTGTGAGTCCACAGAGGGATGGGACTCAGAAAGAATGAAACAGGTTTGGTTTCCTCTTCCTCATCCCCTCCTTCTCCCTCTCTCCTTCTTGCTCCCCGTTTCACATTGAAAGGAAACAGCATCAGTTCTCAGACTCAGGCAAGCAACTGCCTTGAATCCAACCTCTCATGAGCTCCACAAAGTGTTTGCTAGAACTATATTTGTGCAAGACTTTTCACTCTTCTTCCCCATCCCACATTACAATGACCTGTCCCTGAACGCACTTTGCCAAGTATCAGCTCATTTAATGCGTACAACTTGTGTGCCAGCCCCATTCTGCAGTTGGAGAATCCGAGGCTCGGAGAGGTGATATGACTTTCCTAGCCACAAAGTCATGGAGCGGCAGGCAGGGCCAAGGTTCAAACCCAGACCTCTTAGCTTTCAGAGCTTCAGCTTCAGCCTCTCCCATCGACCTCCCTCGGCTTCCTCCTCCCCTGCCCTCCCAGCTCACACTGCTTCTCACTCACCACCTCCTTAGCTCACACTGCGTCTGAGTCACACATTCTTTGGCAGACAAGTACGGGCTGGGATGGGAGGGGATGGCCAGATGGGTGGTGAGTACAAGTCTGGGTTTGTCTTTTCATTGCTCCCAAACACCGTTCTGGGGAAGCACTTGAAGTCCATGACCCCTTCTGGGCTCCTGCCAGGTTGTGGGAATGGAGGAAAGAGCAAATCCAGTGTCTGTCTGCACATGTGTGGCTGGAGAGACAGGGAAATTGTCTCTGGACTGGTCTTAGAGACCAGACACAGAACCCATCCTTTCTGTAAAGGTGACAGTGGTCCAGGAGGGCCCTGCCTTTAAGACTCTGGGTTGCTTGGACCTGACTTTCCAGGAACTCAGAGCTGCCTTGTTGCTGTTGTTCAGTCAGTAAGTCATGTCCTGCTCTTTGCAATCCCATGAACTGCAGCATGCCAGGCTCCCCTGTCCTTCACTATCTCCCAGAGTTTGCTCAAACTCATGTCCATTGAGTCGATGATGCCATCCAACCATCTCATCCTCTGTAGTCCCGTTCTTCTCCTGTCCTCAATCTTTTCCAGCATCAAGGTCTTTTCCAATGAGTCCGTTCTTCGCACCAGGTGACCAAAATATCAGAGCTTCAGCTTCAGCATCAGCTCTTCCAATGAATAATCAGGGTTGATCTCCTTTAGGATTGACTGGTTCAATCTCCTTGCTGTCAAAGAACTGNTGTGAGCTCCTACAAGGACCACGAGGCCAGGCTGCTTGTCTTTATTTCCCCACCATCCTATGTTGAGCCCATGTCTCAGCTCCACAAGTGACTGTTGGAATGAATGAAACTGGTGTGTGTGCTCTGCCATGTTGTGGGAACTCACATTGTGAGTCCACAGAGGGATGGGACTCAGAAAGAATGAAACAGGTTTGGTTTCCTCTTCCTCATCCCCTCCTTCTCCCTCTCTCCTTCTTGCTCCCCGTTTCACATTGAAAGGAAACAGCATCAGTTCTCAGACTCAGGCAAGCAACTGCCTTGAATCCAACCTCTCATGAGCTCCACAAAGTGTTTGCTAGAACTATATTTGTGCAAGACTTTTCACTCTTCTTCCCCATCCCACATTACAATGACCTGTCCCTGAACGCACTTTGCCAAGTATCAGCTCATTTAATGCGTACAACTTGTGTGCCAGCCCCATTCTGCAGTTGGAGAAACCGAGGCTCGGAGAGGTGATATGACTTTCCTAGCCACAAAGTCATGGAGCGGCAGGCAGGGCCAAGGTTCAAACCCAGACCTCTTAGCTTTCAGAGCTTCAGCTTCAGCCTCTCCCATCGACCTCCCTCGGCTTCCTCCTCCCCTGCCCTCCCAGCTCACACTGCTTCTCACTCACCACCTCCTTAGCTCACACTGCGTCTGAGTCACACATTCTTTGGCAGACAAGTACGGGCTGGGATGGGAGGGGATGGCCAGATGGGTGGTGAGTACAAGTCTGGGTTTGTCTTTTCATTGCTCCCAAACACCGTTCTGGGGAAGCACTTGAAGTCCATGACCCCTTCTGGGCTCCTGCCAGGTTGTGGGAATGGAGGAAAGAGCAAATCCAGTGTCTGTCTGCACATGTGTGGCTGGAGAGACAGGGAAATCGTCTCTGGACTGGTCTTAGAGACCAGACACAGAACCCATCCTTTCTGTAAAGGTGACAGTGGTCCAGGAGGGCCCTGCCTTTAAGACTCTGGGTTGCTTGGACCTGACTTTCCAGGAACTCAGAGCTGCCTTGTTGCTGTTGTTCAGTCAGTAAGTCATGTCCTGCTCTTTGCAATCCCATGAACTGCAGCATGCCAGGCTCCCCTGTCCTTCACTATCTCCCAGAGTTTGCTCAAACTCATGTCCATTGAGTCGATGATGCCATCCAACCATCTCATCCTCTGTAGTCCCCTTCTTCTCCTGTCCTCAATCTTTTCCAGCATCAAGGTCTTTTCCAATGAGTCCGTTCTTCGCACCAGGTGACCAAAATATCAGAGCTTCAGCTTCAGCATCAGCTCTTCCAATGAATAATCAGGGTTGATCTCCTTTAGGATTGACTGGTTCAATCTCCTTGCTGTCAAAGAACTGCTCAGCTTGGTCCAATTTGGGAGGTGAAGCCCTGGTCTCGGAATCAGGAGACTAGCAATCTGAGGGTGATGCTGCTACTAGCTTTGAAGGACCTTGGGCAAGATTCAGCTTCTCTAAGCCTTGGGTGCTTCATTTGTTAAATGGAACAGTCATCCCAGGCCGGTGCATTTCTCAGGATGGGCCACCTGCTTTGGGGAGGGCTCTGAATGGAGGAAGCAGGGACGGGGGTGGGTAAGAAAATGAACAGATGCTGGGGCAAGATGGCCAGCACCAAGACGGTCATTCTCCTGGGCTGAAGCAGGACATTTCACTGAATACCTCCTGATTGGTAGCCCGGCCCAGACCATGACTGAGGAATTATGGGGTCAAGAGAGAAAGGAAAAGAGGAGATGGGGACGAGGGGAGTAGGAGGAGTGATATACTAGGGGGCTGGAGGGATAGGAAAAGCTCACAGAAGCAGAGGCACCCTGGATCCCAGATAGGGCTCTAGCCTCAGCTCTGCTCTTCACTTCTGTGTGACCATAATCAACTACAGCACCTCTCTGGGCCTCAGGTTCCCCTAAGTCATCCAAGATGTTATGAACTTGGTTCCATCCTTCACTTGCCTTTCAAAGCCTGGCTCCATAGGTTCAGTGTCAAGAACGCTTCCTTGAGCTTCCTCTCCTGCCTCCTTCTAAACTTCCACCTCTCCCCTCTGACCCAATAACCCTCAGATTAAGGGTTGACCCCCACCCCCATGTTTTGACTTACATTGCATCACATATCACAACACAGAAGCCTCCGTTAAATCACCTTTGGTTCCTCCTGCATGCATGCGTGCTAAGTCGCTTCAGTCATGGCTGACTCTGTGCAACCCTATAGACTACAGCCCGCCAGGCTCCTCCGTCCATGGGATTCTCCAGGCAAGAATACTGGAGTGGGTTGCCATGCCCAGGGGATCTTCCCAACCCAGGGATCAAACCCATGTCTTTTATGTCTTCTGCACTGGCAGGCAGGCTGTTTACCACTAGTGCCACCTGGGAAGCCCTTGGTTCTTTCCACCCAGCACATATACATAGTAGTTGCTCAACAAATACTCTGCTCATGGTGCTAAGTGGTCAAACGGACAGGAGGGGTGGATGCCTGAAAAGACAGGCCTGCTTTGCCTGCTAATTAAGCTCCTGNGTCTTTTATGTCTTCTGCACTGGCAGGCAGGCTGTTTACCACTAGTGCCACCTGGGAAGCCCTTGGTCCTTTCCACCCAGCACATATACATAGTAGTTGCTCAACAAATACTCTGCTCATGGTGCTAAGTGGTCAAACGGACAGGAGGGGTGGATGCCTGAAAAGACAGGCCTGCTTTGCCTGCTAATTAAGCTCCTGGTCAAAACTCCCCCTCATAAAAAGGCTCTGGACTTATCCTCAGCCCCTCCCTCTTCAACAATTCAACCAAACGAAGCGACAACTCCGACTGCTGCTCTTCTCCCCTGCCCATTCTCAAAGGCTCCTCCAGTGGTTACCCTACCTTACTGGAAGATTCCAACAACACAGGTCTGGCAGTCCTAGGAGCTGGGACCCCACCACCTGCCCCTAACCACCCACCCTCCTGAATGACCATTCAGTGGACAAAGGCAGCTCTGTTGAAGTATCCTAGAGCTTTTCTGCCACAGAAAATCCTGCAGAAGTCCCCATGAGCATTCCTGCAGGTCACAGATTCAAGGGTTGTAGGTGAAGTCCCAAGAGAGACAGATGACTCTTAACAGAAAACCCAGGTTCTAGCCCCAAATTGCCATCACTATGACCCCCCCCCACCACCACTCTCCAAAACACACATAGATATACACCCAGACCTCAGAGGAGCAGAATCTCACCTTGATGCTCCTCCAGCTTCCCCATGGTCTCGATCTGCTCCACCAGGTCATTTGAATTCCACTGGCTCATCCCGATAAGGATGGCATTCTTCCCTTCGGCCACCTCCTCTGTGGAAAGAAGCAGAGAGGGGCATGAACAGGCAAGGCTGTGTACAGGTAGCCCCAACAGGAGCTTATATCTCAAAGGAGGGTTTATTTCTTCCTATGAGTTGAAGTAGATTTCAACTATTGAAGGTGTCTGTAGTTACAGATAGGTATGAGACATGCAGAAATTTTTCATTCCAAGAATGCGTTGTATCCTACAGGACCTCCATGTTACAGTAAAAGAAGGTAACAAAGAATCAGTCATGAGAGAGACTGAAAACTCATAGAAGACTGTATCCCTAGCACTAAGAGTGATATTTCTTGAAAAAGTAGTGTGTTTGGGAAGTAAAAGCAAAGCCCTGGAATTTCCCTGGTGGTCCAGGGGTTAAGATTCTGCCTTTCCATGCAGGAGACTCAGGTTTGATTCCTGGTCAGGGAACTAAGATCCCTCACGCTGAGGAGCAACTAAACCCACCCACCAAAACTACAGAGCCCACATACTCTGGAGCCCGTATGCCACAACTCGAGAGAAGACCCTGTGCCACAACGAAGATCCCACACTGCGGAATGAAAGACCCTATGTGCCACAGGTAAGACCCACTGAAGTAAAAAAATAAGTACGTTAACTTTTAAAAAGAATAAGCAAAGCCTTGCCACTGGGGAGCAGTTTTTCTTTCAGTGAATTACTTAACTTCTCCGAGCCTCAGTTTTCCCATCAGTAAAATGGGACTGGCGACATCTAATCATAGAGTCGTTGTGAGGATTAAAGGAGATAATGAGTATAAAGGTCCTGGTGCATAAGGGGGCTGTTTATACATGGGAGATGTTCAGGACATGTCTTCACACAAGGAGGGAGTTGCCATCAGTATTTGCGCATACCAAGATTTGGCTGGGGTCAGAGCAGCTTTGGAATAACTGGGAAAGCAGAAGACTTCTGCCTCTAAGCCGTGAGCTATATGGAAACTTTAACCCGCATCTCAGGTAGAAGAACCTCTTAATGCTTCCATCCTCCCTTTAGTCTTCCCCTCAACCCTGTCTCTACTCTTGTCCTTTCTTGGTCCGAAAGGATAGGAATTGGTGAATTCGAGGTGAATCAGAGGAGAAGGCAATGGCACCCCACTCCAGTACTCTTGCCTGGACAACCCCATGGACAGAGGAGCCTGGAAGGCTGCAGTCCATGGGGTCGCGAAGAGTGGGACATGACTGAGCAACTTCACTTTCACTGTTCACTTTCATGCATTGGAGAAGGAAATGGCAACCCACTCCAGTGTTCTTGCCTGGAGAATCCCAGGGACAGGGGAGCCTGGTGGGCTGCCATCTCTGGGGTCGCACAGAGTCGGACACGACTGAAGCGACTTAGCAGCAGCAGCAGCAGCAGAGGAATTGGTGAGGTCATATTCCCTCATCACACTAAACACCAGCCCCTGGGTCCTGCACATCAGCTACACACATCTGGTGCTGTCCCTCATCTCAAAAAGGGACAATTCCTCAAGAATAAACCGCAGGAATGACCGCACCCTCTCTTTAAAGAGTCAAGCCCTCCTGGTAAAGAGCTTTGCGCTTTTTCTCATAGAACAGACATTAAAGGGTACTGAGAAGAATCCTCAAGCTCATCATAACCAAGAAAAAATGGGTCTGATCCGACCCGTTTCACTGCCAAAGAACTTCACAGAGCAGATGGAACCAATATGGTGGATCTGAAGCTTGGGGAGCTGTCCAGAGTTCTGAATCCATAATCTAGACCCCCATTTCAGGCTACAACACTCCCTCTTCCTGTCTTACTTGACGTGTTTATTTGATCTGTTTAATGACATTTATCAAATCTTTACTATGCATTGAGATTGTTATGTGCTTTACAAATACGAATTCATTTCATTCTCATAACAATGCTAAAAGATAAAATTCTTATTATCTCCATTTTATAGACAAGGAGCATGGACTAGTTCAGTAACTTGCTGAAGATCACTGGCTAGAGCCAGGATTTAAACCCAGATATACTATTTCGAGAGTCCTAAAATCCTGCCTTCCTGATGGCTTGCCCTGGACATCCTGCATTGGCAGCCCAAGTGCCACACGCACCCAGACAATTTCCTGAGCCTGGGGTGTTCCATCTGGGCATGGTTTACACCAGTGGGCTGCATTGTGTTCTGGGCAGAACTCTGACTGAGTTTCAGTCCTGAGTTGCTCCAAGTGAACCCCTGCCTTTACAGATAGCCCTCAACTGTTTCTGTTTTCTTATCTCTTAAGTGGGAATAACACTGGTTCCACAACTCTGTCTAGCACGCTTTCATGAGAACAAATGACATAGTAAACTTGAAAAGTCTACACAAGTCAAAATGCTGTAAACAAATATCAGATAGCATTAATGCAGGATCACCAGGGGTTTAAGAGTTCTATTCTGGTGTTAGATTGACTCTTTTCAATCCTGGATGCACCATCTGCTAGCGATCTGACCTTGGACAGTAACCTAGGCTTCATGAGCCTCCATTTCCTCATCCATAAAATGAGATCATGGGAATGCCCACGTCATAGGATTGCTGTGAGGACTAAATGAGACAATGAAGGTAAAGAGTCAGTAAGCATCAGTAGCACACAGCAGGAGCACAGATGTGGATAAAAGCACAGGAGAATGAGGTGCCACCCCTCTCACCACCAGAGCGTGCGATGTTCTCCCCTAATACCTGTTCTGCTGCTGTCTGCCCCTATGGTGTTCTGTCCCAGTTCCACAGTGGAGGCATCAGGGTCAGCCTGTAACCCACTTGAGTGCCTGTGTCTCCTGGCTCAGTGACCCAATCACGCAGCTCTCTGCTTGTTCATTTAATATTCATCCTACAATGAATGGATTCTTGAGCAGTGTTATATGCCGTGTGAGACATGACCTCCATCCTGGAGGAAATCAGTTTAGTGACCAAAAAAAAAAAAAAAAAAACACATGGGAAACTGACTGTCAGATGATCGAGCTGGGGCTCCTGGTCTAGTGCTGGCGATACAGCAGGTGCTCACACATCCTAGCTTCCAGTTCTTCTGCCATGATGATCCCTATCTCAGGCTGTCTGTGACGCTGTCAGAACCCCGAGAGCTCCCAGCTTCTGAGGCTGAGCATGCACCATCCTTGGTATCTTTCCCCCTCTTCCTGTTTATCTACCTGACCCACCTCCATCTTTCCCTCATGGTCTCCTGTCTGTCTTTCTAGGAAATGCATCTCCTCTCAAACTCTCCGCATGGCCCCCTCTGCCTGATGTCTGGCCCTTTCCCTGGTCTCTGTCCCTCTGGGTCCTCGTGTTTCTCTGTCTCAGGCTCTCGGTCACGTGTGTCGCTCCCTCTAGGCCTCCATATGATGACTCCTGGCACTTGATCTGTCTTTACCCCAGAACCTCTCTCCTCTATCTGAGTGCCTGTGTCTCTTTCTTGTCCTCTCTCCCTCTCTGGGCTTCTCTTTCTCTCTCTGGGTGCCTGCCCCTCGGGATCTTCCTGTCTCTGCAGGTCTCTGACCTCACTCCCTCCTTCTGGGTCACTGTCTCTTTCAGCTCTCTCCTGTGCTCTCTTGGTGTGTCTGTTTGTGTATCTGCATTCGTGTGTGTCTGCGCATGCGTGTGTGTATCTGTGTGTGTGTGTCCTCTCCCATCCTGACTGAGTCTTGCTCTCTCTCCCTCTCTGCTTTCTCGTATTTTCCCTGGCTCCCTTGCACTCTCTGCACGCTCCCCCCGCAACCCATCCCTGTCTCTCCAGCTGCTCCCCCAGCTTGCAGACAAGCTTTCTCTCCCTCTCTAGGCCAATCCTCTGCCCCTGCTCTCAGTACTCAGCCTTAGATCTTCAGTCTAGCAACAATGGGCTTGTCCCCTGAGTGGAAGCAAGAAACACATACACACACACCAACACACACACCAGCACACACACACACACACACACACACACACACACACACACGGAAAGAGCAGCCAAGAAAGCTCCTTTTAGAGTCATTTAGACAAACCAGGGAGCCGTGTGCCTCAGCCCTGAGCCTCCGCTCTATTTCTCTTCATTGTAGTACAAGCCTCCCAACAGGGGCCATGAGGCCACAAAGGGCTTGTTCAGACAAAATCCTGGTTATTGATTTCGCTTTTCGACTACTGATGACTGCTCCTGGCATGCCAGTTCCCAGCCCCGGTGACCTCTTGTGTGGACACGAGTTTTGCATGTACTTCACCACTAGTGAGCCCCAGCTCCTGCCCAGGCTAGGTGCCAAGCTCAGCTCAGCCCCCAGCACCATGACCCTGGCCTTGACCCCAGACTGACTCCTCCCCTGGCCAGAGCCTGGATACAGCAAAAGCCTTTCTTCCCACCCTGGGGCTTCTGTGTCTGCTGGACCCTCAGCATTTCAGAGCGGGGAATCTCCTTGCCCTGTACCAGGCAGGCTTCACCTTCAACTCATGGAGCTCAGGGCTCGATCACCTCCCACCTTCCGCTGGTCCAGTTCCCTCTATCACTCCTTGCCACAAACCCACGTGCCAGTCTTTCCAAGGACCTAGATACGTCCTGCTCTGAGGCCTCTGGGACTCATGATCACTAACCTCCCTGACTGTTGAATGTTTGCCCCATTCCCCCACCTGCAGCCATAACATCACCCTCTCTTCATCACGTGGGGCTCCCCACTCAGCCCATTCCCAGAAGCCTTTGGGGCAGCTCCTTGGCATCTGCTTCTCTACTTCCGCTCCTCCAAAGAAAGGGAGGGTCAGGGGTCAGCGACACACCTGTGCTTTACATCTCTGGGGGCTCCTTGTCCAGCTTCCTACAACAACATCCTCCACTCCACCCATGAGACAAAACCTCTACCCTTGCCGTGCTCCAGAGGAGGGACCTGGAGCCCCAAGACTTAAGACATGCCTGAGGTCAGACAGTGGCCAGTCAGTGCCCCAATCATGGGGAAAACTTGGATGCTCTGAACCCAGACAACCTGTACCATTTTCCTCTGCTCCCAGAGACTCTGAGTTCTGAGTCTCCTCCTGGACCAGGAGCAGGGGTGCCCAAGGCCACCCCAGAAACATATCCGGAACGTGCCGGGCCGGTCTGTCCTCACACGGAGCACTAAGCTGGGGCCCCCTTGCTCACTCTGGCTGCTCACTCTCACCTTCCTACTCACCACTCCAGGAAAAGCCTTGCACTGCTGCTCCCCCTGGCCAGAACGCTGCCCCAGATCCCCACATGGCTCATTTCTTGTTATTCCACTCTCAGCTCAAGGCTACATCGTCTGGGGACCTCCTACTCACTCAGGCACTCTATCACAGCCCCATATGTTATAGTGGGGTGGGGAGTGCCTCCATTTTCCTAACAGCATTTGACACTCAATAAACAACTCATATTTAAAATGTACAGTCTGAGAATTCCCTGGCGGTCTAGTGGTTAGGACTTGGAGCTTTCACTGTCAAGGGCCCAGGTTTAATCCTTGGTCAGGGAACTATAAGTGGCATAGGATAACCAAAAAAAAAAGTACAATTTGGTAAGTTTTGACATTTGTGCACAACCAAGAAGCCATCACCCAATCAAGATAGTGGGCAGGTATCCATCACGCTCAGAAGCTGTCTCCTATCCCTTGTGACCCCTCCTCTCCACCCCCAGGAGACCATAGATCTGCTCCTGTCGCTATAGACTTGTTTGCATTTCTCTAGAGTTTTCTGTAAATAGAACCATAGTATGCACTCTTCCTCGGCCTGTCTCTTCTGCCTCCCCGTGATTACTTTGAGATTCATCCATATCACTGGGTGTAAAAGCTTGTTCCTTTCTTATCGCCGATACCAAATACATGGATGTATTGCCATTTGTTTATTCTAACACCCACTGATGTACATTTGGGTTGCTTTTACTTTGAGGCCATCATAACGCTGCTATGAACATTCAGGGACACATCTTTAGGTGGGCATATGTTTGCTTTCCTTCTGGCTAAAAACCTAGGGGTGGAAAGGTAGGGAATGATGATCAACATTTTAAGAAGCTGTAACCTGTTTTCTGAAATGGCTGTCCCATTGTACATTCCCCCCCCCCACCCCAGCAGAGGCTGAACGTCCCAGTTCTCCACATTCTGGCCGGTTGTCGTAAGTAGCCATTTTAACAGGTATGCGGCAGTATCCCACTGTGGCTTTAGTTTGTATTTCTCTAATAACTAACGATGGTGAACGCATTTTCAGTTTTCACCTTTCGTTCTTCACTCATCCACCTCCTTTGCTGATGCATCTGTTCCTTTGTGTTATTTTGTTTATGGGACTTATCCATAGAGCTCACTCGTATGCTGCCTTCCCATCCATCATCACTAAACTGTACAGCCCAGGGAACGTCTCTGGAGTCCTGTGGACTCTGGACTCCGTATGCAGAGGGCATGGCTTTGATCCTTGGTTGGGAAACTTATATCCTGTGTGTCATACAGCATGACCGAAATAAATAAATAAGTCCATGGGGGTCAGGATGGGGTCTACTTGCCCTGTGTCCCATACAGGGAATACTGCCTGGAACTTGATGGACATGCTCAGTAATTACTTGAGGGAGGGAATGAGTGACTCTGAATTCTAGCCCCTGCTCTGCCTGACTCTTTGTGTGACCCTGACCACATTTCCAGTTTTCCAGCCTGTAAAATGGACTGGGGGTACTGAACTCAAAGACCTTGAGGACCCCCAGCCCTGACATGATCTGGGTTTGAGGCATGTCCCTTCATAGCCACCATGGGTTTCCCCTCACTCTGCACTCCAACCTTGCTATGGCTCCTCAGCTCTCCTTGGACTCTAACGACAGGATAGGGTATGGAGCCTCTTGGGTCGGGGCACCTGGACCCCATCACCCACCCTGCAGCATCCAGTGAGAGGTACCAGCCACCCTGAGGCCCCACACCTGCTGTCATGGCCCAGGGAGTCGGCATCTTGCCCAGGGGTTGCTATAGACCCAGAGAGCTCCATAGTCCTGAGTGCCCCTCCCAGTCCCTCCCCTTCCTTACATACACAACCAGAGGCCCCCAGAGCCTAAGAGTCTCTCTCTGTTACCAGACCATGATCCATGAGGATCTCCCGTCCCCCATGGTAAACCCTAGTGCTAGATCAATGGGCTGGAGCTTGAGGGAGAAAGGGAAGGAGAAGGGCCCCATCTTCATTAAAAAGTCAAAGAAAAAAGGCCTGGCCTGGACACTAAGCTCCTAGCTCCAGCCCCTCTGTCCCACCTTGATGTGTGATCTGGACAGGCGCCTTCCATGCTCTGGCCTCTGTTCCTGACAGTGTGGCTCCACTGCAGGGGAGGGCGGAACCATGGAGACAGGAGGATGCAGGTGGGGACCGAGACCACGACCAGGTCAGGTGAGGCCTCAGCCTGGGACTGGGGAAAGAGGTAGGGAGGCGACCCTTCAGAGCATGCCCAGAAAGCCAGATGGATACCCGTGGTTGGACCCTTGATGCGGAGAGAGCTTCCGGGTTGGCCTGAGTCAGCTCCGAGGAATGGAGAAGGAGGTTGGCTTTGCCTTTTACTGCCCCGAGCCAAGGAAACATGCAGAGGCCTGCCCAGGGACAGCTCATGAATAGACAGGAGGTGGGGAGTTGGCAACTCAGAACTGAAGAAGGTTCCAGCAGCCTGTGGGCGGATCATGCAACTGAGAGCTATGGGTGCTCTGGGAGAGGTGACCTAGAAGGGGCGAGCGGAGACGTGAGGTTCAGAGTCTGGTAGGCAGTGCTGAGAGGTGGAAGTCAGGGAAAGAGGCGGAGAGTCTGCAATCCTGGGATCGTGGAGAGACAGAAAGATGGAGGAAGTGAGGACAGTGGGGAGGAGATGAGATGAAGGAAGAGGTGGGACCACTCGTAAGAGAGGCGTTAGAAATGAGGCCAGCTTGGGAACTGCAGACAGAGCAGTGAGATGATGGGAGCGGAGGACAAAATGCTGAGGGTCCACAGGGGAGGGCAGCAGGAGGGAGCCACAGTTGCTCAAAGGGAAGACAGGTGTGCGGGCCACTGGGATGGTGGAGCTGACCGCACCTCCCGCAGACGCCTCCCGCCGTGAGCCATCCTCGTCATCTGGGAATGCAGAGCCCTGATGAACTGCAAAAATATTTTAAATGGAAGTGTTCTAAGCGTCAAAATATTGAAGCCGTTGTTGTCACACTGTGGGTTAGTTGCTATGGAGAAAGTCAGCCCCGGCTGCCACTCCAAGCAGACACCAATGGGAGACAGGCAAGAAGCCCCAAATGGGCTGGTGTGGGGCTGGCATCAGGAAGGGGACTTGGCACCCAGAGTCAAAAATGGGAGAGCCTCAGCTGGGACAGCATCCCACCACCAACCCCACTGTGATTCCTCCCCAAATCATCTGAACTGGATATAGTCTCCATTTCTGGATGCACAGAGCTGATAGGGAAACTGAGGCCCAGAGCAGGTGACAGACTGGCCCGACATCACAGAACAAGTCAATGGCATGTTCTGTGATGCCAAGTTCCTACTGTCTGAGACCATGTTCCAACTGTCCTGCTCTGAGCCCAGAGGTCTTACCAGCACATGCTCCGTTTCTCTTTTCAAGACCACATTCAGCCAGGCATTTCAAAGCTGGTTCTATCTCAGGAGTAAGTCAATCTCCCAAATATGGTGATTTCCCAGAGGGGAGCTGAGCCTGCCAAGCAAGACTTGAGGACCTTCCTAGACTGGAGACCCTCCTGGGCTTGTGGGTCTCACCCACCCCTGCACAGTTCAGGTGCATGGCTGGGAGGGTCCTCTCTCCTGAAGTCCAGGCAGACTCTGCCTCACACTGGTCCCCACACCTGCCCTGCCCATCTCCATCTCTGAGACTGTGCTCAGGTCAATCTCTTAGTCTGAAATGCCCATTTAGTGCGCTTTTCTCCAATCCTTATAAAGCTCTTTTACAGAGAGTTTTATTGGAGGTAGACTTTTTTTTTTTTAAGTCTTAGTTGAATTTGTTACAGTATTGCTTCTGTTTTATGTTTTGGATTTTTTGCCAAGGCATGTGGGATCTTAGTTCCCCAATCAGGGATCGAACTGGCATGCCCTGCATTGGAAGGCAAAGTCTTAACCACTGGATCACCAGGAACGTCCCCTTTATAATGCTTCTTGTTTTTCCGTCCTCACTTACATAGTGCCCCTTGCTATATCTGGTGTGCTGGCCAAGCACCCGGCACCGAAACACAGAGCTGATCTGTCCTCCCTCCGTCATCTCTCCCCTGAACGTCTGCTATAATCTTTCTAACTGGTCTCCACCTCCACTCCAGCTCCCCCTCCCATCTGTAGGCTGATGCTGCTTGTTACCTACCAGGTCACACACAGTCTCATCTCTCCTCTCCGCCAGCACACAGGCTTCCTTCAGTGCCTGGAAGGCCCCATCCTTCCTGCTTCTGCACCGTCATACCTGCTATGTCCTCTGCCTAAGGCTCTTTCCTCTCACTTTTCACCTAGCCAACTCCTACCCTCAGTTCTACAGAGAGGATGTTAAGGACCTCCACTCTAAATTAGATATCCCCATCATCACTCTATTAACATTGGATTCTTCTTATTCAGAGGTATTTTCCCCCATCTGGGGTTTTTGTTAGTATGTATATGTTTATTTGGTTTTTCCAGGTCTTATTGCAGCAGGCAAAATCTTCAATCTTTGTTGCAGCATACAGGATCTTTGATTGCGGCATGTGGAAGCAGGTTCTCTGACCAGGGATTGAACCCAAGCCCCCGGCATTGGCAGCACCAAGTCTGAGCCATTGCACCATCAGGGAAGTCCCTTATTCTCCATTCGTGATTGTATTTTCCTTCGTGTCATTGTCTGACGTTTGCCTCTCCCACTAGACTGTAAGCTTGACCAGGGCAGTGACCATGCCTGTTGGTTTACTGCAGTACCGTGAGCACCTGAAATAGTTGAGCAACTCAGTAAATATCTCAAAGAATGCGTGACGGGGTGCTGAACCCCAGCCCTGGGGGAACGTACAGATTGGGTGATTATGAAGCAAGGCACTGCAGTCTGAGTGGGGAGAGAGATCAACTCCCAATAGTGCCTTTTCTTGCAGCTTCTAAAAAAGGTCACCCAGCTATTGATGGGAGAATGGGATTCACTCACCTCTAGCGTCAAAGAATTCATCATCAGAGCTCTCCACTGAGTCACTGAGGACATTTCGAAGGTGCCAGGGGGCACCACCACCCGGGGGAGGGCCACCTGCCAAAGAAAACACACCTGTTAGCTAAGCTTGTAACTGGGTCTTGGCATGAAGGAGGTAGACGCAGACCACCCCTGGACCAAGGTTTGGTCAGCATTCTGCACATCCCTGCCCTCTTGACTTCAAGTGCCCTGCCCCTCACAGAGCCATCCCACTGCTGTGCTTTCATTTAAGCCCCAAACACTTCTCTGAGATGGCTCGGCGGGGCAGGAACAAGGGTGCCTGTTTTGCACACACCCAAACCAAGACCAGAGGCAGTTAAGAGACGTTGCCAAGGTGACGCATGTATCAGGAAGCATCAAGTAAGTTTCACTGTGTTAATAAAATATCTTAAAACAATAACAGGGTCTTCCCTGATGGTCCAGTGGTTAAGAATCCACCTTCCAGTACAGGGGACTCAGGTTGGATCCCTGGTTGGGGAACTAAGATTCCACCTGCCAAGGGGGAGCTAAGCCCATGTGCTACAGCTACTAAGCCCAGGAACCCACATGCCACAACTAGAGAGAAGCCCTCACGCTGTAATGAAAGACCTTGCCAAAAAGAAATGAATGAGTTTAAATATTAAAACAATAATAGTTCATTTCTCACTCACACACAGGTAGGAAGGGGGCTCTGGCCACGGCAGTCACTCATAGCTGCCACCATATGATGCCAGCATCTCGAAAAGGAACTTCAAGGCTTTTAGAAGCAGGGAAGGAGAGCACAGAAAGTCATGCCCAGTCGTAAACACGTCTTCTCACATCGACACACTTCTGCGCAGGTGTCATTGGCCAAAGCAAGTCACGTGGCCACGGCCAGCTTCAAGAGGGTGGAGGAGAGGAGATGCTGGCATCCTGATGGGCAGAAGTGAGGTCTGCTGCACACGTGTGCAAGCCAGGCTGGGACTGCAGCCTCCCTTGGGGAAAAAAAGCCCCAAACCAAGAGAAGGGGGACCGGAGCTTGCGTTCTGCCCCGTCTCTGCTACTTACAACATAGCAGCCATTCCCACTCCATACGGCAGCCTCAGTTTCTCAGTCTATAAAATATCAACAACAATCAATCCCGAGCTGGAAGGATCAGAAATAACGCATGCTCAGTGCCAGTTTCTCCGGAGGCTCAGTGATGATGACCGCTATTATTATTAATACCTGCAGAGGCCAGGACGTAGGCTGGGGGTATTCCAGAGCAGACAGGAACAAGTGCATGCAGAGAATGTGGCCCCCTGGGGGCCCCAAACTCAGCCCCAACCCACCTCCTGCCCCAGGACCAGGGGGAGGAAGGCCAGAGATGCAGCTGGGTCAGGAGCCTCTCTCTCCCGCCCCCCATTTTCAGAACCTCTTTACTTGGCACTTTGGGACTCTCAGGAAACCAGCTGATATCAGGCACATTCAGGAAGCCCTCCGATGGCTCCCAAGACACGTGAAATACTGGAGATTGTGGATGAATTCCAGTCTAATTGTAAACACTAAAACCATAAAAGTGTTAGGAGAAAATTGACCTGGTAATTTTCCTGAGGAAGTAATCAGAGAAGTAGACAAAGATGGCAATACACAGTTGATCAACTCAGTGTTCTGATCAACTCAGTTGATCCCTTCGAAATCCCTGAAGGCCTGATCTGCCTTGCTTGTCAGGTCTTCTCCTCATGACCTTGTCATGGGTGGGATCTCGTGTGCTGGCTCCGGGCACTGATACACACCAACCAGAAGAAATCCCAGTGTCCACCCACAGAGGACCAGATGTATATTCACAGTCAGCAAGGGAATTCTTTGCAGTTGGTAGAAAAATAAAGTAGCTCCTTATGTATTAACATGGAAAGATACCCACAGAGTACGGTTAAGAGAAAAAAAAATGCATGTGGGTCCCAGAAACACATTTCTTTTGATCCCATTTTTGAAAAATATACTCCTGCTTGCACACTGAGGATACGTACAGCGTGTTAGTTAAGAACTCAGGGTCTGAGGCTGGAAGAGCCCTAGATTCAAGCTCAGGCCCTCATCTCTTAGAGGCTGTGTGATGTCAGGGGAGTCCTGTCACCTGTCTGTGCCTCAGTTTCGCCAGCTATAAAGTGAGGAAAGTTCATACCTGCCTCCACGAGCTTGTTGGAAGAATGAAATAAAATACACTGAAGTACTTAGCACAGGGCCTAGCATATAGCACGTGCTCACAACAATATTTATTATATAATTATAGTTACAAATGCTCTAAAATGTCTGGAAGGACAAGCACCGAACGTCAACAGGGATTACCTCTACAGAGCAAAATTTAACAAGAAGAGGCAGGGAGAACTCCATGTTTACACTGCACATATAACTTCATATGACCATTAATCTTATAAATTCATCTTATCAGTGCTAAGACGTACATTTTTCTCCACACTTTAACAGCTTTAAAACTAGGGTGCGTCTTATGGGGTGGCATGTCCTAATTTCATTGGCATTGTTTATTCTTTCTTGGGGTATAGAAAATAGTGATGCATCTTACAATTCATTGCATTGTAATTCAGTGGAAAACAGTAAAACCACCCTGCACACAGGGTTCCTCTTCCTCTGTTCAGCCCTGGCCATCTAGTACACATGGCTTCTTGCATCACAATGCCCCTACTTTGGTTCCCCCATCTGTGCAATAAGTAACCCGAAAGAGACTTTCCCCTGAAACTTTTCAACTCTGGCTGATGCTCGAGGAGCTGATCTGGCACACAGTAGATGTAAATGAACCAGCAAGAGGTGGGCATTCCCCCAGTCTTGGCTAGAACACACCTCATGACGCATTCCCCAGGAAACCTGCTGCAGCCTCAGCTCACTGCGCCCGGCTACCCTGCAGGATGCTGGCACTGTTTCCTGCCCTGAGCCCAGATCCCAGAACATAAACCACTCCTGAAGGGAGAGGCCAGCACAGGTCAGCCCAGGGCCCCAGCCCTCCTGCCTGTCCCTCCTGCCCCACCCACCATAAACTCCCAAACACACACCCCACTTGAGCTTCATGGCTTGAAGCCAAGCAAAAAGCACGTTCTGAAACACAGAAAAGGCAGAGATCATAAGGAAAACCGACCTGGGAGTCACTTCTGGGTGTAAATCTGGGTCTTCCCCCACATTCCCAGTGGGGACCCTCTAAGCTCTTCATTCTCATCCAACAGTGTGGAGAACATGACAGTCTGATCAGCAGTTTCCTTCCTATGACCCTGGATTTATTGCAAGGGAGTTGGAAGAATCCAGATACACCATAAGTGAGTATTTCTAACCTGACTATGGGACCATTTTCCAAATGTATATGGGGGAAGTTCTGGCTAGAGAAATAAGACAAGAAAAAGAAATAAAAGGCATACATGTGAGAAAGAAAAAACAAAACTGCTTTCATTCTCAGATGGCATGATTGTTTATCTAGAAAACAATAACTCTACAAAATCTACCCAAAAAAGAAACCAAAAACCCTACTGGAACTAATTATTGAGGATAGTAAGATGACAGGGTTGAAAATCAAAATACAAAAGTCAGTTGCACTCCTGTATGTCGGAAATGAACAACTGGAATTTGAGAGTTGAAAAATAATGCCATTTATAATAGCACCAAAATACAATCGAATAAAGAAGTGCCTAGGTATACATTAAATGTATGTGAAGATTTCTGTGATTCAAAAAATACAATCACTTAAAATCCTTCCTGATTTTACATTAATTTTCTATGTTTTCTCAGTCAACAGCTATCAAGGATATAAAAACTATCAGACATATGATATGAGTGTGCCAATATCCCTTGCTGCCCAAATCTATTCCATTTCTAAGAAAGCAAGAATCTGGACAGTCAGGACAGTCATACTAACCTCCTCTATTTGGTCCCTGAGTTTTGTATGATGAGCAGCAAGAGTTTAATTCGTGGTGGGTTCATCTAAAGATATATCTGTGTCGATTTGTCTCCTGAATTTAAGCAGTGAAGTTTCAGCGAGAAGGGACTGGCTATGGTGGGTCTCCTGCTCACACAGTGTACACTTCACCCACGGACAAGGAAGGGTAACGGCATTCCTGTCAACCTCCGCTTCCTAAAGAGAGCTTGTGTTAGAGCCTGAGGAAAAGAGGAGAGCTCTGGAATTTGTCCCTCCCTCACCTCCCCCACCGCATCCATCCTTGCCGGCCACCATCACCTTAGGTCATCGTAACACCCACACCATGTGATGGGCTGGACTTGGTGGGAGTCCCAGTGGGGAGAGCCCGGCAGCAGGGAAGCCTGCAAGGAGCCTGGTTCAGCTCCATCTGAAGGAGATGTTCTTCCAGCTAGAGACGGGCAGAAAGGGAGTGGGGCTTCGGGGGTGTCAAAGGGAGCTGCCCATCCTGCAAGGCACTGTATTAGGCGCTGGGGACCTCGTGGTGAATAAGAGGGACAGAGTGGGGCCCTCCCAAAGCGTACACTCTACAGGGGGACAGAGGAGGCAGACCTAAAACAAGGAAGCAGCAATAATCCTTTCAGCAGTAGCAAGTACTAGGAAGAATGTAAAACCGTCCCTTCCCACCTCCACAATGCCCTTTTTCCTCAAGTGTCTCTTAGAGTGTCATCATAGCCTAGAGAACAGACAGGCATGAATGCGTGGATCTGTACATCCACTGAGGGATGATGACAAGGGCATTTGGCTCCATCGTCAAAAGAACTCGGTCACCCGGTGAGTTATAAACACTGGACCAGTGCTGTTTCTCCTTCCACATGAACCCTTCACCTGAGTGTTGAGTCTCCTTTATGGTCAGTATCTACAGTTGATTTTCTCTTTAAAAGCATCTTTTATCTGGTTTAGTGCCATCCTCTTTGTTTTCAAAATGCATACCTTCACTGGTGTTTTTTTTTTTTT